>JAVGWX010000005.1:48839667-49339667 GCA_036924085.1 Ariolimax columbianus | reverse complement strand
ACATACATACATACATACATACATACATACATACATACATACATACATACATACATACATACATACATACATACATACATACATACATACATACATACATACATACATACATACATACATACATACATACATACATACATACATACATACATACATACATACATACATACATACATACATACATACATACATACATACATACATACATACATACATACATACATACATACATACATACATACATACATACATACATACATACATACATACATACATACATACATACATACATACATACATACATACATACATACATACATACATACATACATACATACATACATACATACATACATACATACATACATACATACATACATACATACATACATACATACATACATACATACATACATACATACATACATACATACATACATACATACATACATACATACATACATACATACATACATACATACATACATACATACATACATACATACATACATACATACATACATACATACATACATACATACATACATACATACATACATACATACATACATACATACATACATACATACATACATACATACATACATACATACATACATACATACATACATACATACATACATACATACATACATACATACATACATACATACATACATACATACATACATACATACATACATACATACATACATACATACATACATACATACATACATACATACATACATACATACATACATACATACATACATACATACATACATACATACATACATACATACATACATACATACATACATACATACATACATACATACATACATACATACATACATACATACATACATACATACATACATACATACATACATACATACATACATACATACATACATACATACATACATACATACATACATACATACATACATACATACATACATACATACATACATACATACATACATACATACATACATACATACATACATACATACATACATACATACATACATACATACATACATACATACATACATACATACATACATACATACATACATACATACATACATACATACATACATACATACATACATACAAATAAATATATATATAATGTTTTCATGTATCATCATGTAGCATGTCCTTTATAGAACGTCACTACTATCACAGTCTGCCTGAAAGAAACTCGTTCCCTTGCCAAAACTCCAGCCCCCGCCAGTCATACCCAGGCTTTCCTGGATATCTTGGTGCCATCGTATTTTTGGTCTACCCCTGCCTCTTTTTCCTGGCACCATAACTTCCATCACTGTTCTCTCGAGACCGTTGTGTCTCTTGATGTGACCAAAGTATTTACATTTTCTGGCCAACATGTAATTGACAAGCCAGTTCTCCTCTATGCTCAGCTCTTGCTGAATATTTATATTTGTCTATTTTCTTCGTCCAGGGTATTCTAAGGATCTTTCTGTAACATTTTTTCCGGAAGGATTCAATTCTTTGTCTAGGCGTTTTGGTAATCGCGATGGTTCGCAGCCATATGCTGCCATAGGAAAAACACAGGCTCCCAAGACTTTCAATGTTGTCGTTTTGTTGGTGCTCTGTTATGATTTTTTCAGGCTGTCCAGCTTCTGCGTTGCAATGGCTGGTCTTCTTCTGATTTCTATCGAGCAGTCGCCATTTTGTCAATTCTGGATCCCAGATATTCATAATACGTGACCTGATCTATTTCCTCGCCACCTACTGTAAATTTATGTTGACATAGCTTAAATATACAAACACAGATGTGTGTTAGTGTGTGTTAGTGTGTGTGTGTTTGCTAATGTACCTCGTACTTTTAATAGGTACGCTTGATCAATGTCTTTAGTGGCGAGCTTCAGTGGCTCTACTAACATTACTAGGTATACTTTAGATGGATCGGGCTTCTGGCTGTAGTGCAATACGAGCCTACTCAGTTAGCTCATCGAAATGGGGATCGCATGACTGATCACCACCTCGTTAATCTGACTGCCACGAAGCAGCCTGCTTCCACGAAGAACTGCTTGGAAGTCAGATGGGGGTGTTGATCAATATGCTTCACCTGTCCCTCTGATCAGTATGTTTGACCTGACACTGACTAACATAGTATGATCAGTATGTTTGACCTGACACTGACTAACATAGTCTGATCAGTATGTTTGACCTGAAACTGATTAACATAGTCTAGGTAGCCCACTTGCTATGGGACAATCACGTGACAGATAAATACAGAGGGCGGACAACTCTGTTAGTGCTTGAATGAAATAGCGTATTGTGATGAGGTTTATTTTAAAAGAAAGCGTGAAACATGCGGAAATTTTCTACCTCGTGGCCCAACTATCAACAGTGAACCGTGCATACGCATTTTGAGTGACGTGCATACCCGTCTGGGAGAAAAATGGCCTGGTTTGATCACAGAGGGCGTTTGACTCCTATGAGATAACGGTTGACCGCAAACGGCCATCTGCAGCAACTTGGCTGGGAGGTAGAGCCTTACAGCATAAATCTCGCTCTAAGCAATATCCTCCTGTTTAGACCACTGCAAGAATTTCTTTCCTGGGAGGCCTGCATTGAAGGAATGATAACAAAGTGAAAGAAGATGTCCTGGATTAGTTCAGACATACCGTTGAATCTTCCTACAGTTAAGCAATTCAAGCATTACTTAAACGCTGGGATAGGGGCAAAAACGTTGCAGGAGATTATATTGAAAAATGAATGGAGTTTTGATTACTGGAAAAAAAATGTTCTCCCTCCAAAAAACTTGAAAGACTTGAACACCCTCATATACATATAAAAGAGTGTGCGTGTCTACCTGCCTGTCTCTCTGCCTTGCTGTGTTTATCTATCTGAATGTATGTGTCTATCTGTCTCCTTGTATCTGTCTGTCTCTGTCTTTCTATCTGTCTGTGTAAGCTATTTCATTTCTAAACTCGTCACAAAAGCCAGAACCCAATGCTCTTCAGATTAGTCGGTAAGGGACGACGTGGGCTAGTGGTTAAGTGCCACGATTCAGTAGCTGAAGGTGCTAGGTTCGCTCCCCATACCAGCAGCGGACGTTAACCGATGGAAGCAAACCCTTGAAAAATACAGGAGGAAGCAGACTCTTACATAAAATGCATGCCGAAATCGGATGCACTGGGCCGACAAGCGTAAAATTAAAACATAGTGCAGCGCACACCACCTTGTAAAACACACATAAAAAACAAAAAAAGATGATTAATCGGTCAGAAGCCATGTACGTTCCAGCGGACATTGTGTTCTACTTGTGGTCTGGATCCTTGACTCTTTACTAATATGATCGACGAGGTAATCGATCGCCATTCTTTCTGTAGACGCGGGATTTACATATATTTATATATATATATATATATATATATATATATATATATAGAGAGAGAGAGAGAGAGAGAGAGACAGACAGACAGACAGAGAGACGTTTAGAGAGAGAGAGGGAGCTAAATATATCGTTATAGTCAGGTAAAACATGCTGAATAAGGACGTCCACCTCTCACCATCGCTCGAGCTTCTGGAAATACGCTGTCTCACATCAATCTGCCAACGAGATGGTGATCAGCACTGCAATCCCCCTAGAAGACAACTTACTAAGGAATGTCGCTGTTCATCCCGGTGGACCGTCTCGAGTACACGTTGCGATGACACAGTAACTACGTTACGACCAATAGGCCTTCATCAGGGACAACAAATAACAACAATACTGAACTAACTGAAAGGGGAAAGTAAGACGACACGAGATAACAAATAGTAGCAGCAATGGTGGTACAAATAAATATAAAATTAAAATAAGGCGAGGCTGCGGCAGCTCTGTGGATGTAATGGGGAAAAAACAAATGAAAAAAATGTAAAAGTTGATTAAAGTTGAGTTTAATAACACAGGAACCATTGTAACTTTCGAACAATAATATGTACCAGGCGTAACGTCCAAAAGTTCCCGGAATAGTCTAGTCCTGTTTGAAAGAGGGAATCAGTTGTGCTGCTGATTATAATTTTATAAATTGACAGTGGCCTGTACGGAACGGCTTGATTAATGTAACCGTCCCGTGTAACCGTCCCGTGTGATACAGCAAGGCAGAAATCTCAGATGTTTTGCACCACAAGCGTTTCCGTTAAATGGATTTTCTTCTTATTCTTTACGTTCGGTTTCGTATGTTCGTTTTATGCCACCTCCATGAAGTGACACGTCAGTCGCAGGTCCTCAATAGTTCCCCACAGTTTGTATTGTATGTTTCTTTTCTGAGGCTAGGTCTTCTCGCGGGAGCCCTGGCGCAGTGCACATGTTTGCATGATATGTTCTGGAGTCTGGGGTCCTTCCTGATATGTGCATTGTGCAGTCTGTGTTGCTCTCATTGTATGCATATGTGCATTTAGTCTGCAATGACAGATTCTGAGGCGGAAAATTGTGGTATACTGTAAACTAGTATACTATTCAGTCTATTGATTGAGTGCTGTAGTTATTTGCTGTTTGTTCTCGTGAAATAGATAAAACAGCAATGGTTGTATTCTGTGACATCACACCGCGCCCTCGCATCGATCCAGACTGCTGAAGCAACGAACAATATAACAGCCCTAGAACATCCTCCATATTCTCACGACATGACATCGCTAGCATTTTTTTCTTATTTCCTCGGCTAAAATCGGCACTAACAGGGCAGCGATTCAAGGACGCTGATAACGCTATCAGCGAGACGACAAAGTAGTTTCAGAGAGGTGTCAAATAATGGAAGCCTGTGAATGTTTCAAATCGTTGTATGGACGCTGGCAAGTGTGTAGTTGTTGCAGAGAACTATTTGGAAGGAAATGTAGTATCAATAAATGGTTAGCGCATTGGTTTCGCATCTAAGTGGTCCTGGGTTCATTCCCCAGTTGAGGCGGTAATGCTTTTTTCAGACCGCAACGGCACCCGGGTCGATCCAGCCTTAAATGGGTACCGGTTCAATCCGGGAAGTAAAAACGGCGAGGGAGAGGAGATGGCTACCGTCCTTATAAAGCCGAGCCTTTGAAATGTGAGATCGCTAACACCTTACACCCCTACGGCAGTAATGCTATGGGTTACTTTACTTTACTTTACTTTACCTCTTTCAATACAATACACAGAACCGGGGAAATGTATGTAGCTATCTCGCGCGAACGAGTGCGTGTGTGCGTGTGTATGTGTAAATATATATTGTTGTTTGCGAATGCCCACAATGATTAGGTTACTATTTTGTGCGCCCTGAAAAGGACGTTAAGTGGCGGGTTGTAGTAGCTTTCCTCACATCCCGAGCATTCTGATAAAGATGGACCGGGGTCCTCCAGGTGGTGGTGCTATGTTTGGCTTCATCTGTGCGTACCTCACTACTACGGGGATCACATCGATCCCTCACCTCGTTAGCCAGGCTATCGTGAAAACAGGCTTTTTCCAGGGAGGTGTACTAGGAAGCCGAGGTGAGGGTCTTGGCCAGTATATTTTGCCTGACCCTAACATGTCTGATCAGTATATTTTACCTGACCCTAACATGTCTGATCAGTATATTTTACCTGACCCTGACTAACATGTCTGAGCAGTAAATTTTACCTGACCCTGACTAACATGTCTGAGCAGTAAATTTTACCTGACCCTGACTAACATGTCTGATCAGTATATTTTACCTGACCCGGCCTAACATGTCTGATCAGTATGTTTTACCTGACCCTGCCTAACATGTCTGATCAGTATGTTTTACCTGACCCGGCCTAACATGTCTGATCAGTATGTTTTACCTGACCCTGCCTAACATGTCTGATCAGTATGTTTTACCTGACCCTGATTAACATGTCTGATCAGTATATTTTACCTGACCCGGCCTAACATGTCTGATCAGTATGTTTTACCTGACCCTGCCTAACATGTCTGATCAGTATGTTTTACCTGACCCTGATTAACATGTCTGATCAGTATATTTTACCTGACCCGGCCTAACATGTCTGATCAGTATGTTTTACCTGACCCTGCCTAACATGTCTGATCAGTATGTTTTACCTGACCCGCCCTAACATGTCTGATCAGTATGTTGTACCTGACCCTGCCTAACATGTCTGATCAGTATGTTTTACCTGACCCTGATTAACATGTCTGATCAGTATATTTTACCTGACCCGGCCTAACATGTCTGATCAGTATGTTTTACCTGACCCTGATTAACATGTCTGATCAGTATATTTTACCTGACCCGGCCTAACATGTCTGATCAGTATGTTTTACCTGACCCTGCCTAACATGTCTGATCAGTATGTTTTACCTGACCCTGATTAACATGTCTGATCAGTATATTTTACCTGACCCGGCCTAACATGTCTGATCAGTATGTTTTACCTGACCCTGCCTAACATGTCTGATCAGTATGTTTTACCTGACCCTGCCTAACATGTCTGATCAGTATGTTTTACCTGACCCTGATTAACATGTCTGATCAGTATATTTTACCTGACCAGACGTTAGTCTGCCTCCACATATATATATATACACACACGAGAACGATTTGAACAGTTTTGCTTTTGAAGAGATAAGAAAGGATAATTTTACATTAGTGGGAGATGAGCAATACTTTTTCTTAAAGCTTAGAATATCGTTTAGATGATATGTCATTATGTTTCAGCGTAGTCACCAATCCGAGCTACACACAAACGCCAACGTTGATCAACGTGGTTACATCCATTCGATTAAAAAAACCGCCGTCTCCCGAAACCAGGTACGACCAGTTGCTTGCACTTCCTCGTCAGAAGCCTAACAGTGTATCCTGAGGCGCTTCTCCAGCTCCGGAAAGAGGAAGAAGTCACAAGGTGCCAGATCGGGCTATGCGACGGATGCGGTCAAATGTCTTCAATCTTGAGACCCTCTAATGCAGCCATTGTTTGTCGACTCGGCTGTAAGCTGAAGACCTTACTGGTGTTCCCATTATTCATCCCCAATGATAATACAACGGATAGAGTCATCGCCTTACTTCTCATATCGTATCAAAAGTTCTTGACACTTGTTGCCGATGCCCTTTCATATCCACTGTTAAACAAGCGAAGGACCAATCTCGCACACACTTTCATATCCACTGTCAAACAAGCGAAGGACCAATCTCGCACACACTTTCATATCCACTGTCAAACAAGCGAAGGACCAATCTCGCACACACTTTCATATCCACTGTCAAACAAGCGAAGGACCAATCTCGCACACACTTTCATATCCACTGTCAAACAAGCGAAGGACCAATCTCGCACACACTTTCATATCCACTGTCAAACAAGCGAAGGACCAATCTCGCACACACTTTCATATCCACTGTCAAACAAGCGAAGGACCAATCTCGCACACACTTTCATATCCACTGTCAAACAAGCGAAGGACCAATCTCGCACACACTTTCATATCCACTGTCAAACAAGCGAAGGACCAATCTCGCACACACTTTCATATCCACTGTCAAACAAGCGAAGGACCAATCTCGCACACACTTTCATATCCACTGTCAAACAAGCGAAGGACCAATCTCGCACACACTTTCATATCCACTGTCAAACAAGCGAAGGACCAATCTCGCACACACTTTCATATCCACTGTCAAACAAGCGAAGGACCAATCTCGCACACACTTTCATATCCACTGTCAAACAAGCGAAGGACCAATCTCGCACACACTTTCATATCCACTGTCAAACAAGCGAAGGACCAATCTCGCACACACTTTCATATCCACTGTCAAACAAGCGAAGGACCAATCTCGCACACACTTTCATATCCACTGTCAAACAAGCGAAGGACGAATCGCGTTCACACTTTCATATTCACTGTTTACGGTGCGCATGTGTCACGTTCTTCGCGTATGCCACTATATGCCCCTATAGTCACTTCGTGAAGATTACTTTTACATAGGTGTCACGAATTCACTGAGCATTGTTGTCATAGTTATGGCGTTGGAGGTAAAACTTGTTAAATCGGCCTCGTGTGTATATATACCGAAAGACTGTCATCCTGGTGTTCACTCAGACACATCTTGCGCTCTATCCCAGGTAGCCAAATCTCGTCTAAACTCATCTCTGCCCCTTGCCATTAAGTACCATGACGCACCCAGGTCCTGTCCAAGGCCATCTCTCTATCTCATTGGTGGACGTCCGCGTTTTTTGTCTTCCCCGTGGTCGTTTCATGCCTCGTAGATACCAGAGTGTTGGCGTTCTGTTCCTTTTGTCGTCAGTTTTTTTTCGAAGCAGGTGACCGGCCCAGTCGTGGTTTGCTTGTCTGTGTGGACAAATGCGTCCTTCACTAGTGACATTTGCTGGTCGTCAGTGCTGTGAAGACCTTCCAAATCTTGATTGTGGACCGTGACTCCACCAATGTGTTTCTCGAGGGAGGCTTGTGTCAGTTTGGACTTGATTTACTTTATAAATGACCAAGCTTGGTTTTCCATTTAACTCCTTTAAGCCAAGATTCAAGAAGATGAAAGACGCCACGTCAGGAGCACACACGTTTAATTCCACGGTCGCACCAGCAATGATTTACAGACGCGAAGTGTGTTACTAACCAAAAATCGGTACTGGATAATATCCACAATGAAGACATTTGACAGCGAACATCGTTGGACTGGACATGTGGTAGACGTGCCTGACAACAGAAGTACACGCGAACAACAACTTTTTGGTGGCTAAATGTCTGTACACGTTCAGGGGATCCCCAACCTAAGCGAGGGCGAGATGGAATGACCTAGGCCGGATTAATGCAACGTTACCGGGAAGCACACATAATATTGTTGGCTTCTTGCACACGGCACAGCTGCTGAACTGACGCCGATGATAATGTAATAATGTGATGTGACCAGGTTTCTGTGGCGTAACACAATGCAGGAAATATTGTGTAGTAGGTGGCGCGCAGGTTTTCATCTAGTGTTGCCTTGATGAACGAGAAAGGCGCCCAGCCAGCGCGACGACTTCCTGTTGATTCTCAGTTTAGGTCCTTCAATAGACGTCCTAAGTAGATGTACTCTTACACGCCTTCCAGATTCTCGCAATGGAGGATGACTGGGTCATTATGACGAAACGGTTACGCGTGACTATAGGCTGGCTGTTTTATTTTACTTTATGAAACATAGTTACCCTCTTGTTTGCGTCTTTGACAGATTCTGTGATTTGCACTTTGTCCTCTGCAAAACAGACGGGGTTAAGTCGCTTGACATTAATGTTGATGACAAAGGGAGTTTCAGTCGCACTGACTGATGATGGATTCCAGGCATGCGCAAAAGAGGTTTGATGAGATAAGATCCGAGTGCGAAGATCTTTCTAGACGGATCATTGTACTGGCCTTTGAAAGGACTGGAAGGTTGCCGTAAAGTCTGATTAGTAGTCATCAAGGATTGTGAAATAGCGTAGACCTATGCTTTGGCCTAGCAGAGTCTTAGAGGAATTGTCACTCTACAGTCAAATGCTTTTTTTATAGTCGATAAATGTTAATATAAATGGGGTTTAAATACGTGTATGCGTGTGTATATCTATATATATATATATATATATATATATATATATATATATATATATATATATATATATATATATATATATATATATACGAGACGTGTTCAAATGAAACCGAACCAAACTCCAATAAGTGAAGATGCGTACGAAGCGCATGATGACATCACTTCTGGTGTAAACAGCACATACCAACAGTTAAGTTTGTAAAATTTCATTATTCTCCTACTTACAGTTTCCTCAGCAGACCGTTGAAAACATGGCGAGTGTGATACGGAATCCGTCCAGAGTTGATCAGCAAGAGATAATTCGGTTTCTAACAGCTGAAGGATGTCGACCAGTTGACATTCATCGCAGAATGCAGGTAGTGTATGGTGACAAAAGTGTGTTGAAGACAACAGGTAAGAACTGGACAACGATGTTTAAAGAAGGACGTGCGTTAACCAAAGATCTTCCGAGACAAGGTCAGGCACATAATGTTTCGTCCAAGATGTCATTTCCAAAATTGATGCAGCAAGTCGGGTGAACCGGAGCTGACGTTCGCTAACGTAGGAATTAGCTGTGTCGCTAGGGACAGTTAAAATGGTGGTTCGCAAGAAACTGAAGTATTGGAAGGTGTGTTCACAATGGGTACCTCGGTTGCTGACCAACCACCATAAGAAAGAACACATGGGATGAAGTTTGAACCACTTGCTGCAATACGAAGAGGAGGGAGATTCGTTTCTTTTGCTCATAATGGCAGGTGATGAATCGTGGTGCCGCCACTTTGAGCCGAGCAGCAAAACTGCTAACATGCAATGGAAACATCCCGGATCACCAAAACCAACAAAATTAAAGTCACACATTTCCGCTGGTAAGGTTATGCTGACAGCGTTTTTTTTACCATGAGGGACTTTTGTTGGTAGACTTTAAAGAGCCTGGCGTGAACATCAATGCCAGCCGCTATAATGACACACTAGACAAGCTGCATGCAGTAATCAAGAATAAACTACCCGGCATGCTTTCGCGTGGTGTGAATCTGTTGCACGACAATGTGGGTCCACATGTCGAAAACATTGTTCAGAAAGCGTTAGCACAGAAAAGGTGGGAAGTACTGCCACACGCATCCTATAGCCCGGATATATTCCCTTGTGACTTCCATTTGTTCGGATCCTTACAGAAATTTCTGAAGGGACAAAGATTGGACTTCGATGCAGACGTCATGGCCTCGGTGACCAAGTGGTTCAAAGAGCAACCAAAGTCCTTTTTTCGGACGGCATTCGAGGTAACCCCAAGCAGTGGATGCGTGTCTGAATGCCTATGGCGATCTTTTTCTAACTTACACTGTGGCTTATTTGCTTCATAATATTTGCTTTATAATTCTGGCACACCAAATGATGTAATTTTCATATGTTTGTAATAAAGCCACTTGGTCTGGTTTCAGTTGAACACGCCTCGTATATATATATATATATATATATATATATATATATATATATATATATATATATAGAGAGAGAGAGAGAGAGAGAAAGCGAGTGAGAGAGAGATGGAAATAAGTGTTAGAGACAAAGCGAAATCCTTTAGAAGGCTTGGTTAATGGAAACATCGTGTACTTTCTCCTTCGCTCATTCCTGTATCCGAATCTCCTTCAAGCCGACGAAATCCTCTTATCGATTCATTCTTTTCTTCACAAATGTGTCCTGTTTGACAAGAAGCGTCTTCCATGACTGCCTAGCCCAGACACTTGCACATTTCTAATAGAAAACGATTCTCGTTTTATTTTCTTCTTACCTCATTTTCCATCATTTTCAGTCATCAATCTTTTCCTGCAAATCTTTTTTTTTTCAAACATCTACTGCATTCCACACAGGCTTTATCCAACTTTTATTTGTCCTCAAAATCTCTTCTTTGTCCTCATTTCGCGTCTCTTGTGTTTTCAGAAGACGTGAGAAAAATATGTTATTTCGCCGTCTGTGGTGATTGCTATTTTCAATCCATGTCTCTGCAGTATTTCCTTTCTCTTCTTTCCTTAGTTGCTTCTATCCTTAGATCTTTGTGTATACCTGCACTCGAATTGGAAAGAACAGGTGGTTGGTCCGGTGTGTCTTTGCATGATGGAAGGATTACTTTCTTTTAACCTTCACGTAGACCACTTTTTGGTAGAAATTGTATCAAGAAATCGTTCGTCATGAAACGGAAGTTTTGAGACGTCTCTTCGTTTGCAGCTACGCTACAATGTTTGCTGCCCTTCTGTCCTAAACGTCAGATTTCAGTACATCAATTGTAGTAACTGTAAACACGTGACGATGGATACAACAAGAACGCTATACAATACGATATTCCTACCCACATTGTGCTATCAGTGCCAAAATTGGACATTGACAAACAATGATAAAAGAAACTTTTTAACAACAGATAGTAAAAATAGTGGATAGAATAAGAAACGACGATATTAGGAAACAAGAAGGTACAACCCCAGTGCTAGACCTCATCAAGAGACAGCAAACCAAATGGTTCAGCCTCGTGACACGTCAAAAACCAGATAGTATCCCTCAGAAAGCAATGCTCTACATATACAATGGATACAAAGCCAAAGGCCGACCACGCAAACGATGGATAGCAGAAATAAAATAATGCTAGGGCCCGGTCAAGAAACCTCTACATATCCTGACGCTGAAAGGCACAAACAGAACAAGCGAAAATAAGAAGAAGATTTGTAGTACGGAGTTTGCCTTCCCTCTTCGTTCACTATTTATTTAGCCAGACTGCACGGGTAGGGCCTGTTTTTAGGGCCGCCACTTTGAGACGGAATAGCGTCATAGTCAGCTATTGTTCGCAGTCCTTGGATTCGCTGACCTTAGATTCACTTATCTTTACGCAAGCAGTCAGCTATGAGTCTCTGCTGTCTGCATCTGATTCGCTGTAGCGTGTTCAGTTTTAACCAAATCATTGAACTCTGCCTCTCACTATAACGCTGCTCCCAGCTTTCTTAGCCTGCCACTTCTAGTGACTTGATCGCTTTGCAAGCTTTTTATTTAACTTCAATTTCTTTTATTTTAACCAACGTCCCTATAACCAAGAAAGTTGTTTATTTTTGCAGTCTGTACTAGTGCAAACTGCAAATCTATCACATTTTGAGAGTTATTATTTTACCGATCAACAAAAACCACAAATCGCAACATTCCCCAACGAAGCACCAGCATTAGGAACAAATACGTTTCCAGGGACACTAAAGAGGGAAATGACTCTGCATCTTTTCCATTGCCGACTATTCCTTTTTCTACAACCTTGTCTTAGTAAGATTGATAGTGCTCTACACATGTTACCCGAGGAGCCAAATGCGTATATTTGAGGATTGGTTAGCAAAAGAGAGTGCTACATTATGTGATTTTGTAGCGAGCAAACACTTCAGTGTGTAGTCATTGTTGAACCAACGACGCCTTCGGTAGTTGGGGCATGTTTGCCACAGGGAATATTAAAGGCTGCTTAAGGATATCCTCTAGGGATAGCTGGCCGTTGGAGCTAGAAAAATCAGCTGTCCAACACGGCGATTCAAGGACGTATGCAAGAAAGAAATTAAGTGATGTGACATCCCATTCGAAAGCTGGAAAACGATTGCCCAGGATCGAGCTGTTTGGAGACAGTCAGTTTGAAGGGACATAACCACAGAAGCTCGAAGAGGCTGTAGAGAGAAGAAACAAACTGAAGAGATTGTTGGACAGCCGAGTCAGTCAGCCTCCACTGCATGGTTCTACGATCTGTGGTAGGGACTGTCACTCGCGGATCTGACGTTACATTCATAGCTGACTGTCGAAATTCAGGAGACAGAGCTGGACAAAACTCACAGGGCGCCTCTAGCATGGTCAACAGAGACTGAGACTCCAATGATGAATGATATATACTGAAAGAGTATGAGCTCCTCTGAGTATATATGGAGTACATTGACGTCGATTCGTAGGAACAGAACAGAAGAGAATATATATGGAGAGAAATGAAGGTCTATTATATAGGCGTATGGTCCTACTTAATGTGTAGTAACAGGTAGAGAATTTCTCCTACCTAGGTCATATAATCGCGGAAGAAGGCATCTGTGAAAAAGAAATCAGAAAGAGAATAGGTATAGCCAAGATGGCATTCGACAACATGCGACACGTACTGACATTCAAACAAATTAATTCGGATTTTGAAAATGAGAATTGTAGGGTGGAAGGCAGTCCTTAAAGAGGCAGACAACTCTTTAAGTGGGTGGATAACATAAGGAGATAGACTGGAAAAAAGCCTCTCAGATTGCACAATTACAACAAGAGATAGAGCAGCCGATCTTCGATGCGGAGATGTCAACTGAACTAAACTGAACGTGCAAACATGTGCCACTGATCTTTACCTGACTATACTATCGAATTTGATGTAGTAAATATTGCAGAAGTAGTTATAATTCTTGTTGGCAAACCTTACTGACAATAGAATAAGGCTTCCGAATGTCTAAGAAATAAATTATTTTCTTTCTATTTTGATGTGTTTTCCTCTTCCTGTTCCCCAAATCAACATTCTAAATCACCCACAAATATTTGGGGTGATTATAATACAATACAATTAGTTTTGTCTGGAAAAGGTCCACTGTCGATTTGTATTAGTGGTGTCTATTAAAGGTCTAATGTCGATGTTTATTAGTGATGACTATTAAAAGTATATATCCTGTTAAAGATGGCGCCACACTTTTGAAATCTGTCATAAGCTGTGTAGTTCACGATGCATTTTACATTAATAGCCGGTGATATGCGTAACGCGATAGCGTGAACGACTTTTCTAAATCAGTCCTTCGTCATTCTTAAGCATTATGTTTGTGTAAGTATCCTCGTTTGTTGAGAATTACAACATTGTGTTTTCATGAGCGACGGTAGCTAGGGAGTGCCATGACAAAACTGTTCTTCAATATGCCTTGCAGTTGGGCTGGGGGACAGTCAAAGGCTATGGAAGCAGCCCCAGAATATCGATATAATAATCCACTCGTTATTGTGTTTTCATGTTTACATGGCGGATACAGTTCCTGTCGGTCATGAAACGTCTTTGCGTCCTGTTATCAGCTTTTCGAGAATGGTCGATTCCCCAGGCTAGACTACCTCTCTTTGGCCTGCATAGGTAGGGCATTCTTGCAGAGCACAATTGGGTATGTCAACCCAGACATGTGAAGCCTGACCTCGACGGATTGGCGTTACAGACACAAAGTTTGACCAACGGCCAGATAGACAAGGTCAGCAGGTATTGAAGAATGATAAATGCACGGCGAGACACAAAATAAGCCATGGTTATCTTCTGCATCCGGACCTTTCACTAGCCGTCTTTACACTTTCTTGCTGCTAGACCATGTCGGGCCCAGACGAGAGAGTGAGGCAGACTCAGAGTAAAATCACACTCGCTTAAAAATAAGATTCACGCGCCACTAACTTGAGGCAGCCGTGTAACCAGGCAGTTCTTCAACAACTGACACGCCCTCTCTAGGAAAGCACTGCTCACCTCGGTAGCATTAGGAAGGGGCTAGAAAAAGTGCCCTAAACATTGTCTGCTTCACTACACACTGACCAGCATGCAGTGGCTAGATAGACTCCCACATTGTTTGCTTCACTCCACTGACCAGCATGCCGTGGCTAGATAGACACCCACATTGTCTGCTTCACTACACACTGACCAGCATGCCGTGGCTAGATAGACTCCCACATTGTCTGCTTCACTACACACTGACCAGCATGCCGTGGCTAGATAGGCTCCCACATTGTCTGCTTCACTACACACTGACCAGCATGCCGTGGCTAGATAGACTCCCACATTGTCTGCTTCACTTCACACTGACCAGCATGCCGTGGCTAAATAGACTCCCACATTGTCTGCTTCACTACACACTGACCAGCATGCCGTGGCTAGATAGACTCCCACATTGTCTGCTTCACTACACACTGACCAGCATGCCGTGGCTAGATAGACTCCCACACTGTCTGCGTCACTACACACTGACCAGCATGCCGTGGCTAGATAGACTCCCACATTGTCTCCTTCACTACACACTGACCAGCATGCCGTAGCTAAATAGACTCCCACATTGTCTGCTTCACTACACACTGACCAGCATGCCGTGGCTAGATAGTCTCCCACACTGTCTGCTTCACTACACACTGACCAACATGCCGTGGCTAGATAGACTCCCACACTGTCTGCTTCACTACCCACTGACCAGCATGCCGTGGCTAGATAGACTCCCACACTGTCTGCTTCACTACACACTGATCAGCATGCCGTGGCTAGATAGACTCCCACTATAATACGGTCGAAATACAAACAAGAAAAAGGTAGTGCCTATTGCACTTGCCACTTGCACTTTCACTAGCCCCCTGTTTTTGGGTCTCATACTTCATAGATCTGACTAGTTTACATGTCAAATACAGTGATGAAACATATACTTCACTATCGCATGCTGTCCTATCTCATTTAGATGTAATCTTTTCCTGTCTAGCATTTTACTTTTTCTTAATGTTTACATTAATAAAATCTATTCCTATATAAGCACACATCACCTGCAACCTGGGGTTGATACCTATTTTCTTATTGGTTCAATAATTTGATCCATCTGCTCTGTCTAAAATACCCATCATCGTGACCTTCTAGCATTTTCGCTGGCAGCGATTGCTCATTGGATTACCTTGAGCTTTTCTCAATATAATTATTTCTTTACGACTTCTTTAATCCCTGCATAAATTGACATTTATAACAGTGTACATCACCTCTCTGTCTTTCCTTCTCCCGTCTCTCTCTCTCTCTCTATATATATATATATATATATATATATATATATATACTTTAGTCTCCTTGTTTCCATGTACAGATAGTCCATCCTACAAGAACAAAAAAAGAATTGATGTGGTAATTTAGAATTATCCAATGTTCGCCGCCCACTGCTAGTTATGGGACAACATTAAGCACAGACGAGCAAAGGTGACGAACAACACGGCATGCGACACTTCCAACCGTAAAGTCATTCGACCGTACAAACATCAATTGTTATATTTGAAATGTATCTGAAAGTAAAGATTGTAGGACTATAAGCTTGGTCAACTTGCTGTTTCTGTTCATGGATTATTCAAAATAAAGAAAAACTGCAGTCGGGGATGAAGTGGTAGAAACTTCATTGTAAGACGTCTTAGCTTTTGTGAGGCGAAGTGAACAGTTTCCTTTCTCGATGCCTTTTGTATATATCAGGAAGGGGTAAATGTAGTACCATGTCAGTCACTGCCGTCAGAGATGAGGTACTACAGCCTTCATTGTTCGAAACATCAACATTTCGGAAAACTAGTTCATGTCTCCTCTGTCACACCACCCCTGACAGTACATCTGGTTCCAATATACAACTGAATTGACTTGAACATGCCGCGACTGGAGAGAAAATCATGTGCCTTTGCGTAAACAGCAACCACTCTAACAACATCACATCCTGCGCTCTCTATTTGCATGCACTGTGGGCTTAAAATGCTTGCCATTGATATTCGAATTATGTCTATGTTTCGTAGTACCTAGTCATACCTACATTTTGTCTTCTGCTGTGGAACAATTATTCCTTTGTGACAGTTAGTTTAAAGATAGATTTCACTATTTGCATGTAAGTCCATGATGTTATTTATAGATACAAGAACTTTAAAATGTACTTTATATATTTCTATCACGTAGCAGGGGACGCAACAAAATAAATGAAAATAAGAGTTATCCCATCATAAAACATTCGCGTGAAAGGTGCTGATTTGGGCGTCTCCCCTCTTTATCCAGGTTACAAACCTAGAACGAGTGAGCTATCGCCCTATACCAGAACCACATGGACGTGTACATTGGCATCTGTACACTGAAGGCAATAGGTGTTAATTATCCACCCGACAAAATTTCTCACGCTTGCTTTCGTCCTCGTACAAGACATGGGGAGGAGCAGCTCGCGACCCCGGGCGACGATTGTTTCTGCAAAGCCGTGGAGACACAAGAGCTGAACCTTGACAGTAAGGCGTCGAAGTCATGGAGCGGACTAGGCAAGTAGGTTTTAATGAATTTAATTTGTTCATTTTCCAAATACAAATTCAAATACCATTTGCTGGTATTAAAATAAATGTAATGTACAATATCTCCTTGCATTCAAACTTACACATTTAAAATTTAAAAAAATTTTTTTAAAAAAACAACCAAACAAATACAGAAAGATAAAATGAAAAATAATACAAAACATAAAAATTAAAAACTGGTTACAGTTTATGTTTTTGTGAAAAAAATATATGTAAATATTTGTGGGATGTAAATTCTTTGTTGATATACTGCTTTGTTTCTGCGTGTCCATATTAAGTGTCTGAAATCTGCTAGTATTGTTAAAAGTCTGTTCTGAATTGTTCTGTCTGTTTTGGGGATGGTATTTACGATGATTGTTTGTACATGTTTACTTTAACTTGTGTGCGTTTATTTATTGTTTTTCTTAGTGTTTCTAATGTTTCTGATATAATTGTACATTGATAAAATAAATGGTCTTCTGTTTCTTGGATGTTCTGTCTGCATAGTTTACATCTTGGCATGCTTGTTTTGGACATGTATGCTTTTTTTGTACTGAATTGGTGTAATATTGAACAAAAGTCTATACGTTACTTCTTTGGTTTTGGGTGATATTTTTAATGTGTGTAAGCTAGTGAAAATATTTGTGTAGTCTGTAATGAAATAATTATAGCCCCTTTTTATTCTATTTTTAAGTGGCGGTTCTTGGGACTGTACTAAGTTTTTATAAATAATTTTAGTTTCTTGTTTAATTAAATCTTAATTATTTTGTAATATGTCTAATACATTCTTTATAAAAGGGGGGAAAATTTCCAAAAAAAGTGTGGCATATTATTATTTAATTTACAAATTTTAATAATTCAAAGTCCCACATAGTAATGTGCTAATGGATAATAGGTTGGATTTGCGACTATTTCGCCTATAAATTTAATTCTAAGGGCCTGAATTTGTTTTTAAATCTTGTAGGGAAATCCCACCTCGATTTTTCTCTTGCATTAGAGTTTTAGTTTGAATACTATGTATAGTAAATCTAAATATAAAATTTCTAATAAGTGCGTTTATTTCTGTAATGATTTTTATTGGGGGACTGAAGATGTTTGAAATATATATATATTATTTCAGGTATAATAAAGGTGTTTATTATTACACTTCTTCCGAATATTGTTGTGGTTTTAAATTTATAGTTTTAAACCTATTTTTTCTCTGTTCTGTTAATTTATGCCACATTTCTTTTTTTTTTTAATCTGACGGATTTGCTGAAAAATCAATGCCATATATTTTAAGCTTAGTTTCCTGCACTAATTGAAAGGGGAAGTCCCATAATTTTAGATTTTAAAATGTTTATTTTAGTACCACTTTGTTCTCCAAATATTTTTAATGTATTTAATATGTTTTGTATTGATTTATGATTTGTTGGAAAAAATAAGGTATCTGCTGCATATGCTATTATTTATTTCTTTTTTTTTCCTATTCATGGTATGTGTGTTCCGTTAATTGTTGTATCCTGTCTGATTTTCTATAAGATTGGCTCTAACACTAATACGTATAATAACGGGGATAAAGGACAACCTTGTCTTACTGATCTTGTTAAGTGTATGCTGTCTGTGAGTGTGTGGTGTATTAATAATCTACTTTCTGTGTACGATTTTGTACCTATTTGTAAAATATTTTCCTTCGTTATTTCTACTTAGTGTTTTATGCATATATCCATGTGATACTCTATCAAATATTTTTCCTGGTCTATTGACAAAATTGCTGCCTGCGTGTCCTTTTCATGTGTGTATTGAATGATATATCTTACAAAATGTGCGGGTTTAATGATATTTCTATTTTGTACGCTACACTGTTGATCTTCGTTAATTTGATTTTTCATGAAAGATTTAATTTTTATCGTTTAGGCTTTTGTTAGTATTTTGTACTCTGTGTTTAAAAGTGGTATTGGCCGATAATTTTTTATTTCGGTTCTATCTGTTTATGAATTAAAGTTACATATGATTGGTTTAAGCTATTTGGGAGTTCATCTTTTTCAAAGGCCTCGTGCAAGACCTTGAGAAAGAGCGGGCTCAGCACGTTGAAGAACGTTGAGTAAAACTCAGCAATCAGGGCCAAGACTTTTGTCCTTTTGAAAAGAATTGAGAGCGCATTTTAAATCCTCTATTGTTAGCGGTTTATTTATAGTTTGTTTATCCTGCTCGTTCCGGCGCTTTGTGAAGGTCTCACAACCTTCACGTGTACTTGCTTGAATGCTCTCTGCTGAGTACAGTTTAGCGTAGAAATGTCTAAACGCTTGACCTATTTCCTTGGTCTCTGTACAAATATCTCCTCCCTCCCCTTTTATTTCGTGTATCTGTCTACTCCTCCGTATGTTTTGTTCTACTGCTAAATATTGTTTACTTGATATTTCTTGTGTTATGGAATTTAATTTTGTCCTTAATTGTGCCCCTTGTATCCTATGATTTTCAATTTTATCTAACTCTTCTTGTAGTAAGTAAATTACTGGGGCATTTTTATCTAAAAGTTCGGTTAATCTAATCGCTTCTTCTATAATTCGTTTCTTTCTTCTTATTTGTTTGTGATTAATTATTGATATTGTTTTTTTTTTTTTCTTTAATTGTTCCTTTTAACAAATCCCAATATTCTGCTAAATTTTTAGTTGGCGCTGTCTGTACATAGTCTTGTTATACTTTTAACAAATTGTTAATTTTTAAGTAAAGAATTATTAAATTTCCAATGTACAGACTCTGTGTGATTAATATTTATGCGTGTTGCGTTTACTACTATCTCTACTGCTTTGTGGTCTGTGAAGGTTTTAGTGTCTAAATGTCATATTTTATTTATTATATAGTTTTCATGAATGTAAAATCTATCTAACCTACCTGATGTCCCATGAGTATGTGTTCAGTCTGTGTATGTTGTCTCCTTGCCCTCTGGGTATTTCCGTCTGTATGTGTCTAACAGAGAATGTTCATCTAAAATGTATTGTCAGATATCGTTTGTTTTTCTTGTTTTAATTGTCCCGTGTGTTACATCTAATTGATTTAATACGTTATTGAGATCTCCTCCCATTATGATTTTATGTTTTTTTTTTTATTTTTGGCTTAATTTATTAAAAAGATTCGCGTAAAATGTGTATTGTTGTGTCTTCATTGCGGGGACATATATGTTAACTAGTGTATGTGTGTCATTACTATTAAATTTACTTTTTACTTGTATTATCTGTACCCTACCCTCCGTGTTTCTGTGGTTGTGTGTTATTTCCCATCTGTCTGATGTCTGTAATATTGCTACCCCTGTCTGTGTACCTAAACTGAACCATGCATGTGCTATTCCTAAATTTGTTGTGAGTAAGCGAGCATGCATGTCATTGTCTATGTGTGTTTCTTGTAAAAATATGAAATCTGCTTTATGTCTGTGTATTAGAGTTATTATGTGTCGTAGTTTGTGTCTTAGGCCTCTGATGTTTAGCGATATGATGTGTATTTTATTTGTTGAGGCCATGGGATGTGCGTGTGGTGGTGTGTTGTGTGTTCTGTAAATGGGTTGTGTTCTTCCCTACAAATTGTTACTGTTAATTTATCAAATTGTTTCAAAACACAATTGGAAACATATATATATATATATATATATATATATATATATATATATATATATATATATATATATATATATATATAAGTAAAGTATCTCCCCGCTTACTGAGTAGGATATGAAAAAAACACATGTCTTGATTTACTGGAGATTTCTCTCTTTTGCATCACTGTTCATACTTAAGATAAATAATCTTCTATTTTAATGTCATCTTCCGACATATCTATGGTTGACTGCAGACTATTTTCCGTTGAACTTGTCATGTCGTGCCAGGCTGGCATGGCAATGACATTGTCTGTGTTGCTGCTGTCTGCAGATTTTTCTGGAATGGACTTTGCTGGTGAACTATGTCTAGATGCGTGTGAACTTGTCACGTGCTGCTGTTGATGAATGTGTTTCTTCTCGGGTGTCGACTTGATAGGGCTTTTTGTGTTTTACTGGGGCTTTTTGGTCTGTGCTTTTGTGGAGTCACATCATTTCCGTTTTACGAAATGTTTTTTCTGCCGTGCTCCACCAGGGTGAAACCATCCCCAGTTGGAGTTGGTGGTGGCGGTGGTGG
Source organism: Ariolimax columbianus (assembly GCA_036924085.1). Taxonomy (NCBI): domain Eukaryota; kingdom Metazoa; phylum Mollusca; class Gastropoda; order Stylommatophora; family Arionidae; genus Ariolimax; species Ariolimax columbianus. The sequence continues at coordinate 49,317,943 of JAVGWX010000005.1, read as the reverse complement.
GGTTGGTGATGCTGGTGTTGGTTCTGGTTCTGCTTGCTGTTCTCTAACTCCTCGCGGCTGCTGTCTTCCTTTGTTTTGACATTGACTTGACCAATATGACCCTTCTCCGCAGAAGTCACACGGGGTTTTTCTTCCAGTTAGTGTCACCCACAGCTTCCATGTTTGATTGAGCTCGCCTGTCATGTTGACGTGAACATAATGGGGGATTGGCTTTTTTGTGAGCTTATATGCTGACATTGTGTTTTGTCGGTGGTCATTATCTTTGTTTTATTAATATTTATAAACAACAGGTTTTGATCTTCACTATGTCCATTTACGGCTTAAATTAGCTGCTCTAGCCCTTCTGCACTTCTTGATAGTATTACTGTGTCATCTGTATATCGTAACTCTGGAATCTCGTACGCCCCAATCGTAAATGGGTTCAAACTTTCAATGTACCCGTCTTCTCGAACATTTCTCATTATACATTCCGCACATATGTTGTACAGATAAGGTGAGAGGATACATCACTGTCGTACTCCCTTCAGTACTGCAAACCAATCTGTTGTTTGCCCAGATACTATGACAGTGGCTTCTTGATCTTGGTATATTGTTTCAATGAGATGGACAATATGCAAAGGAAACCCCATTTCCTTCATGATTCTCCACAGATATTTATGTTTTACCAAATTGAAGGCCTTGGTGTAATCAATGAAATATGTGTACATGTCTACAATAAACTCTCTACATTTTTCGTAGATATTCCTTAAATTGAATATGTGGTTCCTGGTCCCTCTGTTTTTCATAAAACCTGCCTGAACTACGTGTATTTCAGATTCAAACCTTTTCTCTATCCTTTATTTGGATTCACAAGAGTATCTTGCTAGCATGGCTGATCAGTGCGATAGTTCGTGCACAGCTTCATGTTGCCTTTTGTGGGGGAGGGGAATATAAATTGATTTCTTCCATGCTTCTGGCTACTCTGCACTGTGCCATATCTGTTTACACAGCTTGTGATAGACTCGAGCACATGCCTCTCCTCCTGCTTGTATTAGCTCCACTTGAATATCATCACATCCTGGGGACTTTCCCTTTTTCAGGCTTTTGATTGCCGATCGTACTTCTTCCAATGTTGGTTCAGGTTCTTTCTCATCCTTTGGTAGGATTGTCACTGCGCACTTTGTGTTATCTCCATACATGGTTCTGCAGTACTCTCTCCATCTATTCAGTATGTCTTTGGTTTCTGTTAATGTGTTATCCTCGTTGTCATTGATGACACGTGGAACCGGGTGGAATTCCTTTGTCAGTGTTCTTATTGCCTTAAAGGCATCTTTCTCCCTGCCTTGTTGCTGTAGGTTTTGTATATTCTTACACGTTTCCACTATTTATCTTCTTTTTTCTTTTCTTATTTCTCTTCTAACTTTTCTTGCGCAGTTTTTAAATGCTGTGTTGGTCCCCTGACTTCCCATTTGTTTTAATTGTTTCCTTTCTTCAAAGAGTTTTTGTGTTTCCTCTGATATATAGCTCTGTTTCTTGTGCGACATCCTGGGAATCATTTCGTTTGCTGTCGAGATTAAAATACCCCTTGCGTAAGATGTCAACTCCTCAGATGCCATCTCTTTCTGTACCGCAAACAACACCTCAAATGTGTTTTCTACTATGATGTCGTACTCAGTAGGTATTGGTGTTACATCGAAACGTATTGCTGGCAACCGTTGTTAATCCTACGTAGTCTTGTTTTGAAAACTGCAAAAGTAACTCGTGGTCCGTATCGCAGTTTGCTCCTGGCAACGTTTTTGGTGCCAGCACATTTGATCTCCATCTTTGTTGCATCAGGATGTAATCTATTTGATCTCTGCTGTTGCCATCAGTGGAGGTCCACGTGTTTAACCTTCGTGGATGTTGTTTGAATAAGGTGTTGGCAATGGAGAGGTTATTTTCCTCGAACACTTCTCTCCTTGCCCGTTCTTTCCTCTCCAACTTTCGCATTGAAATCGCCAATGATAATCAAGATATCTCTTTTTTCTACTTTTTCCATTGTTTCTTGTAAGGTGTTTATCATACCCGGAAACCTATATCACTTTAACAATACAAAGAAGGGTTCTTGTGCGTTAATTCACCCATTCTGAAATTGTATGCCATTCAATGACCACACGGGTTTCCGTACAAAGATAATTGTAAGTGTCTAGCTATCAGGGTGCAGTTTTGTTGGGTTTTTAAAATAAGGCGAGGCTGCAGCGGTTCTGTGGATGTGTATAATGGGAAAAAAACATGAAAAAAAACTAGTAAAAGTTGATTAAGGTTGAGCTTAATCAAAATTTAAAAATGGGTATGGTCAGATACCGCACCGAGACGAGAACACAAACAAAACCTACGTTACGACCAATAGGCCTTCATCAGGGACAACAACACTGAACTAACAAATCAACAAATAAGAAAAAATGGTCAACTCATCTGTTTCAGGTGGGAGACGCTTTCAGTCTAAGCGACCTGTCGTGCCAAGTACTCGATAGAAACTGAAATAGGAGCGGTCAAACAAAAAGTGGCGGAATATGCCTGATAAGCCAAGCGTGGCCAAATAGTGGTCCAGATAGGAGAACAATGAGAAGGCAATATAAGCCGGGAGGGCGTGATATTGATATAAGAGAGGGGGGAAGAGAACTGATGGAAGAATGGGAGAGGCGGGGGGGGGGGGAAGGAAGACAAATAGATGGGGGCCAGTGTGAGGGTTTAAGAAAAAGTATGGAAGATATTTATACCATGTGGTTGGAGACATCCCATACTAGAGATAAGTCTGTTCTCAAGGGCGAATCGATGACGATCGTCAGAGAAGCACGAAACTAGACCAGTGACACTGACGTCAGCCATACCCCGGTGCTCAGGACCATTGAAGTGGCTGGCAATTGGGGAACCAGTGCGGTTGCGGATGTCGTTGAGGTGTTGGCGGAAACGCTCCCGTAGTTCCATACCAGTTTCCCCAATGTAAGTCATACCACACTGGCGGCAGATGATGGAATAGATGAGGTTACGAGATTTGCATGTGAACCCCTCTTTGATGAAGAATTCAGCCTTAGGAAAGGTAATGGAGCGAGAAAGGATGACATGAGGGCAGGTAACACAGCCACGTGAATTTTTGCACGGCCTGGTGCCTGGGAGGCTATGAGGGCTGGTGTGTAGGCGACTACTGACCAGCAAGTCCCTCAGGTTCCTGTCACGCTTGTAGGCGACAAGGGGAGGATCGGGAAAAACTTCGCGAGTGGCAGGATCAGAGTGAAGGATAGGGAGATGGCGGAATAGGATATCCCGGACAGAGACGCTGTGAGGGTGATAGGTGAGGACGAGTTTCACACGGTCAGAGGGAGGACGGCGGGTGGGAGTGAGGGAGTCTTGGCGGGAGATAAGAAGAACCCGCTGAAGAGCGGAGGAGAGAGTGGTCTCAGGGTAGAGTCGCTTGCGGAAGAAGTCAAGCATCTCGTGGGCCCTGAGGAGGAAGTCGTCGTCATCCTGACATAGGCGTCGGAGGCGGAGGAGTTGGGAGAAAGGAAGCGAATCGCGGCACGATAGGGGATGGGAGGAAGTGTAGAGGAGGTAGTTGTGAGCGTCAGTGGGTTTGTAGTAGACAGTGGTGGAGAGGCCTGAAGGGCAGATAGAGACAGTGATGTCCAGAAAGTGGACAGACGTGAGGGAAATGTCAGACGTGAACTTGATCGAGGGATGGAAGTCGTTGACAAAGTCGATAAAGTTGAGGAGGTCCTTCTCCGACATGTCAGTCATACCAATCCCATCGTCGATGTATCGATAATACATCAAAGGAAACGGGCCCTGGAATTGAAGCCAGATCAAGTGTTCCAGGTGACCCATGAACAGGCATGCGTAGCTGGGGCCCATTCTGGTGCCCATAGCCACACCGCTGATCTGGTCGAAGAACTGGCCATTGAATTCAAAGGTATTGAGAGTAAGAACGAGTTCTGCTAGACGGACGATGGCAGACGTGGAGATGGATGGGTTAACCCTTCGGTCAAGGAAGAAACGGAGGGCCAATAAACCGTCAGAGTGGGGGATCGAGGTGTACAGTGAACAGACATCAAGTAGGAAGAGACGATAGGTATGGTCAGGGGAGAGGACAATGGTAGAGAAAGTGGTTAAGGCGTGGTTGGTGTCCTTAAGAAATGTGGGAAGACTCTCCACCATAGGTTGGAAGACACTATCCAGGAAGTCTGATACCAGTTCGGTGGGACAGGAACAGGCAGAGACAATAGGGCGACCTGGGTTGTCGGGCTTATGAATTTTAGGCAGCATGTAGAAAGAAGGCTTACCCAGACAACTGTCAAAGATACGGAGGTTTGTAGCGCTCTTCGGGAGGAGATGTCGTTTGGTCATATCAAGGATGGTGGTAGAGACCTCCTTGTTAAAACGGACAGTGGCATCATCGGCGCGCGGTTTATAGAAAGAAGGATCAGATAGTTGAAGACTGCCCTCCTGAACATATAAATCCTTGCGCCAAACCACCACTGCTCCCCCCTTATCAGCAGGTTTAATCACGAGATCCCTACGCCGACTAAGGCTAGCCAGAGCACAGGCCTCGGTATGGGAAATGTTCGAATAACGCAAGCGCCGAGGGCAGTAGGCCTTGATATCGCGAAGAGTAGTTTTAATATAGAGGTCTAAGGCACGGGATCGGCCAGGAGGAGGAGTCCAGTCAGATTTACGATGGGAATAGCTGGAGAAAGGGTCATCGGGGTCAGGAAAAGAGCAAGAGTTGGGATTGTTTTGGTACCATTGTCTAAGACGTAGGCGGCGATGATAGGCATGCACATCCTTGAGAACAGAGTATTGGTCAATGGAGGGCTGGAGGGGGACAAAGTTAAGGCCTTTGCTGAGAACTGATATTTCACTCTCAGTCAGAGGAAGATCAGAGGGGATACAGACCACTTGATGGCGAGAATCAGTGGGCGAGGAGGAAGGAGGGGTAGGAGGACGGAGACGAGTAAGCTTGTCCTTCTTGCGAGCAGACAAGAAGTCGTATAACTGACGATTGAGAGTATCGATTTGACCGCTCCTATTTCAGTTTCTATCGAGTACTTGGCACGACAGGTCGCTTAGACTGAAAGCGTCTCCCACCTGAAACAGATGAGTTGACCATTTTTTCTTATTTGTTGATTTGTTAGTTCAGTGTTGTTGTCCCTGATGAAGGCCTATTGGTCGTAACGTAGGTTTTGTTTGTGTTCTCGTCTCGGTGCGGTATCTGACCATACCCATTTTTAAATTTTGATTAAGCTCAACCTTAATCAACTTTTACTAGTTTTTTTTCATGTTTTTTTCCCAGTTTTGTTGGGTGCAGTTTTTTGTGGGCCCTAAAAAAGGACCTTGATGCTGGTTTGTGGGTTTTGTGGCCCCTGAAAAGGGCCGTGAGGGGAACAGATTACCAAAGATCGCTGAAGCTAAGCACATATCAGGACATGCACATGTTGTTCGTTCATAGCTGCACAATTTAAAGAGGAGGCCAACATTCTGTGATGTCCTGCAGAATATTGTCGAACGGGTCTAACTGACGGACTTTATTCAGATGTCGTCACAGAAACTCACACATGTAGGGATCTATCATGTGTCTGTGTGTTACGTTTTGGTTAGGGTTAGGGTTAGGTGCCTTCTAACCATGTGCCAGAACGAACAGGAATGTTCTGCTGACATGTGCGACATCTATAACGATCTTGGCGAACTGTGAGAGACAAAGTCATAACATGATTTTTAGCACACAGTCGGGCGGTGTGTATAATTCGTCTTTCCTGCAAAAATTGCACACAATTTATTTTTTCTGCGTGTCAAGCGTGACAACTGCATGAAATCCTTCTTCCACATACGGTGTTAGATCTGAGAATAACACGGACATAGGTTTACCGCGCGAATTGAAGACGCGCTAATTAAAAAGTATGGTGATTCGTGTGGCTACAGTCTACTACATTTGGGTGAATTAGCGCACAAGTACCCAAAGAAGATGTGCAGAGACAAAATTACAAATGTAAAAATCTATCTGAGAACAACATATACTTCACTATGTCTTCTTCTGTTATTTTTTATTTTCCTGCTTTAGGACCAACAATAAGATGAAATATCTCTCAATGAGGTCCCTAACATTGCATTATTACAGATAGTATCTGCTGTGACTATCAATATAATTAGATCTCTCTCAATGAGGTCCCTAACATTGCATTATTACAGATAGTATCTGCTATGTGACTATCAATATAATTAGATCTCTCTCAATGAGGTCCCTAACATTGCATTATTACAGATAGTATCTGCTATGTGACTATCAATATAATTAGATCTCTCTCAATGAGGTCCCTAACATTGCATTATTACAGATAGTATCTGCTATGTGACTATCAATGTAATTAGATCTCTCTCAATGAGGTCCCTAACATTGCATTATTACAGATAGTATCTGCTAACTGACTATCAATATAATTAGATCTCTCTCAATGAGGTCCCTAACATTGCATTATTACAGATAGTACCTGCTATGTGACTATCAATATAATTAGATCTCTCTCAATGAGGTCCCTAACATTGCATTATTACAGATAGTATCTGCTATGTGACTATCAATCTAATTAGATCTCTCTCAATGAGATCCTTGACACATCATCAACAAAAGCAATAACTGGTTCTGGACGTACAATAAGATATGATTTCTCTCAATGATATCCCTAACATATCATCAACAGGCGATAACAATATTAGAAAGATATATAAGGAGAGGGACCTAGGGGTTATAATAGATCATACAGGTAAAGTGAGTGAGCAAGCTCAGGTAGCAGTGAAAAGCCAAATGGAATGTTGGGAATGATAAAAAGAAATATTATACATAGGAGCAAGGAAGTGATAGTCAAACTGTATAAAGCATTAGTTGGACCTAGATTGGAGTACTGTGTACAGGTGTGGAGTCCTTATCAATGAGGGGATATAAACATGCTGGAAAAAATGTATTAAAAAAACGACAAAGCTGATAGTGGGATTCCAGAATTACAGTTATGAGGAAAGACTCAGAAAAACTGACTTCAGGGTCTAGAAGAGAGAAGAACTCGTGGTGACTTAATACAGGTTTATAAGATGATCACAGGAATGGATAAATTAGACTATAACAAGTGTTTTAAAATACAGCCACCCACAGGAACAAGATGGCATAGCTACAAATTAACTACAGAGAGGTCCAGATTAGATATTATGAAATATTTTTTTTGTCAGAGACTTGTGAATGCATGGAATGCATTGTCATGGGAGGTAGTGGAAGCAGGGACAGTTAATGCATTTAAGAATATATTGGATGTGTATAGCTTTTAGAGCAAGGTGATGTAAATTAAACTGGTTGTATACAGACTCTACAGAGTCTTCTAAACCAGTATAAAGACATTAAGTTAAGTTAAAAAGCAATACCTGGTTCTGGACAAACAATAAGAAAGATCTCTGTCAATGAGATCCCTAATACATCATCAACAAAGACAATACCTTGTATAGGTGGATCTCAAAGCTGACACCTCTTACAATAAAACATCTGACACATCATCCCCAATGTCCATATCTGAGAATCTTCTGTAAACAAACCTCACACAATGAGATATCTAACACATCCCCAATGACTGTATCTAATATACTACTATAAACAAAGATCTCATGACAACTTATATCCCCAAAGCTGGGAACCTCCAACATATCTCTGAGTGCTAAATGACTACCGTGAATATATTTCCTCTTCCTGATTGTGAATTTCCAAAAATATTTGACATTTGCCAAATGAACACAACATCTCTAAACTTTGATCTATAATAAAATTCTTACTCTCTTCCATTAACACAAGTCCTTTTCTGAGGTCTGCCTGTCAAATTTGAACTGATCTCGTTGAACTACCCAGGCAATGAGGCTGCCATGTTTTATATCAGACCACCCTGCTAGTGAATCTCTGACTGATGTCAGCAAGATCATTTTGAAATGTGTCTATTTCATGGATGAACAACATATTTTATCCGTCTGCCCACAGAAGACTTTGCTAAACCTGTTACAGTCCACATCACTACAAGAATGACAGATCTACATAACAGTCCTAACTCGTAACATGAAGTAAATAATAACATTGTAACGATTGTTGTAATTACATTTTTGTATCTTTTTCATAAGTTACGCTGTATAGGATATATTTTGCAGCTAATCCCTTACAGGGAATCTGTCCACCAGTTCATCTAACATCTTCACATTGTACTTTGGCTGTCATGTTTCTTCAAAGATTTCTAGCCTTGACACATACTCTAACAGGTTTTCCCCTGTTCATCTCTTTACGCTATCCTCAAACTTATATCGCTGTCTTCTTCTAACACATTTCCATTTACTTTCAGTTCCAGTATGGTTTTTCAGTAGTATCTTATGTTTTTTCATACGACTAAAATACTGTATTTATTGGACTCTAATTTCGTTCATTATTTCTTTGTGTACTCCAAATTTCTCCAAAACTTCTTTATTTGTCATCCCATGAGATGTGCCACATTCTTCTACATGTCCATATCTCAAGAGCATAAATTATCTTCTCCAACCATTTTGTTCATCGTATATGTTTTTATTCCACTCAGTAATGAGTACATATATCTCTCCTATTTATAATTTGAGATTTACACTTTTGAATGTCCATATGTGTTATAATTTGAGATTTACACTTTTGAATGTCCATATGTGTTATAATTTGAGATTTACACTTTTGAATGTCCATATGTGTTATAATTTGAGATTTACACTTTTGAATGTCCATATGTGTTATAATTTGGTGAAAACAGCTTTGACCATCCCAATTTAAAAAAAAAATTATATTTTACATCTTCCATCCTTTATTATTGTATCTTCAAGACAAATGAAGTTCCTGGCCTGTTCTAGTATTTAGTCATATATTATTATCTATACAGAAGATGTCTTGTCTGCTTATCTAGTCCATATTCCTGACTTATACTTTGATTTTACTTGATTTACCAATTTTTGTAATTCTTGTTCACTTTCAGCTAACAGAATTGTGTTAGTATTACCTCTATTAAAATTGTGTTCTGTGTATGTGTTAAACAGACATGGAGACAGTACACATCCTTGTCTCGCACCTTGTCTTAAATCTACATTTGAAGAGTGAATCTTGCCAGATTTTTTTTTTTCCCCTGCCAGTTTTTCTCCCAGTACAGGTTTTTGAGTAGTTTTGTGTCTTGTACATCCATACTTAATATTTCTAGACATTTAACCATTTTTATTTTCATGCTGGCATCTGTCAAATGTTTATTTGAGATATATAAAGCACATTTAACTGTTTAGAACATAAAAAATACATTGCACTGACCAAGTTATACACATCTGGTTTATTGAATCAATGACATAATTAACTTGTACCAGATGTAAGACCTGGAAGAGATGCATACACAACTGTTTTACACATATAAATATACGCACTCATATATGTGTGCATGTGTATGAATGTGTAAAACTCTGTGGAAAAGAAGGAATATCCAACACTTGGTAATGCAACCTACGTGTAGTTTTTACAAACTTTATAAATAACGCTCCAGATACACCGCCACAACTTTGATGTGGCGGAAGAATTTCAAACCTAAAGAGCTCACTTTTGTTAAGGAAAAGAAGGATGGGGCGTTTCTAAAATAAAGCGAAAGTGTGGGACTGTGTGTGTTTATGTATCAAATACATCCCTCTCTCTACAAGGGAGGCACTACACAATATACATAATCGCACCAAACACTAACTTTAGCCTATCTGTGCTATGACGTCACTGCTCTTGGACATTGTTACTACACCCCACATATAGCAGTGGCACTCAACCTTGTAAAGATCTCACAATCCAAGAAGACTGATAATTAAACTACAAACCCTTTACACGTCACCACTTCTCTCCTCCTCCACCACACTCCCCTTAAACAATGCAACAACAAAACATCAACAAACATTTACAGAATTATACGTCATCCATTTTATTTTAATAATAGGGACCAGAAATGAAATACCATTATATTATTGTTAAACGTGAGTTGTTTTAATTAGTATGATTTTGCCGAGTGGTTTTCTGCGAGACTATGTGTAAAAGAAACTAGAGCAACACGACTGCCACACTGAGCGCATGTGGTAAGACACTATGAACAATGCGTCTAGTACCCTCACTCTTGATAACTCATCTTTGTATAGCTTGATAGTTCAGTGAAACAATTGTCCTAGAAGAGATGCTTATGGTATACACATAAAATATGTCTACCTATTACGTAGGTTGGAGACAGAGACTAGAGAAATAACAAATGCATGCTGAAGACGAATAAAGTTTACAAAGCAACCCGCTTCATGAAAAGGAAATACAAAAATGACTTTAGATTCTGTTAGCAAACAAGGGTCATGAAGACGCTGCTCGGTGTGTTGTAAAGACAATGGGTTGCTCCCCCTTCACATTTGAAGCAGTTGGAGCAAATAAGTATGACGCAAATAAGTATTTGCGTTTGACACCATTCACACATACTGAAAACCAGCTGAGATTAGAGTTTTCTACAGTGTTTTAAAGAATACAATACAAAAAATGTTGCATATATAAAATGGGAAAACAAAGTGAATGATTTGTTTTCTTAGGGATCAGTAGAAGAATAAGATAGTCTGTGAAATTCAACACTGACCTATTGTTAGTGACGTTTTTCAGCAGTCAACTTTCAAATCTCAGAACCAACAATATGAGGTGAAGGTCATACTTCTACACTACGTCTGTTTCTATATGCTTAATGTTTCTATGTGCAAGATCTGATAGCAACATTGTTTTATTTACTTAGTCCCTCAACTTCTAGCATGAGGTGTAAGGGTCTTTTTTTTCTTTTTCTTGTGTCTTATGGTTCCTACAGCCAACCATATTCCCAAACCTCTTTACTCATCAGTTATGACATGCCTGGCAGACAACAATGTAACCATTCTTTGCTCCCCATTCTGGAACTAGACACAAATGAGCTGAGAACATTGTCTTGCACAGGTAAGTGGTAATAAAAGACATTAACTACGTTTTGACCATTTTTTAGACATCAGGACATACATTGTTATAGTATGAAATCAAACGCTCAACAATACCATTACAGGAAATTATTTCTTCAATGATAAACGAATACAATTTTTTTTAAAGTAGTCTTTATCAACAGAGAAAAGCTCATTTTCGAGAGGATTTCTTTATCTGTAGTGTAGTTTCACACATCTCTACTATCACTGGAAGTATTGACTATCTTGTTTGTCAGAGATGCGAACATTAAAAAGAACAAGTTTGTAAAAATATTTACAATTTAAAGATGTAGATGTGGTTCGTGGATCCCAAACAGAATATTTTACGGACCCCAAATGGAAACTTCATAGATCCCATTGTGACACTTAATTGTTCCCAACATGGCAGTGCATGGATCCCTGACAAGACACTGCATTGATCCCAACAGGGCACTGCATGGATCCCATAACAGAAGACGTCTAAATCCCTACCTGAATACTTCATGGATCCCCAGCAGGGCACTGTGGATTCATAACATAACACTTCATAGACCCAGCCAGGGCACTTCGTAAATCCCCAAACAGGGCACTGTGGATTCATAACATAACACTTCATAGACCCAGCCAGGGCACTTCGTGAATCCCCAACAGGGCACTTCATGGATCATACCCACCTCCCTCATGAACACTAACAAGATACTTCTCAGATCCAAACAGGACATTTCAAGGACCTCAGAATGAGAACCACTGTCCATGACAACTACTGACCACCACATTTAAATAATACACAACAACAAGCCCATTGACCCTTCTCCTTGTCAAACATACACGGCAAGCTTAAACAAGGCATTCGTGCTGGACTTAATGTGGCTGTCACGCGGTTCACCGGTGTCCTGTCTTGGTTTTGTATTTAGTGTCCACCCTGCAGTCTGTTGGTTAGTATTTTGTATTGTTTTGTTATGCCTTGTCTGTCGAAGCTGCTTGATAAATTAACTAAAGGACTTCGTATGTGATAGGGACGAGATTAGGATCACTGATGTGCTGAGGACATGTGCTTGGCTTCATCTGCGTGTCGCTCACTACTACGGGTATCACGTTGATCCCCTACCTCGATAGCCAGGCTGTCATGAAAGCATCCCGTTTCCAGGGAAGACCATGGGGAAGTCGAAGTGGGGGTCTTGGCAAAAATATTCTTCCTGACTCTGACTAACAGTAGGTTGATCATTATATTTTGCCTGGCCCTGGCTAACAGTAGGTGGATCAGTATATTTTGCCTGGCCCTGGCTAACAGTAGGTTGATCAGTATATTTTGCCTGGCCCTGGCTAATAGTAGGTTGATCAGTATATTTTGCCTGGCCCTGGCTAACAGTAGGTTGATCAGTATATTTTGCCTGGCCCTGACTAACATGTTTGATCAGTATGGTGTGTCTAGACGTCCAGTATCACCAGCGTTAGTCTTCCTGCTGTGATATATTTCTCGTCTCTTGAGTACTTGAATCCTTAATAATACTTCATATTTTTTTTAATGACGCTTTTCGGTAAGAGATTTTATTTGCAATACGACATGTTTTTGGGATCAAAACGCTGAGCAGCGCATGAGCTGCAGCGGTCAGCGACCCATAGATGACTGCTAGCGTCGGGGCCAGCGAACCAGAGCTGCCAAGTCCCTTCTACACCTCCATGCGGTGATCCAGGAAAACAGGCTGCAACAAAGCAGACTGGCTAAGGAGAAGGGATCGAAGAGGAAATGCTAACCCGGTACTCAAAAAATGCTTGCTGAAGTCGGATGTGTTGGACCGAAAGGTGCAAATATCGCAGTCAAGCTGTAAACTACGACACAACGCATTCCGTTCTCTGGACTATATTCTGCTTCTTAAGCCCTTTTAGGGTTTGGTAGCGGGAGATTGTGAACGAATGAAGCCAAGCCAAGCCAGATATGTTTTTGAGACTTTACTAGCAAACCTGCCATGAACTTTGGATTAAAACTCACTGAGACTCCAGAGTGCCGATGGGTCACAAAACCACGATTGATTTGAATGAGGGTGAAGCGTCCGTTTCAAAATTTCAACGCACAATGTTCGAATCACGCTCGTGCCCAGTTTGGCAAATATGTGTGTTTTTTTTCGCTCCTCCACGTACGGAATGTAATGGCAACCTACCGTACTGCACACTTACCAAGAAACTTGTAACAGTCAAATAGGTTGGCGGTTGTAAAAAGCGACGTTCTACATATATCTACATATATATCGAATACAAAGAATACTGTCTGCCTGTTTGTCTGTCTGTCTGTGTTCTTTGCGCGCGAAATACTGCATATAAGACAGAAACAAATGATATCCAGTTGGAACGGTGTGACGCCACTGTTGTTAGATCGTGTATGGTGCTGAGGCTAATAGTTGGGCCCTCTCGGATGATTGTTCTTTTGAGGATTTCCTTGGGTCTCCCTCTTTTCCAAACGCCCCTTGGTGTTCTTTCGAGTGCTTGCAATAGAAGACGGTTGTTATTCATTCTAAGAACATGTCCAATGTATGTCCATCGCTTTTTTTCCGGAAGATGGTCGACACGTAAAGTTGGTTTGTCTCTGTTCTTATTGAGTCATTAGTTATGAACTCGTCCCAGCGTATATTCAATAATTTTCTTAAACTTTTATTTTCAAAGATATTTAGTTTGTTTTCCAGCGCTATTGTCTTCCAGCTTTCACACCCATATGTCAGGACTGATATTACGATTTAATTTAATAGTTTGAGCTTGGTATCTTTGATCTTTGCTTAGTGTTGTTGATTTCCAGATGTTGGTGATCTGATTAAAGGCGCACCAAGCCAAAGCAACTCTAGCAGAAATTTATGTCGTGGCATCCCCACCCTGTGTCATTTTGCTTTTCAGGTATGTGTAGTGTTGTACATTTTGTAAAGATTTTCCTTGCAGCTTTATATCAACCGTTGTGTTTGTGGAAGCCATGAGTTTCGTCTTTGGGGCGTTTACATGAAGTCCTATCTGTTCTTACCATTGGCATAGTCTATCTTTATTTTCTTGTATTTTGTCATTAATGGTACTTAGTAGCGCTAGGTCGTCTGCAAAATCAAGATCTTCTAAGGTCTTCCATTATATTCCAAAATTCTTATAATGGGCAAAGTGTTTCATAATCCAATCTATAACTATGCCAAATAGTAAAGGTGATAATATACATCCCTGTTACAGAAACAGATTTAACGGAACAAAAGGACATGCTACTAGTTTTATATATATATATATATAGACGTCGTAGATAAGGCATGATAAGAAAGTACAGGTGGGCAGGCCACGTGATACGCATGCCTGATACAAGATCGACACGTAAAGTGACGTCATGGTGGTCCTACACCTTTAAACGTCGCACAGGACGTCCACAAATGTGATGGAGAGATGGCCTGCACACGACGTTGATAATGTACATAATATACCCTAGTGAATACAATGATTACAGTATTACAGTATCTAATAAATATATATGCATTGTTTTCCACATTTTGAATTTAGATTCTTTTAAAAAAAATATGGTATCGACTAGCAACAAAACTACAAAATGTAACAATTTTCTTTAGCCATACATTTAACTGACAATTTTGAAAATGTAGCGGATTTTAACTGCCAGCGACATTGTCTCGCACTTTTGCAGCGTAGCTGTGATACGTCCGGTTTTAGCAAGGCATTTTGGGGACCGGGTTTACCTTGCCTCTGCGATCCTTATTCTCTTAGTCAGACTACACTAGTGCAGCCTTTTTCAGGTCCGCCACTTGGAAGCGTAATAGTGTCTTGACCAGGTGTGCCTCTCTGACCCTTCTACAAGCAGCCAGATATGAATCGCTGGCTGCGTCAGCTCATTCACTGCTGCGTCGTCGGCCCTATATAGAGGTTATTAGCTATTTTTGGAGGTATTTCTATCTGAAAATACTTCAGTTGAATTGGTAAAAGTGTGCGTGGATTAATATTTGCACATGATGATGCTGTAATCTACCGTCTTGTTTCCGTACAATAATTGCCTGTTACCAGTCTCGCGAGATGGCGTTACGGCTGTGAGAGCTGGTTGACAAGCAGGCACTGATTTGTTTGAAAATGGCCGTCGTCGACTATTCTAGTTCTCTAGGCAGAATAAGTAGAATAAAATAGATTAACTGTAACATTAAATAAGAAAAGTGTTCAGTTTTCAAAGGTTTTTATTTTTTCCATTAGGATGACGATTCTTACTTGACTATGCCATAAATTGAAGATATGGCGACACCTTCACAAGGACTACTGTCGTCGGTGAGTTGTAATTCAACTGAACTTTAGTGAAATACTACTACTACTACTACTAGTACTGACTAGTACTAATAGTAATACTAGTACTAAAAACTAGCATTTTCTTATTCTAAGTGTGTTGTAATCTTTTTATGTGTAATCACTCCGGCACTAAATTCAGTAGTATGTTTTACTTTTAGGCTATCACTCAGTCACAGTGATTACCATGTTACATGTAAAATTGTAAGCATGTATTAATTGCTTCTCTATAAAATATGTCCGGTAAAGGCAATGTTACTGGTGATAGCATTATAGTTATATAAGTTTAAACAAGAGACTGCAACTAAAAGTTATAACTTATAGTATGACTTTTTCAATTTTTCTAATAGTGATTTAAGTAGCTCACACGAGATAATTCATCTTCAGTTTTCGTACATGTCACAGCAGGATGAGATATCTGTTCAGATTAATAAACAAAGTATCTAGCAACGAATATTACTCTTATTTACTTCTGTTGAGCTGGAAATATTCTTAATTGTTGATGTGCCTTAACGAACCAGTTTCACACTTCAAAGCCTATCGCTTCTCTGGTCCGTGCATAGGCCATTGCCCACATTTCGCCAGCCTCTTTCCATGTGTAACTATTTTATCATACTTCCCTCTCATATTCTCCTTTCTGTGTACTGTTAGATCTACCTTTCTTTCTCCCCATCACGATTCCACACTAGACCCTGTCTTAGTCGTCTAGCTATGTTGGACAGTGCCTTTCTCGACATATGTTCTATTCAGCACAATTTTCTTGTCTTAATGTGTTGTTCAAGGCGCTGTTGCTGGCACCTTTGCCTCGCGTTTTCATTTTTCACCAAGTCCCACTATTTTGTATCCATTATCTTTCATATACATTTATCAATGACTTGTTGTATTGCCTTGGCTGCTCTCATTGTGGCAGTTCCATACAACAGCACCAACTTTACAATGGTGTTAAATATTCAAACTTTGGTGTGGATTTTTGAGTGTCAGGAATACCAATCTTGCATTTTGGGTTCTGGCCTCTACATCTACATCTTTACCCCTGACACATCAATTATGCAGCCCAAAGAAGTAAAGACATTCACCTCTTCCAACAGCTATCCCTCCAACATGATTGGTTCTTTGTTTAAGGAGCTTGGTTTTCTTCTCGTTCAAATTTCACCTCTCTATCCATCATTCCATCTTGTGTGAACATGCTACCTAAGTATGTAAATTCACTTACCTGCTTAAGTTCTGTGCTTTTCACCTGCATATTTAGTGTCTTCTCTATTCTGCTGATTATCATTGTCTCTGTCTTTGCTGTATTAATCCTCATATTATATTTGTCAATGGCGTTCTAATGTTCTTTGAGGTTATGTTTATCTGAATGTTAGATGCTCTGATCATCTGCAGAAAGAAGCCCATTCATTGTGGGGGTTTCTAGTCTTGCTTCAGTTGGTTTTCTTTCCTTCTATACACTGGCTAAATTGAATGAAAGCAAAACAAAAAAACTTGTCCCTCCATTTGTTGAAGCATAGGTCCAACACTGTATTTGGCTGAATCTAACCAGTTTTTAGGAAAGTCATTTGCAGTATGATTTTATAGCAATGGTTTTACATGGTGAGGTTGCCAGTCCCATGCATAACCTATTATAGCAAGAAAGGAAACAATGTCTTTACCTCAGGAACCACTCAGTACCTTCTTGTCTTGCCCCTTTTTCCACTCCAGCCAGAGTAATGGACCACCACTACAGACGGCTTCCTTTAGGTAGACTGCACCAAATCACTTTGCGTCCTTTTACAATGATAGGTTTCTATAGCAATTTATTCTGCATGATGAGATCATTAACCCCATGCACAATTCTTTTTAGATGCCTTTTACGACATACATGGAGGTACCATAGTCCTATTATTTCCTCGCCACTATCCACTCGGGAAGATTGAGCTAATTGGGAGATTCAGTGGTCTCGAGGTCTATTAGATGGACTAACACATTGATAAAAACCACCCTCCAAGGAACTGGTTGTATACAGACTCTGTAGAGACTTCTAAACCAGTATAAAGACATTGAGTTAAATTAGGTTAAAGAGGATTCTACTGCACCTGTCGATTTAGTTAGGAGTGATTTATTTAGCACTTTTGCTAATTTACATTTTGCCATGTAGAACAATGTGAGCTTTTATTTATTAGTGAACGATAAGCCAGATTTTTAATATTGGCACTCTGCCTGCATTCTTTATACGCTTAGTGATAAGTTCACATTGTTAGCACAGTGGGTTAGAGAAACAGGATACATTCTTTGACTTGCAGATTGATAGCATTAACTATTGCATTTACCGAGGGTCCTTGACAAAAGCCAGCAGTTGACATGTTATTGATTATTGGTGATATTTTTATGTCAGTTTATTTGGGCCAAAAGGAAGCATCATCATGTGCTATGGGAACTGGTGTCGTAGTCCGTGTGTCTCCATAACTTTCTGTATTGAGTATCAAATACGGTATCCGATTCCATGATGTTGAACTCTCCAGCATTTTCTCTGTCCAATTTCCAGCAGTTTTTCTCTTCTCACATATCCAAAAAAAGATCATCGAAGGTCGGCTGTAATGAATCTTCAACATCCTATTTCCCTTGCATTGATGGCGCAATTGGTCAGGGTTTTTCCTGTCCATCTTTTGATGTCATCCTCCCACTTATACCAATGTATGGTACGTTTGTCCACTACTTTTCCTTCCAGTATTGCTTTTAGCAAGATTTTATATAACCAAAAAATATTGAACGTAGGACTCGTTTATCAATTCTCTTTGCACTTCTCATTTCTCCAAGCTTTCCTTATTTTGTTTTCTTTACTTTCTATGAGATGAGCCCCATTCTTCTACATATCCACATTTCCATGGCATCAATCTTCTTCTCCAATTGTTTGTTCATGGTCTATGTTTCTTTACAATAGAGTATAAAAACAAGTAGATATAATGCCTTATCACTCTGATTTTTAGTTTGTAAATGAATGTCTTGGATGTCAATGTATGACTCATTTGAAAACAGATTTAGCTATCCATATTGTTTTCCTGATTTCCATTTCTTATCTCCCAGTTTTGGGATGAAAGACTAACGTCTTGTCAGGCACAACATATTGATCATACATGTTAGTCAGGGTCTTACAAAATATACTGGCCAAGACCCTCACCTCGACTTCCACATATTCCTCCTTGGAAACGGACTGTTCTTCTTGGCAGTCTTGCTAGCGAGGTGGGAAATCTACGTGTCCCCCATAGTAGTGAGCGACACGCAGATGAAACCGAGCATAGCGCAATTGCCTGGAAGACCCTGGTTTACCTTCAGCGGCACACTTGGAATGGGAGAAAAGTTACTGCAACCCACCACTAAACATCTTTTTCAGGGCGTACCAAAGAGTAAACCTACTCATTTTTGGTATTAACAACAACAACAGCATCTCCCATTTTCCTGTTTTATATCTTCAAGTTAGTTGCAGCTCTTGACCTCTTCCAGTATTTGATAGTTTATTTTTATCTGTTTAGCGGATTTCGAGTTACTTGCTAATTATTATAGTTTTTGTTTACTCAGTATTAATATGAGAGACATTCATTGAGTAACAGCAATTTTATTAATTACATTTTTGCAAGAGTATGAAGCAGACATTGTTAGTGTCTTATTTCTTGACATAGTCCCCATGTCTGGCATCACACTTTGTCCATCTGTCAACTAGCTTGTTGATGCCCTCAAGAAATGAGGCTTGATTCATGTTGAAATGTATGACTATTTCATAAATAGTGACTCACTTATTGTCACGGACTAGCTGGTCAATCTGCTGTTCTACTGTGTTATTTGCTACTCTTACTGGTCTCCCACGCTGGCATTCATCTTTCATTTTGACATTTTTCTAGCCGCCAATATACTGTTCTCTGACTCAAACAACAGTCACCATACTGAACCTTCATTCTTCTGTAGATTTAAGACCACAAGAAATGAATAATGCATCATTGTTCTTCCAAAATGCAAGTCAACAGTTGGGCAGCCATGTTGTACGCTATATTGCACATGCGCATTCTGCTCATTCGTCACAATTCGTACATGAAGTATAAAGGGCTATTTTGTGTCCTGAAATAAAAATTTTCCGCTGTGCATATTCTTCCATGCACTTTACACTTTATAATAAAATTGCTGTTTCTTCATGACTGTGTATCCAATCCTTACACCTGACATTTGTTCTGATTAATGTTTTAGCTTATATTTGGACATGGACCTTCCTTTGCATATCCACATTAGTCTTCTTTGTGTCATTGAATTCTTATAATTTCCTATAATACCACATAACTGGCTTTCAGTTCTTCTTCTTCTTCGTCATCATTTGCTCTCAAATAATCACATCTATATCACTACAACAAGGCAGGCCCCATGAACAACCTGGAGAAAACCAGTCATGTTCAATTGCTTCACAAAACCAAACCCCGTACTTCTAAGCAATGCACTTCTAGAAGATGAGAAAGATAGATTATGTCTACCTCGACCGTCTTTGGCTAATTTATCTGCCTTTTCATTTCCATGTGTCTTACAGTATCTATCGATGACCTGTTCCTCAGTATAGCTGCGGGTGTTAACTTTGTTTCCAGCAAACCCTGTCTTGGACCATGGAAGTCCTGTGAGTGGTAACTGCTTCACCAGAGGGACCTCAGATGTTGCGGATAGCAAGGAAGTCTAACCAACGCGTTGGAGGTTTTCCCCTCGGTCACTTTTTGTCTTGGGGTACCAGATTGCTATCACCGTGCTTCATTGACCATCATTTCGTTGCAACATGTAACCTGGCCATCTATATTTTGCCTTGTCTTTGTAGATTACTGCATCATTCACAAAGGACAATAGTCGTATCTCAGAATTGTGGAAATTTTGCAAACGTTAGTTGCGGTGAGTGATTCCGACCAAGCGTCTCTCCAGAAAGGCCTGGGTCATTCTCAATTTGTCATCCACTGATTTTGTGAGAGTTCATGCCTCTGCACCGTAACATATCACAGGGTACACAGTAGAATTTAAGAGAGAAGCACATAGGTTCTGGTGTTGGCAACCACCCAGGACCGTGTTAATGGACGAGATGGCTGCCCAGCCTGCACAGCAATGATTTGTTAGTTTAAGTTCCAGATTGTTCTGTATATTGAGTAGATACCCAAGATAGATGTACTAGTTGACATCCTCTAAGCTTAACTTGAAAAGGAAGACTAGATCACAACTTACGTCAGACATCTTGAATCTATCCAAGAAAGCAGGGTTCTTCTTAGTTCCTTGGTCAGCGATTGACACTGTGTAGCAGATCCCACAGTTGCCCAAGGGTTATTTTAACTTAGAACACTATCACACTCATCCACATCATCATGACCACACACAGCAAATAATATAGCACACAGCAGATAGCATATTTATTATATAATACTCATACCAGAAAAATGAGTAGGGAAATTACAAACACAATACAATACATATGATCTTAACTAAATATTCCTATATTATATATATATGTTAAAATACATATTAACTAAAACGGAAATTTTAAGCATTAGCTATTGATGGAATTCCCAACTATCTAAAACCCAGTACTATTGCTTTACTCCCATCACACACACATCTATTTAACTGCGTCCTCAACACACCTTATCAAAAACTCTTCCTCACTCAAATCCCCTCAGGCGGGCGATCTGGACATACCTCGTTCACAATGTGCCCTGCTTACAACACACGCTCAGATTATCTATTAATACAAAACTCACACACCTATTTGAGCGATCCTGTTCTATCACTAACATTCGTACGACAGTTTATCAATCGCTCCTCTATCTAATTCGGTGAGCTAAACCAGACTCCTATCTACATTCACTCTCTCACTCTCCTCTCCATCCAGCCTGCTGAGCTAAACTTTGACTCTGTTATATACACTAAAGCAGTATCAAAGCTGACCAATGAATCTCAGGGGGATGGCTCTATTCAGTCTTATTGGAACAAAATACTTTGCACACCTATCACTCATCTATAGTAGCAAGCTCCACTTGTCACTCGTTCTCCCCCTATGCAAATCGGAACGCCAGTGGTCAGCTACCTGTCCACATTTTTTGCCCAAATTCTGTTTTTATTTTTTGAGACGGTGAGTGACCTTGACACGCATTCAGGTAGCTTTAAGCTTTAACATGTTCAGATACCTTTGTTATCAGCAACTACATCACCCCTGTCCTAAACTCTCTTGCTCCGGCGGGAACTGTGCAACTGCCATTGACCATCATGCCTGATAGTGTCTTTAAGAGCAGCAACACACTCCCTCCACTACACCCTGACTGCAGCCATTCTTTGTAGGGTGCCCCAACTCTGATTCATGATTTCTATTTCGGCCTCCTCAGACCCGCGCAATGTCCCCCACCACGTCCACACCAAGGCAGCTACGACAATGGCGGTTGGCTCTTCTATCAGCACATGACTACGGCCCACCTAATCCCAGTGCAGACTTTGAGCAGATTTTCCATGCTGTTCCAGGCAAACAGACCTCGGCCGGCAATGGCACCTAGCCATTAATTTATGTGAATATTTCTTAGGCAGGTTGTGTGAAAAGATGCATACACAAGGCTGGATTAAGTCTAGTTGCTGGGATCTCCATAGAGTTTATCCAAGAATGGTAATGATTGTGACCATCCGTGCAGTCTCTGTTCAAATTATTTTGGGCACGTTTGCAGCAGGTGATCAATGATCAATCAATGAGTACCACAGGGACACTGGTTGATTGGTTATTCACTCAAATAGATGGTAATCAACAAAAACTATCTATATGTCTGTCTGTACACTTCTATCTGTCTGTCTATTCGTCCATCCAATGTCGATCAGTTCATCCATCCATTTAGCATCCCCCCCATCTCTCCTGCCACTACCTGAGAACAGAGCAGAGCAATACTTTTAGTTCATTCAGGTCTACATTTTTGGCTCTTCAGAGAAGATCTACAAACCAGTGGACTTCCCAAAGACATCATCAACCGTCTGAAAAATAGAGACCAAAGCGCCATTTTCTTTCTTCGCACTCAACACATACAACTTAACAGTCACTTGAACAGAATCAAACCAGAACATTACTCCAGTATTGTCTCTGCACACATTCCTATAAAACTGTTAATCATCATTGTTTTGAGTGTCTGGTACTTAATGGAAAGAGCTTCTTCCTCTGAGGCCAGACAAATGGAACACTCTGTATGGAACTAAACAACTTGCAGATATGACTATATAGCATTGGGACAAAGGGCATGGGCCCACAGGCTACTGGATCAATAACCAACCAGGCAACCATTCATTTGAAATGTCATGTACACACTGTTTTATTTTATTTGCACGGAAGCTTCCATGGTAACAGGCTTGCTGACATTAACATTGTTGCTCTGTCTACTAGGACAATGTTGCAGATACCCACAGTCAGATTGTACAGAAACTCATAGAGGATGGGCTGAAACCAGATTCTGATGATTCTGAGAAACTTATCTTTCTCTGGAAGCAGAATACACATTTGAAGGTGAGTCGAATAGTTTAATAATTTGAAATAGTAGATCCTTATTATATGTATCTGTGTGTACACATATGGTTGTTTTTCTAAAGTATATTGTTACAGTGTTACTGTCAGGTATGTGTGAAATACAGTTGTCAGTGGCAGATGTTATATGATAGTGTTAGTGTCAGGTATATGTGAAAAGCCAACATTAGGTGAGACAATGGAAGCATGTTTGGGCACAGGTGTGAGTGGGTTCAAGCAGAGTTCAGAACATCTGTCAATTCTAACATAGCCAACAAGGATTTTTTGTTGCCTAATAATCAGGATACAGGAAACTTAGAAATTGTTGTTAGTATTATCACAGTTAAGGCTAAACAAGTGAGACGGGTGTTCAAAATGGTGAGTGTAAATCATTCTGAGGTATGGGGAAAGAGTTAATATGTCACCAATATTGTAGTGTCTAGTTGTCATGGAAATAAGTTGGTAGGCGCGTGAGTCTGCCTATTTCTGTAGTGGCTAATAGACACAGGCAAAATGGATGGGTGTTTTGAGCTGCCTTTGATTTGGTGGCATGCTGTTACGGTAGGATTGGTAGGGAGAGTGTCCCAAGAAGTTGGTGGAGGTCTTAGTGATGGAGAAACTGACAGCAGGACTGGCTAAACGATGACATGAGCTACTAGCTGGTCAACAGGTGTATGACATATGTACTTTCTGACAGGCGGCCATATTGGAACGGGAGGAGTAAAAGGCGGGATTTAGGAAAAAAATATGAACGGATATTTGGTGTAGCTGTCCAGGATGTTTTCCTACTGAAGTTCCAAATGCGTTGCACACTATTGCTTTATGGGAGAGATGGTGAAACTAACCCTAGTGAATAGGAGAGAATTGGTGGCAAACTTGTTGTAGGTTTCACAGGTTCAGTTCTTGGGCATGTTAAAGGAACAACAAGCTGAGCTGATAACTCAGTAGTTAGGTAATTGGTGACAACCATGCTGTAGGTTTCACGGGTTCAGTTCTTGGGCATGTTAAAGGAACAACAAGCTGAGCTGATAACTCAGTAGTGAGTTAATTGGTGATAACCATGCTGTAGGTTTCACAGGTTCAGTTCTTGGGCCTGTTAAAGGAATAACAAGCTGAGCTGATAATTTAGCAGTGAGGTAATTGGTGACAACCATGCTGTAGGTTTAAGTTTTTGAGCATGCTAGAAGGAACAGTAAGCTGAGATGATAACTCAGCAGTGAGTTAATTGGTGACAAACATGCTGTAGGTTTCAGTTTTTGAGCATGCTAGAAGGAACAGTAAGCTGAGATGATAACTCAGCAGTGAGTTAATTGGTGACAAACATGCTGTAGGTTTCAGTTTTTGAGCATGCTAGAAGGAACAGTAAGTTGAGCTGGTAACTCAGTAGTGAGAGATCTGGTAAATAAAGAACGAAGTCAGAGTCCGTAGAGTGTAACCTGAAACCTCAGGAAGCATGTCTTCTCAGAAACGAGTGTACAGCTGACACTAATGGGCTCATCCCCAAACCGTTGAGAATCCTTTTTGTTCCACAGCGGAGATCAGATACACAGCGCCCAGATCCGTCACCAGAGAGAAGACCACAAGTTTTTCAAAATACAACCACCTACAAAAACAAGAGGGCATAGCTACAAATTAACTAAAGAAAGGCCCCGATTAGATATTAGGAACATTTTTTTAGTCAAAGAGTGGTAAATGCTATGAATGCATTGGCACAGGAAGTAGTGGAGGCAGGGACAATTAATGCATTTAAGAGTAGATTGGATGCGCATAGCTTTTAGAACAAGGAAATGTAAATGAAACTGGATGTCTACAGACTCAGCAGAATCTTCTAAACCAGTATAAAGATGTTAGGTTAAGTTAAGATAGTTAGATAATCAATTAAAAACTAGTTGCAGATTGTTAGGAAGGATAGTAATATGCCACAGAACCTGGGGTTAGATCCGGAGACTCAATCAAGCTAGTGCTAATATACCCCGCTTAGAAAGATTAGTCACAGTTAGAGTATTTGATAATGTTGTAAATAATTAGATGATAGAATAAAAGAATTAAATTATGTTCTTATATTGAAAGAAGAAGTTTTAGTGTTTTCTATGTTATTGTGTGAAAAGGGTATTTGACTGAAAGGAAGTTAAGTCATTATACGCCACAGTACGCCAAACTGTAAGAATGGCAGAAGAGAAAGGTCTGTCACATGTTTGTAAATTGGTTCCTGTGACAACTTTTTGTTACAGTATGTACGTATGTCTGTCTATTTACATATATGTATGTATTGTTGTTGTTTAATGCCCACAATGAGTTAAGTTTACCCTTTTGTGCGCCCTGAAAAGGATGTTCAGTGGTGGGTTATAGTAGCTTTCCTCACATCCGAGCATGCTGATGAAGGTGGATCGTGGTCCTCCAGGCAGTTATGCTATGCTTGGTTTCATCTGTGTAGCGCTCATTACTAAGGGGATCACATAGACCCACATATCGTTGGTCGGGCTGCCTTGAAAACAGCCTGTTTCCAATGGAAGAGAAATTGTGGTCTTGGTCAGTGTATTGTGCCTGGCTTTACTACCTTCTCAGTTCCCCATTTGTATGTGTTAGTGTGTATACTCATTGGTTCCTTCATTGTACATATGTATATTTGTACATGTGTATTAATATATGCACTTACTCACTTGTACACATTTTATAATTTTTGTAAAATTATATAAATAATTTCTTGTTTGGCCTACAATGGTTCAGCATGGTTACAAACAAACAGCTTATGAGAGATAGAGCAGGGCCAAGACATGTGGAACAGGAAATCTTAGGAGCAGGTTTGCGCTGGATACTCTATACAATGGGAAAGCTTAAAACCCTTATCATCAAGCAATCTCTGCCGTGGGAAAAAAAAAACACAGGGAGTCAAAATAATACACAAAGAAGAGACCTAGACTCAATACAAGTAAACCAGGGAGAAATTGAAAACAAGGGGGAAAATAGCACAGAAACGTTCGGCTTGGAAGGGCTTGGGTGATGGTCTATACTTTCTGAAGCAGCAGCTGTACTTGCAACAACTCAGATTCTTACCAGCCAAAACATAACAAGGAAAACTGTTATTCCAACAGACTCCAGGAATGTACTCCAAGCCACATAAAAAATTACAAATTAAAATATAACATTGGGTTGCTGTCCCGAAAAAAACCAGAAATAGTTCTACAGAAGATTCCAGCCCCACTGTGGGATCCTTGGAAGCGAGAAGGCAGATGAGCTTCTAAAAACAAAAATGGCGGCACACAGACTTGCCATACACAGAGCTATTAAGAAGCAAAGACACTCATAAAACGATCCATGGGAACGAAATGAAAGAGCAGCACAAAGAATACAAGCCAGAAAATGACAACGTAGACAAATTTGGTAGAGATGGGCAGATAAAGATCTTCAGACTCAGAATGGGACATTGCAGGCGCAAGAATCACCTCCACAGAATGTGTCGTAGAGGCACTAACACATGTGATTGCACCAAACCAAACCCAGAATATATCTTGTACGGCTGCTCCACTTATACAGACCAAAAAGAGGCAGTTTGGCCAGAGGAAGTACTTACTTACTTACTTAGTCGCTCCTCTTCTACGGTGAGGTGTAGAGGTTTGCCAAAGAGAACGCCACACTGTGTCCTTGACTTTTTATCTCCCATGACCGCTTTGGTATCCGATCTTCTTCCATTCTACAGACATGGCCAAACCACTGTAGTTGGGACTGCTCCACTCGTGTCTGCAGGGGTTGAACTTCAAGATTGCTACGTATTGTCTGGTTACGGATCTTGTCCCTTTTCGTCACCTGAACCGCCTTTCTTAGGTACCTCATTTCTGAAGCTTGTAATTGCCTTTCTTGGGCTGTAGTCATTGCCCATGACTCACATCCATATGTCAGGACAGGCACATAGGTCGAGCGGTATACATCCATCTTTGTTTTCCTGCTTATTTCTCTTCTACTTAGGAAACCTCTGTTTATTGCATGGAACAGCTACCTGCTGCTGCCCCAGAGGAAGTAACCATGCTCAAAAAGCTGTTTGGGGGCAGTGAAGATCTGAAACTCACCATCTCCTTCGTGAACCTCAACAGGCACAAAAGTATAGCATCAGTTGATCAAAGAAGAAGGAGATGACCTGTAGATCCCAAGATGATTCATGCAAAGAAAGGCAGGCTACAGTGGCTTATTTATCTTAGCTCCAAGATGGGATTCAGGGATACACTGGAAAGCAGAATAGTTTATTGTTGTGAGAAAAGCAAACATTTGTTTTAACACATTTTTATTCCTGTATCTATTTATTCCTGTACAAATTTATTCCTAAACCTACTCATTTCTGTACATATTAATCTCTGTGCATATTTATGTATGTACATATTTATGTATGTACATATTTTTTTCTGTACTTAATTTTGGTACATATTTATTCTTATACCTATTTATTCCTGTACATATTTATTCTTATACCTTTTTATTCCTGTACATATTTATTCTTATACCTTTTTATTTCTGTACATATTTATTCTTATACCTATTTCTTCCTGTACATATTTATTCTTATACCTTTTTATTTCTGTACATATTTATTCTTATACCAATTTATTCCTGTACATATTTATTCTTATACCTTTTTATTTCTGTACATATTTATTCTTATACCTATTTCTTCCTGTACATATTTATTCTTATACCTTTTTATTTCTGTACATATTTATTCTTATACCAATTTAATCCTGTACATATGTATTCTTATACCTATTTATTCCCGTACATATTTATTCTTGTACATATGTATTCCTGTACATATTTATTCCGAATACATATTTATTACCAATATTCATCTAAAACTAGTCGTATATTAACTTTCATATTAGGGTGACCTGCATAAAGCAAAGGAGGATGAACAGAAGCTGAAACAGGCCCAGGCAGGGGAAATGAAGGAAGTAGAGAGCTACGTGGAACATATCAGGCACTTATCAGATGAACGAGAGACTCTCATACAGGAGTTAGAGATTGAAAATGAGGCTCTGAAAGCTCAGGTGCTTTTTTTGGAACAGGGAAATAATGGTTGGTAATTGGTTTTTCTCAAGCAATGTCTTCTTCTTTTTCTTCATCTTCTCTTTACTCTTCTTTTTCTTCTTCTTAAAGTAACATCTTTATACAGGTTTAGAAGACTCTGCAGAGAGTATATTCTTCCTCCTTTTCTTCTTCTTATTCTTCCTTTTCTTCTTTTTATTCCTTTTGTTATTCTTTCTATTTATCTTCTTCTCTTTCTCTTTTTCTTCTTTCTCTCATTTTTCTTCTGCTTTACCTCCTTCTTCTCCTCCACGTCTGATTTCATGCTGAAAAGAACATTTTGTTATATTATGTTGTAGTCTACAATGAGGATATGATATCTATGCCTTTAAGAAGGACACGTCTGGTGCCAGTATGGCACCATTTTTTAGCCGGTTTACCTTTCCCTCTTGGATTCCTATTCTCTCAGTCAGGCAGTATGAGTGCAGACTGTTTCCAGGGCCGTTACTTAAAGGTGGAATAGGTTCTTGATCAATTCTTATTCGCACTACCTGATGTAAGCAGCCAACTTTAAGTCACTGGCAGCTCATTAACCGTGTCTGCGGCCCTATTACAAATTTGATGTTTCTACAAATGATAATAGGCCAATTTTTTAAATATCGCTTCCTCAAAGCTCATCTGATGCTCTTACTTTTCGTCATTATCTCATCACATTCTCTTTTTATCTTCCCTCTCATTCAAAACTCTGAATAATTTTGGACATGTTATGAAAACCTTTTCTTTTAAAAAAATTAATATTGTTTAGGTTTTACTTTTTTTTTTAAGCTGTTGAAATATTCTGCACATCGTTTCATTTCACTAAATCCAATTTTTAAAATTTAACAAAAATAGGTTGAAATACAGTTTTGCATATTATGTCTCAAGCCATCTCATATTTGAAAAGGACATTGGAGAAGAATAGAGCACACTCTCAGGAAGAAACCTATTAATATAGCCAGACCTGTGATAGATTGGAAACTACCATGTCCTGCCATTCAATATGCCCATTATCCTTCATAGGCGGGAAGGAAGACTAACATCTGGCCAGGCAAAATATACTGATCAGACATGTTCGGGTCAGGCAAAACATAAAGGTCAAGACCTTCATCTTGGCTTCACCTTCCTGGGAACAGGCTGTTTTCGTGACAGCCTGGCTAACAAGGTGAGAGAACAATGTGATCCCCATAGTATTGAGCGACACATAGATGAAGCAAAGCATAACACAACCTTCTGGAGTACCCTGGTCCGCCTTCATAAGTGCACTTGGGATGTTTTGTTTTCTGTTTTCGTTCACTTTATTTCTCTATTCCCCAAGGCGGTGTGCGTTGCACTACAGTTTTTTTGTTTTTGCGCCTGTCGGCTCAGTGCATCCGACTTTGGCATGCGTTTTATGTAAGGGTCTGCTTCCTCCTGCATTTTCTAAGGGTTCGCTTCCTCAGGGTAACGGCCGGTGATGTGATGGGGATCGAACCCAGCACCTTCTGGTTGTGAGCCGTGTCGCTAAACCACTAGCCAACACCGTCCCCAGGCTCAGGATGTGAGGAAAAATACTACAATCCGCCACTTAACGTTGTTTTCGGGGCATACAAAAGGATAAACCTACTCACTGTGGGCATTCAACAACAACAACAATTATTCATAGGCACATCTTAATGAAGGACTGAAGTTACTTATTATTATTATTATATTTTACATCCCCAGATGCATCCAGAGCAGAAATTACAGAGATGCTTACTCAGCAAGGTCTGGCAGACATTTCAAATGCTCTTCAAAATGAGCAGATTGCATACCTTCTTACTGAGAGAGCTCGACTTTTGGACGAGGTAGAAGAGCGTGCTAATACTGGCCACACAAACAGCGGCACTCCTCATCCTCCTGAAACTGAACTGAAAAGCATCGTTGAACAGGTGATGAATAATTTATAAAATAGTTAAGTAGATCAGCTTCTGTTTACAGTCAAATTGCACCCATCTCTATTTTTATGTTTTCACAAACTCCATTCTTGAGACTTCGACTGCTATATCCATCCTACTCATTCTTTTTCCTTGATATTTTTCTTGCGTGGTTCGCTGGGGTCTTTGTGTATGACAAGGACAAGAATAGCACCACTGCTCCACAGAGAGCATATCGTAAGAGAGGACTAACTGTGTGACATGACATACTAGTGGGTATGGTTAGGTGGTTTGTTAAGAGTAGCATAGATGGCACCTAACAGGCTGCGGGTCTACTTTGCTCAAGTGTTTCAGTCTATTAAGATGGACTCGCACTTTGGTTAACCACCCTCCACTGAATTTGTCCCAACAGAGCAGAGTAATAAGCTGCTTGAGCCTGGCCCGCAAAAAAAAGAAA
The DNA here is from genome assembly GCA_036924085.1 of Ariolimax columbianus. Taxonomy (NCBI): domain Eukaryota; kingdom Metazoa; phylum Mollusca; class Gastropoda; order Stylommatophora; family Arionidae; genus Ariolimax; species Ariolimax columbianus. Next base: position 49,287,723 of record JAVGWX010000005.1, on the reverse strand, counting down.
ATCCTCCTCTCGGCTACATACAGCTCACACCAGAGTTGGGACACACACAGGGGCATCAGCCCCTTTAAAAGTACAGGTCAACAAAGACTAAAACTCTTCTCTTCTCCTGTGGGTTCCAATCCAGCACATGTTTAGTTATGGGGTTGTTTCTTTGGGGTTTGCAAAAGGGTGTCCTATCCATCTCAACTGTCTCTCCTTGTTCTCAGTTTGTATTGACTTTTGTTGTGCTCACTGTCACACAACAGTGTTTGTCATTAAATCTGACTATGTAATGTGATGAAGGATTACAGTGTGGTTGTGATACTCTCAGTTACATGTCATTACATCTGATTTTGCAATGTGAAGTGTACCACAGAGACATTTGTTGATGAAGGTATACAGTCTAGATGTGATACTCTTCAGTTCACTTCATCCCGTAACTCATCAGGTTGTTGGCTCACACTTGAAGACACTCACACAATCCCACACCATCTGAAAAAAATCTTGGTGTCCACCATCATTCGAACCTGCAACCTCCAGCAACTGAAGCTGGCACCATACGTCGAGACCATTGAGCGCCATTATTTTTGTGTTTGTTTTTTTTTTTTTATCTGGCCCCTGACTTATCTTTCTCACACATTCCTGAGTACTTCCACTTCTTCTTGGGTGAATTTCTCAAATCCTGATATTATGTTTGTTGAGATTAGTACTTCTCCAATCTGTATTCATTATTGCTCTATGATTTGTTTGCAATTTTTCATTTTGTAGTTGTTTTGTCTAAAATGGTGGTGATGGCCTTTTGGTTGTAAAGTAGTTAACTTAACTTTACATTTTTATACTGGTTTCAAAGACTCTGCAGAGTCTGTAGACAACCAGATTCATTGACATTTCCTTGCTCTAAAAACTATGTGCATTCAATCTATTCATGAACACATTAATTGTCTTTGCCTCTACTACTTCCTGTGGCAATGCATTTCAAGCATTCAGCATTCCTTAACTAAACAAATATATTTTAATATCTAATCTGGACCTTTCTTTAGTTAATTTGTAACTGTGCCCTCCTGTTCTTGTAGGGGGTTGTAAATTGAACAACTTGTTGCAGTCTAATTTATCCTTTCTGTTGATTATCTTATAAATCTGTATTTTTATAAACCACTGTTTACTTCATGCCACTCAGAGTATTCCTTATTTATGCCCGCTCTCTGCTTTCTTTCCATTAACCAATTTTTAATCCATTTGGCAACTTCCCCACCTATTCCATGTGATTTTAACTTCTTAAATAATCGTCAATGAGGTACTCTATCAAAGGCCATTGCAAAATCTAGATAAATAACATCCACTGGCTACCCTCAATCTATCATTGTAGTTGTCATTAATATTTTTGGTGTGATGTCTAAGCCATACTCATACAATGTTTTGGTACCTTAGTCATCCTTCTGTAACCTAATTTCTGTAGTCCAATGATCTTCTTTATCCTTCAGTCAAAGTAACCCAGAGCATTAACAGCTGTAGGGGTGTGAAGTGTTAGCGACCTCACATTTCAAGGCTCAGTTATATGAGGGTGGATGCCACGCCTTCTCTCCCTCCCCGCTTTAACTTCCTGGAATGAACTAGTACCCATTTAAGGCGGGATCAGCCCGGGACCCCTTGTGGTCTTGAAAAACTTTTCTGCCACAACTGAGAAATGAACCCAGGACCACTAAGATGTGAAGCCAGCTCGCTAACAATTGTGCAACGCGGCTTCCTTAATATGATCCTTCAATATGACCTCTTTATTCTCTTTGGCCAATGAATGTAGCCCAGTGTTCTTCTTTATCTTTCAATATGATTTCTTGACTCTCTTGGCAGATGATTGATGAAGTTGTTGTTGTTGTTCAGACCAGGGTCTGTGTAGATGTGGCGCAATGCAAGCCTTTTCAGTAAGCTTACCCCTATGGGGATTACAGTGTCGATCCCTGCCTAGTTGGCTATATTGCGGTGACACATCCTGTTTCCCACCATGAGGTGTGGGTCTTGATCAGTATGTTTCACCTGACCACTTTGCTCCCTGATGAAGCAGTCATTGATCATAATACCTGATGGCGTCTTTCAGAGCAGCATTGAACTCTCTCCACTTTGCTTGGTTTGTGGCCATCCTTCATTTGATGCCCCATTTCTGGTTTATGATCTTAATTTTAGCTTCTACACTTCTCTGTCAATCTGTTTTAGGTCAGCCTCTACTTTATTCTTTCTGTATAGGTCCATAATATAGTAGTTAAATAATTGTCCACCACATTTCCACTGTGTTGTCAGTACACTTCTATATGTTAGCGAAACGTAAACATGGGCATCTTATGTCAAACAATAGCAAAGGTTCAACATCTTTCACCTACGGCGCCTGAGATTCATCTTTGGCATCTCATGGAGAGACAGAGTGACAAATGCAGAGTTGCTTTCTTTTACAGGTCTCCCAAGTATGTATACTCTCCTTAGTCAGCAAAGACTTGGTCATGTCTCGTCGCATGGAAGATGATCGCATCCCCAAAGATATTCTTTATCCGCAGTTGGCTTGTGGTCAAAGAACAGTTGGCAGACCACAGCTAAGATTCCAAGATGCATGTGGAACATGAAGGCACTTGAAATGGATCTGACATCCTGGGAAGACAGCTGCAGACTGATCTAAATGGAGATGCAACCTGAAAGACCCGCTCAGAATTGGCGAAAATAAGCTCTTGCAACACAGAGAAGTGAAAAACAATATTATTATAACTCAGTAGAGAGTGTTACTTCAAAGTCACATTATCCTGTAGTCAGTCAAGACAGAAAAGGGGCTATTATATTTCCCTCCACTTATGCCATTGACCCATGTGAGGAGCTTACGCTGTCTGTTCTGGGTCAAGTGCATTGTATCCGTTGTGAACCTGTGTTGTTGCAAGATCACTCTTCTTCTTCTTCTTCTTTGTACGCTGTCAGACGTCAACCTGTATTTTTTCTAAAAAAGCAGCGGTCATCCTGAGGCTGTCGACACTGCCATAGAGCTTGTCTAGTGTTGCCACTGGTGATGGCCACATGTGCTTTCTCTGATCCTCGTATGTCGGGCAGTTTTGCAGCAAATGTTCAGCGGTCATTTTCTCGGTACCACACGTGCATTCGTCAGTGCCACCTATCTTCAATTTATTGAATAGGTAGTACCTCAGTCTGTTGTGGCCTGTGCGGAGTCTGAAGACCACGGTCTGCTCTCTTCTGTTCAGCTGGTAGTAGGCATCATTTTTTGTGTAGCCAGTGTGTTCTGTTTCCCATTTGGCCATGTATCTGGCCCTAATAAGCCTTTTGGACTCTTCGTAGGTCAGACTAGAATCTGGTTGTGGTTGTCGAATGTCCTCAAAATCTGTCTCTTTTGTGGGGACATTAATGACCTGTCTCAAACACTTCACATCACACGTTGAAAATCTATTCTCATGCATCTTCTTCTTTTTCTTATGATGACGTCATGCATCTTGAACAAGGACCATATTTAGCATTGGTAGCACAAAGCATAAATATATTGTCTATCATCTGTTGCTTTGTCTCCAAATTGATTCTTGGATATCTAAGCAGTAAGGACAGCTAGTAGGTCACAACAGATGCTTTCTGTCACCCAATATTGATTTTCCTGTCTGCTGACAAAATACTGTCCAGCAATATCGTTAACGCTTATAGAAGTTATGGTAATGGTATCTAGATCTCGTCAGAGGGCATTGCTGATTCCAGCATTCACAAGCTATGATTGTGTGCATGTATTATGGGCTACTTTGGGTTGTTGTTTTGAATGCCCATAAAGAGTAAGTTTATTCTTTGTGTGCCCTGAACAGGGTGTTTTCCTCACATCCCAAAAATGCTGATGAAGGCGGACTGGGGTCCTCCAGGCAATTCTGCTATGCTTAACTTCATTTGCACGACGTTCACTGCTACGGGGATCATGTTGATTCCCCACCTTGTTAGCCAGGCTGACAAGAAGAACAGTCTGTTTCCAGGTAGAACTTTGAGGAAGTCGAGGTGTGGGTTTAAGCCAGTATATTTTGTCTGACCCAGAGTAACATGTCTGATCATGCCACAACTTCCCTGTCTTCTTAATGTTTGATTCAATCTCTGTCTTCCATGTATGCTATGTCTTGTCTTTCGCTTGTTTGCCTTAGAGAACCAAAAACAGAGACTTTCTTGTAATGCTGTCAGGAGGCCAATTTAATGTGTGACCTATCCAGTCCTACCAACAGCCTACTATGTCGCATTCTACCTGCAGGACTAACCAATGTATGAAGTAAGGAAGATTCAAAACTAAACTCAAAGCTGTACGGAGCTAAAGAGGAATTTTAAACAGTGGTCAAGTTCATTACAGGAACTTATCTTTCGATGTAAACATTCAAAATGTAATCACAAGAAAAAGATGACTCATTGGATGATATTGGAGTCTTTGTAATATTTCTACTTTGTGAAGTATTCTTTGCTTTTTTTTTTCCTGTTTTAATGTTGAGAATTTATTGGGTTTTTGGGTTGTTTTTTTTATGTGTTCTTAATTCTCTAATCCGCATTGCGGTGTGCGTTACACTGTGGTTTTTATTTTGCGCCTGCTGGCCCAGTGCATCAGACTTCAACATGATTTATTGTTAAAACGTATGTCTCCTTGTGATTTATACTCAGTCCCACTTCTTGGCTGGATGGTTATTTCAGTACATCTTAATCGTACAATTCACATCGTCTATGGTTAACATTTTGTATGTGACTTTCTCAGGAGCAGACAGAGTTTGAGGAGGAGATGAAACAGCAGAGGGAAAATGCTAAGATGTTGAATGAACAATTGAAGATGGAGCATGAGGAGGAAATTGAAGCACTGATGGAGGAGAACAATAAATTGGAAGATGATCTACAGAAGGCTGAAATGATGGTGAGAATAATATATTAACTATAAAACAGAAAATACATGTATCTGTTTGTCTGTCTTGTGAAAACTCTTGAATGATGGGGTTTAGCAATGTAACATTTGCTCAACTCACTGTCTTTAAATTCTAGTTCAGCACAACTATTTTAAGCTCACTGCAACATTTCCTTCCTTAGTTGACAAATTTAAATTATTTACAGTGAATGTAAAATTTTGGTATGCCACAGAGTGCAATTTTTTTTAAGATTAGGCTCAAAGCTCGAGGGTTATTTGGAACTGACCATTATAAGGGAAGATTAGTCCTTTAACCCTGGACAATGCGTCAGTTGGAACGTGTTGACAAATCATATTTCAGAAGTATAAACATACACCTGGTCATTTGCTCTGCCCACGAGCTTTCAGTCTCATAACTTTCATTCTCTCACTGGAGAACAGTGTTGTTCTGATGGAGTTTTCTGTGGTAAGTAAATATATCATATAGAGTGATTATCATAATGACACAATTTCACAGCAAATCACATTTTTAAAAGACATACACATGAAGATGAAGCAGCCAATACAACTTATTTTGAGTCGCTATGTCAGCTTGAAGCCACTACTCAATTGCTGGTATTAAAAAGTTATGTTATTTTTCGGACAAAGCCGGGCACAAAGTTCTATATTTTTTTAAAACTTAAATTAGTTTGTTTCAAACTTTCTGCCATTTTGACTTTTGTGTTCCACTTGCTTAGTACATTGCCTTTGAATTGCAGAATCCACAATCAGAGAACCAATAATTATGTACATTACAAACTTATCATTATTTATTAGAATACACTGTCTTCAGAGTCTGCTATTGCTTCAAAATACAAGAACATGTCAGTACATCCAACAAACCTGGTCTTCGCAGATTCTCTATCCATCTTACAGACTGTCGAAAACTGAATCTCAGTATCTGAGAAAACCCTAACACATAGTTTTAAATCTATAACAGTACTTATATCCATTGGCATCAGTACCACCCTAAAGTTGGCTAAGTTATTGTTCCAGCAGCCTTTGGGTTCTTGCCCTTTGACTCAATGCCATATGATGGTATCTGCAAATGTTTGTAAACTTGTTTAATTCCATACAAAGTGTCCCATTTGTCTGGCCTTGAAGGAAGAAGCTCTTCCCTAACACCAACATTTTAAAAGATGGTGCTCAACAGTTTTATAGGGATGTGTGCACAGCCAGCACTCAGGAGTATGTCCTGGTTGGATTCTGTTCAAGTGAATGTTAAGTTGAATGTGTTAAGTACAAAGTCAGAAAATGTGCTTTGATCTCTCCTTTTCAGGAGGTTGATGTTCTCTTTGGGATTTGGGATAGACATATGTTTGTAGATTTCTCTCCAGTATTACCCATCGCTCATCTATTCAAACAAGCCTCTTTGTTTGCAGTCTTTAATAGTTGTTTGACTGTCTGAAGGGTTCATGGTGTGTATTGTTGTTCTTGGCATGATCTCTTTTTGGTCAGTCTGTCTGCCTTGTCATTGCCAAAGTGTATATGAGACTGTTAAAACAAGGCCACACATGCATCCAAGGCAATGAAAGTTCTGATTCTGATAAATTGGTCATCTGAGGTGATGGTCCTATCTCCCACTTGGAGGGAAAAGACGAATCAGTTAGATGACTTTAGATCAAACCATATGAAACACTAAATAATCTTCATCTTTGATAAACTGATGCAATGCTTATAGTCGGGTAAGGTTCACGAAGGTCTTCGCCGATGCCCCACAGCGTGTTAACCATGGTCACTGCGACCGGGCTAGACTACCTCTCTTTGGTTTGTATAAGTAGGGCAGCTCTGCAGGATATGTTCTGGTGTTTGCTTGGGTGCTCCACAATCGTACATGGTGGTATCTCTGAGAGGTGGGTCTGCAATGTTCTGTTCTAAGTCTGAAGATCTTTGTCTGCTCATTTCTGCCAAGTTTGTTTATGCTGTCATTTTCTGGTTGGAATTCTTTGTGCTAGTCTCTCCATCCCGTCCCCATGGATCATTTGATGAGTGTCTTTGCTTCTTTATAGCTCTGTCGAAGGCAAGTCTGCAGGCCTCTAAATAATCATAAGCATACCAATCTAAGGATCTTTAACTCCAGTGGGATTTCAGTCCATCTTTATGATGTGAAAACATGGCGAATGTCCAAACTCAGTATTAAGAGATCACATAAAATCCAGAAAACTTTCCTAAGGCTGCAATGATTAGACAAGGTTACAAATGAAGGCTTTTGGAAGAGACCAGGACAAAGACAAGCAGAAAAAGAAATCTTAGGAAGAAGGTGTTGCTTGATAGGCAACAAACTATAAAAGTCCCAAGCTAGCATCACCAGACAATCTCTGTCATGCAGCTCCCAGGGAAATTGTAGCAAAGAAAGGCCAAAGAACACACGGAGAAGAGACAAAGAGACAGATACAAGTGAAATAGGGAAAAGCTGAAAAGAATTGGACAGGGCAGGTCTGCTTAGAGAGGGATGGTCGATGGCCTATGTACCCCAAGGTGAAAAGGATGAAGATGAACGGCAATGAGGAAGAAGATGATGTGCCACAATGTAAATAAATTTTAGAATATATGAGTTATTCTGTTTCATTGTTACAGGTATCCCAGCTGAAGGCAGAATTAAGCAGATATACAGATGCAGAAGATATGAGTTCGAAACTTAACAATTCGTCGAAAGTAGGCGGCGAAGAAGATAGAAGAAAACTCTTTGAAGAACACAATGAACTCAACAAGGAGAGAGAAGAGCTAGAGAATGAGATGGAGGAAGTGGAAAAGGACCGAGCAGATTTCCAAAAAGAAAAGAAACAGTTTGATCAAGAAAAAGCTGCTTTTGAGCGGGAGAGGTACGTTTAATTAATATTCTGATTGTTTGAGTGGTAGAAAAGTTGGAGCATTTGCCTCTTTCTAAAATTCTTTCTGGGTATGTTCTCCAGCCGTTGTATGTTCTAGTTCACCCATCTATAAATGCATACCTGACTCTGTGAGAGTTAGGAAATTCAGAGACTTAGGTGTCTTTACGGCACCCATAGTGGGTCAGTTTAGCTGAGAGATAATGTGCTCGCCTCTCAATAAACGAGAGCGATTAGCAGTGAGATTTCAAATCCTGCAGTTTGAAGCATTCCCTGGTCATCTCAAGGGAGGTGAGATTAGCTCCTACTCCTTTCAAAGGTCCTGGCAATAATTCTAAGGTAAATGAGATTACTACACAATAGGGGCTATTATCAAGGTTAACAGACCCCTCCATCATGCAAAAGACACAACAGGTTAACCACCTGTTTGACTTAACACTTGATTGCAAGTACTTACTTAATCGTTACTCTTATACCATGGGGTGTAGAGCCTTCTACCCTACTTACTTAGTCACTCCTCTTCTACCCTGGGGTGTAGAGTCTTCAACTTTACTTACTTAGTCACTGCTCTTCTGCTCTGGGGTGTAGAGTCTTCTACCCTACTTACTTAGTCACTGCTCTTCTGCTCTGGTGTGTAGAGATTTACCAGAAAGAGCACCAGAATATTCTCTCAGCTATCTTCCTCTTGCTTCTAGTCTAGTTTACTTTGGTAAAGACTGTCATGTGTTATCATTCTAGCAGACTTTTGGTCATCTCAGCAGACATTTGGTCATCCTAGCAGACTTTAGGTATCCAAGCAGACTTTGGGTATCCCAGCAGACTTTGGGTCATCCCAGCAGACTTTGGGTTATCCCAGCAGACTTTGGGTCATCCCAGCAGACTTGCGGTCATCCTCTGTGTCTGGATCTTTGTCTCTTTGCTTCCCATGCCTGCTATGGTAGCCGATCGTCTTTCATTCTACAGACATGGCCAAATTACAAAAGTTGTTATTGCTTCACTTGTGTCTGCATGGATTGGGCTTCAAGATCTATCTTGTCATATTGCCTTGCATTTCCCTGTTACTTGGACAGCCTATCTTAGAAATCTCATTTCTGACACTTGGAGATCACTTTTCTGGGTTTTTTGTTATTGCCCATGAGTCCCATCCATAAGTCAAAACTGGCACATTGTTGGAGTAATATACAACCATCTTAGTAGTTTTCTTACCTTTTTTTTATTTTTTGAGAAATCCTCTTTTTATGGCATGAGGAAGTTTACCAGTTGCTGCCTTTTTGTGTAGCCAACGTTCCTTTAATACCTCCTTTCTGGATTATTACAACTACAAGATATTTGAACTTCTTGACCTGTTCCAGAGGTGGTTTGTTCGCCCATCATGTGTGATAAACACCACTCTCTCTGTTCAACTGTGTGGACAATCTTTTCTGTTTGCTCTGTCTGCTGAAATAGGTGACTTGGATTAAAGTGAGGAAGCTTTGCGAAATATGTCAACCTCATTATCTATCTTGTTCTGAGCTACATTTGGCCAGTGGTAAGATTTTATTGATTATTTAGATGACTGAAGATAGGGCAGGATGCAGACTTTTTCTTAGGGTTTACTCCAGAAGTCTTTCTCGTAAACAGGTATCACATAAGTATCCCAGGGGCTATTCACCTTTTATGTTCTGTTGTCTCTTCTCTTCAGCTGCAGGGTTTGCGTCAACATTGGCTCTTTCCGTCTTGTCAGATGATAGTAATTGTGCTTTGAAAAATAGGTGTGTAACTACAGTCCATGACAGTAACGAATGTGACTAGTAAGACCAATCCGGGCACAGAAGCGTCTTCCACAGTGTGCAAAGAAAGTCAGGACCGTTTGCGCCATTGCATGAAGTGGTGTGTCTTCTCAAACGCCGAGTCTCTAGCCTATCAGCAATCAGTTTCTCCTCTGTTTGTATTCCACGCTTAATCCTGCCCCTCCATGTAATAAGATCCATGGCATCCTGTTCCCATAATTCCAAATCGATGCCTGCATCATTCATATCTCGCTTGCATACATCCTTGTACAGAAGTAGTTACCGGCCCCGAGACCTTTTCCCCAACTGTAATTCCCCATAGAGAAGATATTTTGGTATTCTGCCATCATCCATCCTTCGAATGTGTCCCGACCATCAGAATCTTTGAAGACTAAGCATGGAAAAGATTGTGACAGTGTCTGTTCTCTCCAACTCCTCTGCATTGGTGATCTTGTCTTGCCATCCAACCCCAGGATTCTCATGTGATAGTTGTTTAGCCGCCTCTCCTGGTGCATGTAGGTAGACCATGTCCATAAAGCGTCATACTAGCAGGTCAATTGCATTGTTTGCCTCAGGCTCCTGCCAACTGCAGGGTTTGCTTCATGCTTCAGCCAACTGCAGGGTTTGTCTCATGCTTGTGCCAGTTGCAGAGTGAGTTATACTAGCAGGTCAATTGCAGGGTTTGCCTCAAGCTCTTGCTTGACCATAAAAGGAAAGGAGGACAATAATGATTGTGGTCTCGAGGTAACATGCCCCTCTCAGATGCCAGAGGTCATGGGTTCGAACTACAGTAAAGACCAGGTTTGTTTTTCATGTGGGTATCTGGTAAAAAATTCCCCTGATTTGTGGGTAGTGAGATCAGACTCACGTGTTCAGTCCCGAGCACGATAAATGTCCCTTGGCTATTAGAAATTGAAAAGAGCAAGCTTAACTGCCGCTGCCCGTACAAACTAAACAAATTCTAGCTAAAAATCTACCCAAAATTATTTGTACCTTCCCCCAGATGGTTTATTAACTGATTAGCTACTGAATTGAAAAACAGGCTGTAACAGAATTAAATTTAGGTCCCATTTTCCCATTTGCAGGTGAATGTACAAATTTAGCTGCAGTTTTCTTAATTATTAATATATTTTTATGAATGATATACCATTATGTAGGTAAATGAATGTTCTCTAAGATAGATCTAAAACAATTGTGTGTTATTTTTTAGTAGGAAATTTGTAAATGGTAAATTATTATTTACAACAGAAAAGCACTACAAAATTATAAAAAAAGTGCCAACTCACCTTAAATTTTTGAATGTCCAAAACATTTAATGTCTTTTACTTGGTGATTATCATAAAGTATATCCAACAATAAGAAAAACAAATCCAAGAACACAGAAATTGGATAATATTTACACTTCTAATAGCTAATGTAACCACATGTAGACCAGATCAGAAAATTTTTTAAAAATTTAGAAAAACAAACATTTGAAAAAAATATATCTTTGGAAAAATTTACATTTGAAAAAAAATATATATCTCCAATTTATTTACAGCACATCAATGTCTTTAGTGAGCACCATCTGCAGGATCATGTGTATGGTACGCTCTAAAACAGTTCTTCGAATGGAGATGTGGCTTTTCTGGGCAACCAGTGCAATAAAAATTTGTGTGGGCTGTCTTTGCAGGAGTTTAGCATACAATGCAGTTCCTGTCTTTGTCTGAGTGATCCACAAGATGCACAGCACCCTCATATCTTTTAATTTTGTTTCTTTCTTTGAATTTTCTCCCAACTTTATTCCTGTTTGTGTTTACTACCTCTTGCGGGATGACGGATGCAGCCTTTTCAGTCAGCTGATTTATACAATTTTCGTTGAAGACTTTCAAGGCATAGGCTTCTCATCAGCATGACAGAGCGTGTATAATATATGAGCATATACCTATGAAACCTCAATGATCCAATAAAATATTTTATTCACCATTTTCTTGTTTTTCTTTGGAAGCTGCCATAGTATGATACCATCTGATCGCTATGGTCACATCCATTCATACACGTGTTGTATCGCTGCACTACTTTGGGTTTTTCAACTGTGTTGCTTCTTCTAGTTGTAACCTGCTCCATCTAAACTGTAGTCTTGTTGGAGACAACAATATATGGCTTTTTGCCTTTCTTATCTCGCCAAGTAACACATATCTGGGGTCCATCATTATTTCTGTACCACCTAGCTTCTCGAAGCTGTAGAGAAATTGTCATCCACTGAAGGGGAATATTTTTCCTGTTAATGTTGAGTGTGCCAGTATAATCAATACCCCTATAATAATAACAGCTGTCCATCGTTGTCGATGAGGACCGCCGACATCATCCTTGTCACAGATTTCTCTGTTGGGTGCGCACGGGCACGATCGTGTTCCCGCTGTTCAGGATTTCCAGGTCTCGTGTCTGCTCTGGGCTGTCACTACACGGTCGTCTTCACCGGTAGCTACACCCGATTTGACTGCGCTTCTCCAGTCAGATCTGATTTGCGCAAGACATTCCCAGGTGTCGATGTCTATCTGGCAAATTTTCAGTGAGTTTTTCAGACCGTCTTTAAAACGTTTCTTTGGGCGCCCTCTCTCGCGCCATCCCTATCTCAGCTCGCCGTAGAGAAGCTTCTTTGGGAGCTGCTCGTCTGACATACGGACGAGGTGTCCGGCCCATCCTAGTCGTGCTTTTTCTAGCAGTGCATGGATGCTGAGCATGTTAGCCCTCGATAGAACCTCAATGTCAGTGACACGATATTGCCATCGGATGTGGAATATTCGCCTCAGGCAACCTGTGTGGAAGTGGTTTAACCTCCTTGCATGTCCAGAGTATATAGTCCAGCTTTCGCAAGCGTATAGAAGGGTTGGAATGATGGTCGCATGGTAGACTTTGAGTTTGGTCTTGACGCTGATGCCACGACGTGCGCAGACCATCGAGCGCATTCTACCAAAGGCTGTGCTGGCCTTTGCTATTCTGCTTGCCACCTCATCGTCTAGGCTGACAGATCTCGACAGCGTGCTGCCCAAATATGTGAATTTGTCTACGACATTCAGCGTCTGCCGGCTGACTGTAGTCTCTGGTTTTGTGTACGGCATGCCTGGTGCTGGTTGGTACATGACCTCTGTTTTTTTGGCATTTATGGTGAGGCCAAAATTATGGCATGTGGCAGAGAACCGGTCCATTCCAACCTGCATGTTCAGTTCTGAGTTGCTCATTAGAGCGCAGTCGTCAGCAAATACAAGTTCCCTGATTATGTCGCCAGCCACTTTGGTTTTGGTCTTCATTCTTCTGGGATTGAGTAACTTGCCATCTGTGCGGTATTTTATGGGTATTCCAAGCTCCGGTGATCTGAAGGCGAGTACACATTCTTGTTTTACTCCGTTTGATACTAGAAACGTTTTAGAGATTGCATTGCTGTCCAGTACACGAGCACACATGCCTTTGTGTAGCTGTTTCACCATGGTTATGAACTTGTTGGGGCAGCCAAACTTGGACATTATCATCCACAGCCCTCCTCTGTTTACTGTATCAAATGCCTTTGTCAAATCAATAAATGTGGTGTACAAGGCCTGATTTTGTTCCCGACACTTCTCTTGTACTTGGCGAGCGACAAAAATCATGCCCACTGTTCCTCTTCCGGCTCTGAATCCACATTGGCTTTCTGGGAGATGGTGACTTTGTTCAAGGTGTTTGTTGAGCCTGTTTAGCAGTAAGCGCGCTAGGATCTTGCCTGCTACGGAGAGTAGCGATATTCCACGATGATTGTCACATTCCTGACGGTTGCCTTTTCTTTTGTACAGGTGAACGATTGAGGCGTCCTTTAGCTCCTGCGTAATTTTCCTTCAGCCCACATGTGGCAGAAGAGTTCAGTGATCCTTCTGATGAGGGGTGGGCCAGCTGTCTTATATACCTCTGCTGGTATTGCATCAGCTCCTGGTGCTTTTCCTATAGATAGTGAACTGATTGCCCTGTCGACTTCCTCCTCAGTGATGACATCATCCAACGCCAGGTTCAGTTCCACCTGTGGCATTCGCCGGATGGCCTCTTCATTTATGGACGATGGGTGGTTTAGTATTTTGCAGAAGTGGTCTGCCCATCTGTCTAGAATCTGAACCTTATCTATTAGCAGTGCCCCATCCACACTGCGAACTCAAGTATTACTAGAAGGCTGCGGGCAGTAGAGAGCTTTCAGTGCCTCGTAAAACCGTTTGGTGTCATGACGCTCGGCGAACATCTCAATTTCGTCAGCTCTTTTGCTGAGCCAGGAATCTTGCATCTCTCTAAGCCTGGTCTGGACAGCTTTGCGAGCAGTATTGAAGGTAGCTTTTGCTGCCGGAGATGGTGTGTCCCTCTGGAATTCCGTGTGCGCTTCATGTTTTGCATCGAGAAGGCCCTGTATTTCCAGATCGTTCTCATCAAACCAGTCCTTATGCTTGCGCGTGAGTGGGCCAATGTGTTTAACAGCTGTATCTGTATCAATGCATCAATATCCCTGTATCAATACCCCTACTCAACAGATATGTAATCACGGTTTCTACAGTGTAGTACCTATCCGCAAATACATGGTGGCCTTTTCCAATTCCTTGCAGCAGGTAATCAAACACCTTCACGGCCTGACTTGTACGGTCATTGGCAAGGAGATATGATGTGTTTTTTCCGAAGTCTGTCAATACAGAGTAGACATACCCTGTAGTAGAATCACACAAGCCAAAAGTCTTGATGTGATACTTGCTTGGCTTGGAGGCATTGTACTGCTTGTGCTTCCAGCGTCCGTTATAGCATATTACCATTTCATCAATGACCAGATCCTGAAATGGATAAAATGCACCCTGGAACTTTGCTATTAGTGAATTCAAGAATGGCTCTATTTTGTCCTTGCCTACAGATTCAGCATCTCCAACATGCATCATGGTGTGGTAAATGATTTCAAATCTCAATCTGGGAAACATCTGACTATACCATGGGTTGTAGTTGTGCGGTTTGTGTGCCCAATAATCCTTCACCGATGCTTTTTTACCTAAACCTATTGCGATAATCACGGCCAAAAATTTTAACAGCTCATATTCAGTGATAGGCTTCCAATTTGCAAGTGTAGACTTTTGTAAAGAAACTTGTTTGGATTTCTTCAATTCTGCATATTCATTGATCATTGATACCAATGAATCTAACACATGTGGTGTTATCAAGGCAAACCAACAATCTAGTTCAGAGGAAGATGCTTCTAGTTTTGCATGTATACCGGGTTCACGGGATGGAACAAAGGGAATACTGCCTGTTGTTTCACCTTCAGTTACTTGGTGCCACTGTTCTCTTTCTTGAGCTCCATTTTCACTAAACTATTTGTAAATCTAGCAGCCGTCTTAGCGTTTTTAGGGACTTTTGATGGTCCAGGACGTGCATCATCTTCGCTATCACTACTTGCGCTGTCAGTACTATTTTTTTCGCATTTATCAAAATCAATTGAATCATTATTGTCGACATCTGTTTCACTTACTTCGTCTTCACTAGACATATTATTCATCTGTTGAAACAAGTTTCTAGCCTGTCCAATAGTTAGACGAGCCATACAAGTGCTTTTGGTGACCTTATCGCTTGTTGCCATGGTAAACAATTTTTTACAGTTCGGTAACTAGCTTGAAAAATGTGATAATTATGAAAAGAATACAATTTTTAACATCTGATTTGCTCCACATGTGGTTCAAGAAATCAAATTCCCTTCGGTAAATTAAAATCTCGTACCGAAACGGAAAGGAAAACTATAAATTTATAACTTGTTTTACTATGAAACAAACAGTGGCGCTAACAGCGGTTTATGGCCACTGGTGAAGAAGTGTTCTGGCGCTCGGAGCGGCTTATAGTATGCAACCAGTTAAGAGCAGCATAAATGGCGTCTAACTGGCTGTAGGTCTACTTAGCTCTAGTGTTTCAGTCTATTAAGATTGATTCGCACATGAGTTAAACCACACTCCAAAAAACTGGTTGTATACAGGCTCTGCAGAGTCTTCGAAAACATTATAAAGATGTTAAGTTAAAGTTAAGTATGATTATAGTCTGCATGAACAAATGTAATTAGTTTGTAGTGAAAAAAACATTTTTCACCCCAAGACATTTGAATTATTTAACCATATTTTACCAACAGGTCAAGCCTTAGCCGAGAAAAAATTAAATTGGAACAATCTAAAAGTGAAATTGAGGAGCAGATGCAACAGTTAGTCCAAGAGAGGGCAGCACTTAAAAGAGAGAGCCAAGCTGTAGCCAAGAAACTGCAGGACAGTGAAAATAAAAGAAGTATTACGCAGGAAGAAGCTGTGAAAGAGAAAGAAGTTTTGGAAAAAGATAGTAAGAAAATTGAATACTACTTACTTAGTGTATGCGTTATATGGGGGTTGAGGTTAGCCAGATAGGACACCATGCTGTCATACAAATTGTCTTCTGTCCTGGGGTTGAGGTTATCCAGAGACAACACCATGCTAACATGTCAACTGTCTTCTGTCCTGGGGACAGAGAGAACACCATGCCCTTTTAGGGTTTGGTAGCGGGAGATTGTGAACGAATGAAGCCAAGCCAGCCGAAGCCATATAAACTGTCTTCTGGTGTTGTGTGCTTGCACCAACCTTGTTCAGCATGCCATTCTCTGCAATGCTGACTGATGCTTTCAGAGACGGGGACATAGGAATCGTCATAACATATCGTATAGATGGTCAGCTGTTCAACCTAAGGCGGCTTCAAGCAAAAAACTACGGTCAAGTCACACGTCACTAGAGATATTCTGTTTGCTACCGATTGTGTCCTGCACGCTGTCACAGAGGCTGATCTGCAGAAAAGCGTGGATAATTTCTCTTTAGCGTGTTTCAACTTTGAACTTACTATCAACACAGAGAAAACTGAAATAATGTACCAACGAGCTCCTGGCCAAACGTATACTGAACCAATCATCAGGATCAATGGAGAAAAACTGAAAGTTGTAAATAGATTCACATACCTCGGTAGAACACTCTCTCAGAATGTAGTCATGGATGGTGAGATGAACGTGAGAATTGCCAAAGCCAGCGCCACATTTGGCAGACTACATTCAAACGTCTGGCATCAAAATGGTATCAGCCTCCAGATGAAGCTGAAGGTGTACAGAACAGCTATATGCAAGTGAAACATGAACTATATACAGGCGTCATGCAAAGAAGCTGAATCACTTTCACAGACTTTGTCTCAGGAGGGTGATGAATGTCAAATGGCAAGACAGGGTCCCGGACACTGCTGTTCTTGAGAGAGCTGGTATCCCTAGCATTGATACCATCATGATGCAATCACAGATTTGGTCATGTGGTTTGCATGCCAGACTATCGATTGCCAAAAATAATCTTCTGTGGCGAGATACAGAAGGGCCATCGCTTCCAAGGAGGCCAAATAAAACACTTTAAAGACCACTAAAAACGTCTTTAAAAGCTTTCAGTATAAACCTCGAAACATGAGAAGATACTACAAAAGGCCGTACAACCTGGCACATAGCTTTCTGCAGAGGAGCAGTGTCATGCAAGGCTTCTAAAAAGACTGCAGCAGAACAACAGAGAAAGGCCAGAAAAGCCCATGAAATATCACAGTCTCGCGAGGCGAACTTTCCATGCCCTCACTGCCTGCGAGTATGCAGATCCCAAATTGGACTTGTCAGCCATCTCCGCACCCATCCACAATTCGGAATTACAGAATACTCGACTGGAAGGACTGGCTAAAATGGAGGGTTGGAGGTTAGCCAGAGACAACCCCATGCTGTCATATAAACTGCCCTTGGGGGTTGAGGTTACCCAGAGAGAACACCATGCTAACATATAACAAATAAGCTGTCTTCTGTCCTGGAATGTGGAGGTTAGTCAGAGACAACCCCATGCTGTCATATAAACTGCCCTTGGGGGTTGAGGTTACCCAGAGAGAACACCATGCTAACATATAACAAATAAGCTGTCTTCTGTCCTGGAATGTGGAGGTTAGTCAGAGACAACCCCATGCTGTCATATAAACTGCCCTTGGGGGTTGAGGTTACCCAGAGAGAACACCATGCTAACATATAACAAATAAGCTGTCTTCTGTCCTGGAATGTGGAGGTTAGTCAGAGACAACCCCATGCTGTCATATAAACTGCCCTCTGTCCTTGTTTGTGTAGGTTAGCTAGATAGAACACCATGCTAACATATAAACTGTCCTCTGTCCTTGTTTGTGTAGGTTAGCTAGATAGAACACCATGCTAACATATAAACTGTCCTCTGTCCTTGTTTGTGTAGGTTAGCTAGATAGAACACCATGCTAACATATAAACTGTCCTCTGTCCTTGTTTGTGTAGGTTAGCTAGATAGAACACCATGCTAACATATAAACTGTCCTCTGTCCTTGTTTGTGTAGGTTAGCTAGATAGAACACCATGCTAACATATAAACTGTCCTCTGTCCTTGTTTGTGTAGGTTAGCTAGATAGAACACCATGCTAACATATAAACTGTCCTCTGTCCTTGTTTGTGTAGGTTAGCTAGATAGAACACCATGCTAACATATAAACTGTCCTCTGTCCTTGTTTGTGTAGGTTAGCTAGATAGAACACCATGCTAACATATAAACTGTCCTCTGTCCTTGTTTGTGTAGGTTAGCTAGATAGAACACCATGCTAACATATAAACTGTCCTCTGTCCTTGTTTGTGTAGGTTAGCTAGATAGAACACCATGCTAACATATAAACTGTCCTCTGTCCTTGTTTGTGTAGGTTAGCTAGATAGAACACCATGCTAACATATAAACTGTCCTCTGTCCTTGGGTGTTGAGGTTAGCTAGATAGAACACCATGCTAACATATAAACTGTCCTCTGTCCTTGGGTGTTGAGGTTAGTCAGAGAGAACACCATGCTGTCATATATAAACTGTCCTCTGTCCTTGTTTGTGTAGGTTAGCTAGATAGAACACCATGCTAACATATAAACTGTCCTCTGTCCTTGGGTGTTGAGGTTAGTCAGAGATAACACTATGCTGTCATATAAGCTATCTTCTGTCTTTTGGTGTTGTTCTGATTTTGCTTGATATTTGAAATATATTCAGCCTGTCTGGGATATGGCCCACTGATCTAGCCACTCCTGTCTATGGTTATTTATCAGGATTTGCTTGCAAGGGGTAGGTAGGTAGTTTGCTTAGACACCGAGGGCCCATCGTGCTAACTGTCCTTGAACTCAATGAGTGGCTGAGTCACAGGCTGCATGTAATGAGGATGCTGTCTTTCTGTTTTAACCTGCCTAGGTGGTGCATGTGCGGCTGTCGGGGCGGGTTTATGATAGAGAGATTTGTTTGCCGTCCTTGATTTCCATGGCCTGGTTTAAGAGCTGGTGGATGGGGATGTTCTCAGCAAGGTGGACTACATGTCCAAATAAGATCTAGTAATAACAGTTTAGCATGGTGAGTGTGCCTTCGAGAGCTGTCCATCGGGTGACTTCATTGTTTGAAACCTAATTAACCGGATTAATCATAGTGCCCTTACCACTATGTAGGGTGCTTTGACTCTAACCTTGTGACAACACTTTGTGATCATCTGGAACATTATTTCTGTGCCATTTGTTATGAACATCGAGATTTGGCCCTGGTCATGCTACTTTCCCAACCTATTACATGTCACACCCCTGCTGCCTTACGAGATACCTGTTTATGGGAAAGGCTTCGGGAGTGAACCCTGAGGAAAAATCAGCATCCTGTGCTATCTCCAGTCCTCTTGATAATGTCTTCCCACTGGCCAAAGGTAGCTCAGGGTGAGAGAGTGAGGTTAATATATATATCACAAATCTTCCTCACTTCAATCCAAATCACAACGTAAGTCACCCATTTCAGCGGATGGAGCAAAATTGAAAGATTTGTCCACACGGTTGAACAGAGAGAGTAGTCTTCATCACACCTGATGGGCAAACACCACATCACAGTCCTACCAGTGAGTCATGAGAATACATCTCTGACTGCCCACGTAAAAGGCTTCAATGTCTTCTGATCACTCTGTATACTTCAGGTTTCGAAACTGTGCAGTAGAATGGGGACGACACAGATTATGTAAATTTATAATCTGCTCGGTTGCTAGCTCCTCAACTTAATACTAACTAGGCTAAACAGGTTTGAAAATATCATAGCATATAAATGTATTTGATCATTATATTTCTCTGGTCTTTAGCAGGTCGGGGAGGCCAACTCTCACGAAGTGGCAGCTTGTCACGCTCGCCCAGTGATCTGACCGTCAGGAAGATTATTGAGGAGAAGACGAAGGTAGAAACTGAGGTGGTTCATTTGAAGGCTCAGCTTCGAGCACTACAGAAAGAGAAAGAATCTCATGATGATGGGGTAGGTATTTGGATTAATTTGACAGAAAATTCAGGTTCAGTCTTTACTTTGGAAGACACAAAAGGGCTGGCTAGGTCATGAGTTGATAGCCCCTTTACAAAGAATTACAAGCCAGAAAATGACAGCATAGACAAACTTGGCAGAGATGGGCAAAGAGATATTCAGACTTAGAATGAGATACTGCAGACTTAGAGACACTGCAACACGTGTGATTGCAGAGCACCCAAGCAAACACCAGAACATATCCTGCAGGAATGCCCCACTTATCCCGACCAAACAAAGACAGTCTGTCCTGGGGCAGCGATCCTACTAGAAAAGATGTAGGGGACCAGCAAAGACCTGAAACGCACAGTCTCCTTCGTGAACCCACCAGACTAGAAGCACAGCATCAGTTGATCGAAGACAGAAAGAGGAGGAGGTAGAAAAAGAGGAAGAGATGGAAAAATAGGAGGTGGAAGAAGAAGAAGCAGAGAGGAGGAAGAAGAAGATGAAGATGATAGCCATTTAAGGCCTCAAACCTCTATGGGCTGGTGTTCATCTACTGTCCCGGTCTACAGTGTTTAAAAAAGAGAAGAATTTCATGTGACTTAACACATGTTTATAAGATAATCAAGAAAGGATGAATTAGACTATACCAAGTTTTTATAAGTTCAACCAGCTACAAGAACAAGATGGTAAATTTTTTAAAGGTTTACAGTATTGCTAGAGGGGAACAAACTAGTTGTATACAGACTTTGTAGAGCCTTCTAAACCAGTACAATGAAGTTGAGTTAAGTTAAGACCCTGAGCCTGTTAGGCGCCATCTATGCAGCTCTTGTGATAGACTTGCTTAAGACTGTGCTGCTAAAGAGTTAAAACATGTAAAACTTGGCGATAAGACTTCCTCAAAGTCATACACTAAAACCTCCGTTAAACATAAAGTCAGATATTTATTTATTACAAAAAGAATAATGGCTCTATCTATCTTCAGTCCACTTATGTCGTTAGACGTCGTGGGAAGGTGTGGCCTCCTTTGTTTCATATTTTTCTTTTGGCAGGTGAAAATCCACTGGTGACTTTCCAGGTCAATCCCAGCATCTGTTAGCCCCTGGAATATACGGTCACCTATTTTTTAGACTGGTCGAGGTGGAAGTGCAAATTAGAGCACTGTAGACCCGCAGCCTGTCAGGCGTCATCTAAGCCGTTCCGCTAACCACATAACAAAGACCTGAAGTTATAGCCACACAGTCCCCTTTATATATATTCTCTGTGGGCGAATATCCCTAGAATAATTTCAGTAGATTTTTAACTTGAATTTTGCTCAAGCAGCGGCCGTTAGGCCTACTCTTTTCGATTTCCAAATGCTACGGTATTTTTAATGTGCGCGCCACTGCACACGCGTATCTGATCTCACTATTCAGAGATCAGGGGAAATATTTGCCAGATGATCCACGTGGAAAAATCCCAGTCTCCACTATGATTTAAACCCGCGACATCCAGCACCCAAGGCGAACACCTTACCTCGAGACCACTGGGTCCCCACAGTAATTGATACACATTGATAAAAGCCTACCCTAACTTACTAAACAATTATGAATCTATCTAACTCAGGGAATATTAGTATGAATTAGATGGAATCCCTGAAACTATAAAACCCAGTTCTGTAGTCTAATCTAAAATACAAATGACATTTTATACAAATTGTGTCCTTTCTACTTAAATACTCTCTTGTCTGCAATCTCGTGTGCCCGTCCTGGCAGTTGGGGTTGATGTTCTCTAGTGGTCGCAGGTTCTGAGTCATGGGATGACAACTTCTCACGATGTTAGTGTATGGGCTCTCAGAGGAGTCTTAAGATACAACTCTCTTTATATCTGCATGCACACATTCTCTTTTATTCTTCATCCCCACAGATCAAAGCAATCAATGTGGAGACTACAGATATGTTCTCATTTACCACCCTATGCACACATTTATCTCTCTTATCTTTCGTCCCCACAGATCTGAGCGATCACTGGGGAGACTACAGATATGTTCTCTCTTCAATCATAAAAGTGTCACCATTTCACTCCAAAAGGCACATGGGCACTGTCCTTGGAGGATAGTGAGCCAGCCTTCTAGATCTGCTCTCGAAATTGAATCTGCCAATCTAATTTGCTCCATCCCTTTTATGACCAATTTTCAAATCTACTATGCTCGCTCGGACATCTGTAAATCATCTTTGGCTTCTCCCCTCCTTGTCCTAGTCTAACTGTGACGGCCCAGCATACTATTTTTGGGCGATAAAACACAAAGGAGGGCGTTCATTAGTAACCACGTTGTCGCTCGCTTTGCTTAACTCGCAGCCACTTTGACTGGGGTGTTTTAATCCTAGTGTTCCCAATCTTTGCGGAAATAAACTGTTGATTCTACCATTTATGCTTTTCCTGGTTGGTGGTCCTGTTATACATTCCCTGATACATAACACTGTTACACTCTTAACAAACTACCTAACCATGGCCGGTATTATGCCACGTCACACTTGTCTCTTACGACATGCTCTCTGTGGGGCAGTGGTGCTATTCTTATCTTTATCATACTCAAAGACCTCGGCGAACCACTCAGGACTAATACAGAGTTGTGGGAAAGAACCGGCCAGCTGCCAGTGGGACTAGACGTAAAGAGTAGGCGCTGACGATGAATATGACACACATAATGGAAACTAGCTCATAGTATTACAAGACAATCACCGTTCTGGAATCCTCTGGGTAAAAGAACTAGGGGCACACCTATAGCCTCATTGCGAAGGGAAGTCGAGACAAGCTTAAAAACGGCAGGGCTAGCAGGACTTGGAATGAGTTCCCTTGACAGGAAGACTTGGTGAGCATTTCTTGAAAACCTATGCTCCTCAGAGAGTTGAAGAGTTTTGATTGATTGATTAGTTATTTAAATATGTACTTGCCTGGTTGTGTGTGTGTGAGCATGTGTGTGTGTGATTCTCTCATCTCTATCTTTGGTGGGGTGTGTGTGTGTGTGAGTGTGTGTGGTGTTTGCACATGTGTGTGAGTGTGTGTGGTGTTTGCACATGTGTGTGTGGTGTTTGCACATGTGTGTGTGAAGTTTACACATGTGTGTGTGTATGTGTGTAAACACATATCTCTCTCTCTCCCTGTCTCTCTTTCCTTATCCCTCTGTCTCTCTCTTCTCTCTCTTTCTCTTTTTCACTATATCTCTCCTTCTCTCTCTCTCTTTCTCTCTCTCTTTCTCTCTCTCTCTCTCTCTCTCTCTCTCTCTCTCTCTCTCTCTCTCCCTCCCTCCCTCTCGGTAGTTAGGATATAATGTTTGTTTCATTTTGATGGCATCTGCGTTTTGTATTTTTCTCAGTTATGTAAAATGAAGGAAGACCTAGAAAAGTCTCAAATCCAGCAACAACAGTTGCTTCTGAAGAACAGATCTCTGAAGGCAGAACTAGAGGAACTGGAGACTCAGCTAGAAGAAACTGAGGTATTCTTCATTCTTCTTTGTGTGTCTTGATAAACAAACAAGTTTAACATGCAGGAAGGGGCGATGAGGCTAACGTCTGGTCAGGTAAAACGTACTGATCAGACAATATTAGCCAGGGTCAGGAGAAATATACTGACCAAGACCGTCACCTGACCTCTTCATTGGTTGTCCTGGAAACTGACTGTTATCAAGGACAACAGTCTGGCTAACAAGGTGAGGTTTAACTTGATCCCCATTGCAGTGAAGATGATGCAGATGAAGCCAACCATAGCACAACCGCCTGGAGGACCCCGGACCACCTTCGTCAGCACGCTCGGGATGTGAGGAAAGCTACGACAACCCGCCACTTAACGTCCTTTTTAGGGCGCACAAAAGAGTAAACCTACTAATTGTGGGCATTCAACAACAACAACAACAACAACATGCAGGATGACATGGCTACAGTGACTAACTTATAATAACGTACATTCATAAATTGGTCCTCATCTGAAACTACATATGAAATCAGTAAAAATAAAAATAGCTAACAATGCATACCTCAGTTTCTTCTAGCTGAGTCTCCAGGTCTTCTAGCATTCCTTGAAATCATGTGTAGACTTTTTATTTTGTTATAAATTTTTTATATTATTATTTGATAAGTGTTCAAAGAAATTGGGACTGACATTGCACAGAAAAAAAGCAAATATTAAGAGAATAAATGCACCAAAAATGATCAGATTGTGTTGGACACATACTACTACACGATGTGGAGTTATATGTGTACCTTGGTAGGTAGATAGTTTAGGTGGGAGGTACAGATACACATTTGAAACTGAGAATAGAAAAGGTGAGAGGAGCGCTCCTTACACAGGAACTTGTAGAAACACAAGCAACAAGAACTGGAAAATATTGTGAATAAGTCAACTAAGAGATATCTTATCTCAACCAACCATGATTGATTTATTGATTGATTGATTGTTGTTGAATGCTCTCAATGAGTAAGATTACTCGTTTGTGCACCCTGAAAAGGTGTTAAGTTGTGAGTTGCAGTAGCTTTCCTCACATTACAATCATACTGATGATGAAGGGGATCAGGGTCCTCCAGGCAGTTGTGCTATGCTTAGCTTCATCTGCGTGTTGCTCACTACTGTGCAAGATCACATTTATCCCCCACCTTGTTAGCCAGGCTGCCATGAAAACAGCCTGTTTCCAGGAGGAAATGCGAGGAAGTCTTGGGGGGTCTTGGCCAGTATATTTTGCTTGGTCCTAACATGTCTAATCAGTATGTTTTGCCTGACTCTGACTAACATGTCTAATCAGTATATATGTTTTGCCTGACCCTGACTAACATGTTAGATCAGTATATTTTGCCTGAACCTAACTAACATTGTCTGATAAGTATGTTTTGCCTGACGAGGTGTTAGTCTTCTCTCCCCACCTGACCCTAACATGCCCAATCAGTATATCTTGCCTGACGAGACGTTAGTCTCCTCTCCTCACCTGACCCTACATGTCCAATCAGTATATCTTGCCTGACGAGACGTTAGTCTCCTCTACTCACCTGACCCTACATGCCCAATCAGTATATCTTGCCTGACGAGACGTTAGTCTCCTCTCCTCACCTGACCCTACATGCCCAATCAGTATATCTTGCCTGACCAGACGTTAGTCTCCTTCTCCTCACCTGACCCTACATGTCCAATCAGTATATCTTGCCTGACGAGATGTTAGTCTCCTCTCCCCACCTGACCCTACATGCCCAATCAGTATATCTTGCCTGACCAGACGTTAGTCTCCTCTCCTCAACCAGTCTAGATAGAAGAAGACTCAGTCAAGAGGGAAAATAGTGCAGAGAAAGCTAAAGACATCTGCACTGCTGACTTCTGTTCTGTTTATACATTTTATTGTGGACTTCTTTCTAATAAAAAATGTTAAACTGGTGTAGTATTTGCTCTGTTTGTCATCCTAAATCTAATTTTCTGCAATTCCTGTCTGTTGTCACAATGTGGTATAACTTTCAATTTATAATATTCTGTTAACAACAAAAAAACATTAACTTTCTTTTGCAGTTGGTGTACAATGATTCATGACGATTCACTCCAGATGTGGTAGAAGTAATGTTTGTGAGACCAAACAAACATAAGGAATAAAAGCTCAAAGCAAACGTAAAACTTAACACCTGCTTCCAAAACAGCAAGGGGTGAAGAAGACATAAAAGGAAGAGGGTTAAATTAGCAATAGCTGGAACGTATAAATTTTTAAAAGAATTGTACCCCGTAATTTTTGCGCCTGATGAACGTAGGTGTACAGCTCTCTTTTTGCAGCAAAGATATGGGGTTAAATCTTATTATTGGAATGCTACAATTGACCTGGCTGTAAATGGGTACTTGACTTATGGCTAGGAAAAGAAGGACAATGGGGAATGGAACCTATCACCTCGTCTCAAAACAAGGTGTGGTTTTGTACAATGAAGTCTCTAACACTTATCCCAGATACCCAACACACAGAGGGACTGAGACTGATGCTTTCTAGAGAAGCACAGAGGGTGCTCATAAAGTGGAAGGCTATTACTAATAAAATCATGAGCGCAAGCTTTAGAACTTGGAATAAAAACATCAATATCAACATCATTCAGTGCTGTACCCCAACTATCAAGGCCGAAAATGATACGAACCAAGTTTTACAATTGACTGGAAAAGGCCATTTATGCGCAGAGAAAAGGAAAATCTCTTAATATTAATGATAGACTTCAATGCTAAAGTGGAAGCAGACAACCTCGGCTACAAACAGATTATGGGAAGACAAGGAACAGGACATTAGAATGAAAATGGAGAAATGTTGGGGAGCTATGTGTGCTACACAAAATTATAATTGGAGGAAGCATGTTTCTACACAAGTAAGACCACATGGAGATCTCCAGACCATGTGACGGGAAAATAAGGTTGACCACATCTATATCAGTCAAGCGTTCAGAAGTACACTGTAAGATGTAAGAGTAAAGCAAGATGCAGATGTAGCGTTAGACCACCACATGTTGCTGGGGATCTTGCAACTCAAACTAAAAAAGTACCCACTACAGGCTGTAAGAAGAACAAGATATAACGTACACCTCTTACAAGAATAGGAAAAGAAGACGAACTTCATCTCAGATATCAGTGCATGCTTTGGAACTACCTTTATCTTTAACTATAATTTAAGAATGTATTTTTTATGTTTTTCAGAAAAACCAAAGTTAATCATTTCTTTTTTTTAAAATACAGAACAGAGCAGACTCCATCACAAAGGAAAAGCAGAACTTGTCAGAGAAGTTTGATAAGTTAAATTCTGAAGTGAAAACATTACGAACAGATGCAATGAAGTCATGTACTCTTCAAGATATCGTAGATATCTTAAATAATGATAAAAAACAACTTTCTCAGTCCTTGGACTCTCTAAAGAGCAAGATTGAGCAGGCAGAATCTGAGAAGACTGAACTAGCCAATCAAAACAAGTTTCTGTCTAAGGGAGAGCAAGATCTGACCAATCAGTTGAGGGCTTGCAAGCAGGAACTGAAGAATGTGACTGATGAGAAAGACCGATTTGAAAAAGATAATCAAGGGTTGCTATCCATGATAAAAAGACATGAGGAAACAGAGAGGCAGTCTAAAGCTGATTTGGAGGAGACAAGCAAGGTAACTTTCCTTTGCAGACCATCGCTCTCATAACAGCTAATCTGTAAGACTTCTGATCTTTGGCCAGCTCTCCTGCCTCTGTCACTCTCATTACAGTCAGGTCTGGTCATCCCGCAACCAGTGAGGTTGTTGGAGCACCCATGAAGACACCCCAACAACCCCATGCCACACCTTTCTGTCATTCTCAGAACCTCTTAATTGTCCTGTGTCAATCTTCTCCTCAGTCTGTCTTTGCCTTACATGCCAGGTTCCATACCCTCCAGTATATAATTTTTTCTTTACCATTGTGGCGTATGATTTGGCCAAAGTATTTTAGTTTTCTAGGCGTAATGTTGTTTACTAGCCATTTTTGAAAATATCAAACTCATTTAGGATTTCTGTGTTTTTCTTTTTTGCTATCCATAGCATTTGGATCACTTTCTGTAGCATTTTAGCTCTAAGAATTATATCTTACCCATTAGGGAGGCAGCTAATCTACTCAATCAGTACTTTGGCACTGTTAACACAAAAGAGGACTGCTCCAAGATCCCAGAGCCTATAGATATTTTTCAAAGAGATATGGATACAGCGGGATTAAGATCAATCTGTATTACAGAGGAAATGGTTTTTAAAAAATTGGAGGGGTTGAAAGTGGATAAATGTCCAGGTCAAGATGGTATTCATCCAAAATTGCTGTATGAAATAAGAGACCAACTAGCAAAACCATTGGCTATATTATGTTCTCAATCACTTACAAAAGGAATTGTTCCATGGGATTGGAAAGATGCAGGAGTGATCCTCTTATTCAAAAATGGCAAAAAATCAGATCCAGCGAATTATAGACCGGTGAGTTTAACGAGCATAGTCTGTAAAGAAGAAGACAAATTTAATCTAATTAGAAATAGTCATCATGGGTTTACTAGAGGGAGATCATGCTTAACAAATCTATTAGAATTCATGGAGGAGGTTATTAAAATGATAGATAAAGGGGAGCCAGTGGACGTTATTTATCTAGATTTTGCAAAGGCCTTTGATACCTCATCAAAGATTATTTTGAAAGTTAAAATCACATGGAATAGATGGGGAAGTTGCTAAATGGATCAAAATTGGTTAACGGGAAGAAGGCAGAGGGTGGCTATAAATAAGGAGTACTCTGAGGGGTGTGAAGTGAAAAGTGGTGTGCCATAGGACTCAGTTTTGGGACCAATTTTGTTCTTGATATATAAATGATTTGGACATTGATATGGGATCCATGATTGCAAAATTTTCTGATGACACAAAACTATTTCAGTAGTGTCTCATCTAAAGCAGAAGTAGATATATTGAGATCGGATTTAGATAAAATTTGAGAATGGTCTGTAAGCTGGCAAATGGAGTTTAATGTAGATAAATGTTTAGTCATCCACATGGGTAGATCCAATATGGAACATAATTACAGAATGAGAGAGAACAATATTAGAAAGATAGATAAGGAAAGGGACCTAGGGGTTATAATAGATCATACAGGAAAGATGAGTGAGCAAGTTAAGGTAGCAGTGAAAAAGGCAAATGCAATGTTAGGTATGATAAAAAGAAATATTAAACATAGGAGCAAGGAAGTGATAGTCAAACTGTATAAAGCTTTAGTTAGACCTAGATTTGAGTACTGTGTACAGGTGTGGAGTCCTTATCATAGAGGGGATATAAACATGCTAGAAAGAATACAAAAAAGAGCGACAAAGATGATAATGGGATTCCAGAATTACAGTTATGAGGAACGACTCAGAAAAACCGGCCTACAGTGTCTAGAAGAGAGACGAATTCGTGGTGACTTAATACAGGTTTATAAGATGATTGGAGGAATGGATAAATTAGACTATAACAACTTTTTTAAAATACAGCCACCCACAAAAACAAGAGGGCATAGCTACAAGCTGACTAAAGAGAGGTCCAGATTAGATATTAGGAAATATTTTTTTAGTCAGAGAGTGGTGTCTGCTTGGAATGCATTGCCAGGGGAGGTAGTGGAGGCAGGGACAGTTAATGCATTTAAGAATAAACTGGATGCGCATAGCTTTTAGAGCAAGGTGATGTAAATGTAACTGGTTGTATACAGACTCTGCAGAGTCTTCTAAACCAGTATAAAGATGTTAAGTTATTAGAATGTGTGGTTCACACCCCATTTCCAACAGACTTCTATACGTGACACTACAACACAGACACAGATTTAACTCCATCTTGGTTGTATGACTACAACACAGACACAGATTTAACTCCATCTTGGTTGTATGACTACAACACAGACACAGATTTAACTCCATCTTGGTTGTAAATGCTCCCACGGATGTCTCCCACCATGACCGAAGGGCATTTTTAACTCCCAAATGCACTCCTCCACCCAGACAGTCCCCCTCCATGATGAGCTTATCCTCTGTGATTTCAACTCCACCTCCTGAACCGACAGGGTGGACCTGTAGTCAATCATGGGTCTATATGGCAGTGGAACGCCGAACGACAACACGTTCAGATTCCTCTCCTTCTGTGCGGATTTTGGCATCAGGATAGCAGCCACATGGTTCAGAAATAAGGCATCTCATAAGTTTAAATGGATCTCAAATGATCACAGGACCAGAAAGGAGCTGGATCATATCCTGACTAGAAACACAGGTCTCATCAGATCATTCAGGGTGCACTGTGAAGTAAAGGCCCCTGACAGCACTGATTGTCTTCTCGTTGCTGATGTGGCTGTCCTGTAAAGGTACCAGAAATAGACGGCATCAGTTGCCAGATATGACATGGAATCCCTGCAAACCAACTCTAGTATGCCATCCAAACATGCTGCATCCATAGACAGCGCTATAAAAGCTCTTAACTCAGACCCCTCCCAACATCCCTTCAGCATCCCATAATGCCTGAATAAGTCTGATAGAACCCCCTGCACCTCAAGAGAGGAAATAGCTAGCAGTTGGATAGAAGATTACAATGCAGCCTTGTACCACTTTCTCACCACTCCCTCGCCGGATCTACTCTGTGAGCTTCTCACAGCAACTTCTGATACTGACACCCGCCCTAATGCCCCTACCATTGCTGAGGTAAAAGCAGCCATAGAAAAACTTAAAAATTGAAGAGTTGCACGCCCTAAAAATATTCCAACTGGGCTATTAAAGTACGCCTTGGACCCAATGACCACCACCCTGCACCAACTCTTCACAACATTATGGAATGCTGGCCAAGTGTCCGTGGCAGACGTGATAGAATAATCATTTCCCTATTCAAGAGAAAAGGATCCCACTGAAATGCTGCAATTATATGTCTACTGTCCATTCCGACAAGGTCTTTGCACATGTGCTCCTCGCCAGACTGCAGCCCCTTTAAATGAGGCATCATCGCTCCTCAGCAATCAGGGTTAACCGCCTCTCACCGTTGATGCAATTCTTGCACTCTGCCTCCTCACGGAACTGTATCGTAAGTTTAACAGCCTCTCCACGTCGCACGTCGCCTACATTGATCTACGTGTTGCCTTCGATTCTGTAGACAGACACGCCCTGTGGAAGGTCCTACAATGTGTGGGGTTCACAGGCTGACCCTAATTGAAGATCTCCACAGTTACACCATCACCAGAAATTTGCTCAGACGGGATCTTATAGAGGAGTTCTCAACATAATCTGGTGTTCGCAGAGCTGTGTCTTTTCTACTGCGCATGGACTGAATCCTCACACAGTCTTTTGCACACAACCCAGGAGTTCCTGTCAGCAACTCCCTATTAACTGATCTATTATACGCTGTTGTCGTTATCATACCGTACCACGATTCTTAGGCCTTGGTTGGCTCCCTACCTGGCACTGGATTATTCGGCTACCAATCTAGGCTTACATATCTCCTGGACAAAACAGAAAATCCAAAACCTCAGCAAGAGCCCCTCTGCGTTGAGCATCACCATGAACGCCAACTCTGTTGCAGCCACTGAAGACTTCATCTACCTGGGCAGCATGCAGTCCTCATATGCATGCAGCAGACATAACAACACCCGTAGGATGGACCTCGCTCTACTCTGATTTCCAACAGTGAAGTAGTTTGGCATACTCAACTTGCAGGCATTGCCTGCAACAATTGATCGCCGTCGCCTCACTCTCTTTGGTCACGTTGTCGACTTCCCATGTGAAGTTCCAGCCCACAAGATGCTCTGGCAGGCTGTGGGGATGAGAGACCGAGCCGCCCTCGCAATGCCTGACTAAATCAGATTGCCACTTCCGCAACAGAAATGCAGGCGCTTGGGATGAGACCATCAGACATGGTCACGGTCATGGTCATTCAATGGGGCGGACCCTTGTCACCTTACTGTACTATTGTTGAATGCAGAGTTCAAATCTGGCCCTAAATTGTAATGTAAATTCATTATTTAGCACACAGAATGAAAAAATCAGAAATATTTGGTCAGAATTATCATGTGATTGATTAGTCCTAAGAGTGGTTGTAAGGTTGTCTGAGTATGTCTCTACATTTGACTCTATTCTCTGCAGTTCTCTACATCTCAGCATAGGTTCATACTTTAATGTCCCTGCATGGCTGAGATGTAAAGATAAGTCTTGGTTTCCACCATTCTCTCTTTCCTTGAATCTTGCCCTTTAGTATCTTCTGTAGAAGACTTTCATGTCTCATATTGTGAACCCTCCAACTCAACCAATGTTTTTGTGTCATATGCAATATTTGTCTTGGTGTGCCAAAAGATACATTATATTATATCTTGATAATTACAAAAATAAATATATATATATGATTTCACTCATCAGGTCCCTGTTGTCAAGCTAGTGGACACAAATTTATAAATTCCTTACAGAATAATGTCCGTATATGTCTGAAGATGGTTACCAAATTTGTTCATGATATCTGTCGTGGTTAATTTAAATATATTTTTCTATTTCATGGTCACAATAAAACCACCACTCTCTTCCTCTAAGGGTGTGGGGTGTAATCGTCATTATCACTATCATTGATGACAAAATGAAGATTTTCATCTTCATTACCGTTGCTGTCAGAATTGTTATGCTCTCCATTTTCCCACATATTTTCATCATGCATGCAGGATGTTGTTAAGGACAGTGCCTCGTCTGCCATTAACCAGCTCTTAACGCTGCTTCCAGGTGGTTGAAAAATCACACTGTCTTTGTTTACAACGTAAACACTCACAGAAAATTGATAATAGTTAAATAGACTCTCAATCCATGGCAAATAGAATAAGAATTCTTCTCAATTGAAAACGGGGTTTGTTTTTATAAGGTAACTTTAAAACTTGTAATTTTAGCAAAGGAACAAAATATGCCATTAGAGCGACTAGACCAAGGTAGCTGAAAATTCTGTGGTGACACTTATTGAAAGAGTTAATGGACATTTCACAAGGAAGTTGAAAATCTTAAGCTTGGAGATCCATTTTGTTTTCAACATGACAAATGTCAGGCTTACATTTTGTTTTGGTTTCATACTTAGATGAAAGAAAAGTTTGCACACCAGGTGGAGACTTTAGGAAAAGAAAATAAGGATTTACTGAACAAGCAAGACAGATCCAGAGAGGAGCTGGGAACTGTCAAACAGCAGCTGGAAGAGTTGAGCAAACAGGAGGTATATATCAGTATTCATAAAATATGTATATATCAGTCAGTTGTTGCCCTAGCTTTCCATGAAATTCCAAGTATGTGTCTCAGGCAGCACATATGAATAGCATTTAGCCTTTTTTCATGTGAGGCATACAGAGTCCATGTTTTGCTGCCATTCAGCAGGGTACTAATAACACATGATCTGTACACAGCAACCTTTGTGGAGATGGTCAGCATGTTGTCATTCCACACTCTCTGTGATTGCCTGGCAAGTGCTGATGAGGCCATTCCTAATTGTTTCTGCAGCTCTGCGTCAAGTGAAAGGTTGTCGGTGATGATAGATTCGAGATAGCTGAAGTGATTTACTACCTCCAGATTTTTATCGTTTAAGACAATGTCTGGAGGATTTGCACCATGAGACATCACTTTCATCATTTGTACAGTGATATATATATATATATATATATATATATACACAAGGGAACTTCAAATTAAAATCTTAAAAGTGGGAACAGAAATTTGAAAAACCATGTCTTTGCATTCTTACTTGTTAATATGGTTGCTAAAGATGTCAAAAGTGTTCCGCATATGCCATCACAGTGCAGACAAACAACGTGACATCATATTTGAAGTTAAAAGATAGCCACCTCACTATTGACATGCACCAAAGAGAAACAGCATTCTGTTATCCAATTTTTGAGCAGCAAAGGGGTTAAAGTTATAGAAACTCAGCGGTGTAAAGGTCCAGTACAATGATGCATGCATTTCACTCCAGCAAGTGCATGAGTGAAATAGGAAGTTCTAAAACAACGTGAGTTCTGCGACACTGTTCACGACCTGGTCAGGCACAGAACTTACGCCGTTTTTATATATATATATATATATATATATATAACCAGACCTCTCTTGAGAGACGCTTGGTCGAAATCACTCTCTGCAACCAAAGTATGCAAAATCTCCACAATTCTGACATACAGTGATTGTCCTTTGGTGAAGGAAGCAGTAATTTATTCAAACATGGCAAAACATAGATGGCAGATCAAAAGTTGCAACGATAAGATGGTCGATGGAGTTCAGCAACAGCAATCTTGATACCCTCGAGGCAAAAAAAGACCGTGGGAAAGACCTCTAATGCGTTGGTCATATCTTCATGCTGCCCACAACAACGTCCGAGAAGCCTCTGGAGAATTGCTAACCACCCACTGGACTTGCGTGGCCAAAAACAAGGTCCTCTGGAGACGAAGTTGGGACCTTGGGACTTGCAGCTATGGCTGAGGAATGGGGAATCAAGAAGATGAAGATATAGATATATAATCATTTATCTTGATTACATTATAATCGATGAAATAATCTGTATCTTGATCTTGTCTCTATTAGCTTATTATTGGACACCTGAAAGATCAAAACCAGCAGCTTCAAAACCAGGTCAAAATGTCACAAGATGAGCTCAATAAATCTAGAGACAGGGAAACTATGCTCATCTCCAATCAGGTAGGAAATGATAAACAACGTATACATCGTCACTCAAAATGGTGCAGTTTGGGTTCAGCATTGCATATGGTTGCTCTTAGTCAGCCTTTAGGGAAATCCAATGTGGTTTTATCTTCCTTTTTTTATTGTTTTGCTTCTTCTTCTTGTCTTCCTCTTCTTCATTTTCCTCTTCCACCTTCTTCTTTTTCTTCTTCCTCTCCTTATCTCTCCCTACACCACCTTCCCCCATACCACATCTACTTCTTCTTTGGTGTTAGTCCTGAAATGTACGCTGTGTCTATTCTTAAATGCATTAATTGTTCCTGCCTCCACTACTTCCTATGGCAATGCGTTTAAAGCATTCACCACTCTCTGACTAAATAAATATTTCCTAATAGCTAATCTGGACCTTTCTTTAGTTAATTTGTAGCTTTGCCCTCTTGCTCTTGTAGGTGGTTATATTTTTGGAACACTTGTTATAGTCTAATATATCTTTTCCTTTGATTATCTTCTTCGAATTCTTCTCTTTTCTAGACACAGTAGGCAGGTTCTTCTGAGTCTTTCCTCATAACTGTAATTCTGGATTCACTATCAGCTTTGTCGCTCTTTTTTGTATCCTTTCCAGCACGTAATATCTCCACATATGTTCACATTACTCCAATCTCTATCTAACTAATGCTTTATACAGTTTCACTATCAATTCCTTGCTTCTATGTTTAATATTTGTTTTTATCATACTTAACATTGCATTTGCCTTTTTCACTGGACTTGCTCGCTCACTTTACCTGTATGATCAATTATAACCCCTAGGTCCCTCCACTCAGTGATCCTGGATAACACGCTGGAATAAAGCAGAATGCCTAAGGAGAAGGGATCAAAAAGGGAAGGCTAACCCAGTACCCAAAAATGCCTGCTGTAGTTGGATGTGTCAAACCAAATAGTGTAAATATCGCAGTCAAGCTGTAAACTACGACACAACACATACCGTTCTGCTGACAATATCCTGCTACTTGCAAAGCCCTTTTTAGGTCTTGAAAGCAGGAGTTTGAGAATGAATGGTGAAGAAGAAGAATGAAAAGTCAGACAGACTTGCAAAATAGGGAAGAAGAATATGAACAGGAAGAATTGAAATCACATACTTTGGAATGGTAGTATAGGAAGAATTGAAATCTTGTACTTTGGAATGGTAATACAGGAAGAATTGAAATCACCTACTTTTGAATGGGAATACAGGAAGAATTGAAATTACATACTTTGAAATGGTAATACAGGAAGAATTGAAATAACATACTTTGGAATGGTAATACAGGAAGAATTGAAATCACATACTTTGAAATGATAATACAGGAAGAATTGAAATTACATACTTTGGAATTGTAATGCATCACAACTGTTTAGTATTCACTGGGGTGCTAAAAAAGGCTGCGTCCTGGCTCCGACACTATTCTGAATCTTCTTTGCGCTGTTACTGAAGCACACATTTGGAAATATAACACAAGGAATTTACCTTCACACTAGATCAGATTGTCATCTGTTTAATCTTGTGAGGACTCAAAACTAAAACCCAGATCAGGGAGGTTACTGCCGGGAATTTGTTATTTACTGATGATGCTGCATTTATCACTCACAGTCAACATGAACTCCAGAGATTGATAGATCGCTTCTCCCAGGTGTGCAAAGATTTTAACCTCATAATAAGCCTGTGTAAAACAAATGGGCTGGAACAAGAAGTAGATGCCACCCTAACAACCACTATTGACAACTATGAACTGGCAACTGTGGACCAGTTCATTTACCTGGGGTCACTCATCAATGATAAGCTTTCTCTAGACTTCGAAATCAGCAATCACATTGGCAAGGCTGCTTCCATATTTTCTCGTCTCATAATATGTGTCTGGCAAAACCTCAAACTTAAGCCAAGACCAAGGCCGTGATCTACAATGCCTGTGTCATCAGTACGCTTCTATATGGTAGCAAAAACGTGGATAACCTATGTCAAACAAGAGCAAAATCTGCAAATCTTTTACCTATAGCACATGGGATCCATCCTTTGTATGTCATTGAGAGACAGGGTGACAAATGCAGAGATGCATTCTCTCACCGATATTCCAAGTATGCACACCCTTCTTTGGCAGCAAAGATTGCGATGGCTTGGTCATGTTTGTTGCCTGGAAGGTGGTCATATCCCAAAGACATTCTCTATAGGCAGCTGGCATGTGGTAAAAGAACAGCTGACCGATTACAGCTGTGGTTCAAAGATGCATGTAAGCTGGACATGAGTCCACTGGATATGGATCTGACATCTTGGGAAGAAATACCTGCAGACCGATCCAAATAGAGATGCAACCTGAAGAGCCACCTCAGGCTGGACAAAAATAAGCTCATGTAGCACAGAGAAGTGAACAGAAAATGCTGCAAGAAAAAGGACAACCAAAACATTCAGTAGAGAGTTGCTACTCCAAGGTTGCATTAACCTATAGTCAGACATGAATGAAAAGGGGCTATTTACTTACTTAATTTAAAGAAAAAAAATTAATAAAGAATGCTTTCGAGTTTTGCTTATTTTCATGCACTGATTTGAATCCTGCACAAAGCAATCTATTACCTTGAATTCATTGTTTTTTTTTATTTGACAGCAAGCACTGCAGAAAAGCCATGATGGGTCTGAAAAGAGGTGAGGGATTTCATCATTTATTCACTTCTGTACTTTTAATTATTTTATTATTCTCTTTCCCTTCCTTAATCTTTGTAATTTTAATAATTGTGTGTGTGTTTTGTTCCTTGTTCATTTGTTCAGTCTTCTATTGTTTTAATATTCAGTAATTCTTATTTTTTGCTTTTGCTTCTTCGTTATCTTAATGTTTTTGTTCATCAGATATTAATTTGTTTCTTTATTATTCTAATAGTCTTGGTTTTATGTGTTCCATTCTTCGTTGTTCCTATTATTGCTCAATGTTCTTGGAGTTTTTTCATTAATATATCTTCAATCATACTGTCTTATTACAAATATTGTTTTTTAATTGTACTATCCTTTGTTAGCTCTTGCTTATTTTTGCACACTATTTATTCTTGTTCCATCATTACTTTTACTGTTATTGTTTGATTAGTTTCCGCATTTGTTAAATTATAATTCATTGCTCTTGATTTTCCTCCATTATTCTTGTTATTTTTCACAGCTGTGTACTTTTTGTTTCTCACAGGATTTTGTTACTTTGTATTTTTTTCATTGCCATACATTGTTATACAGCACCAAAATTTGGCTCAGGTGGGATCTTATGGATGAGTTCTCTACATTATCCGATGTCTGACAGGGCTGCGCGCTTGCCACAGTGCTATTCAACATGAATTGGATCCTTGCACAATCTTCTGCACACAGCCCTAGGGTCCTTGTTGGCGACTCTCTGGTTACCGATCTCATCTGCGCTTTTGATGTCCTCATACAGGGCCATGATCCTCAGACAGTGGTAGGCATCTTGGAGGCACTGGATTGGTTGGCTATCCACCTAGTCTTGCACATCTCCTGGATGAAGACAAAAATCCAAAACCTCAGCAAGGGTCCCTCTGTGTTGAACATCACAATATACGATAACTCTGTTGCAACTGCAGAGGACATCCTCTAGCTGGACAGTAGGCAATCCTCTTACACATGCAGCAGTCACAACATCACCTGCAGGCTTCATCCATGCACTCATTTTGCAGAGTCTGGTCCCATCGGATGATCTCATTGGAGACCAGGTTTCATATATACTCCTCTTGCATCATCCTCATCCTTCTGTATGACTCCGAGACCTGGACTCTATTACAATGGGACTGGCAGCATTTTGAGGCCTCCCACCTACACAGCCAGAGCCACATCTTTGGGATCTGGTGGAATGACCTGATTTGCACCAGTGAATTTACAGACATTGCCTCGACGATTGATCAACA
Organism: Ariolimax columbianus; assembly: GCA_036924085.1. NCBI lineage: Eukaryota > Metazoa > Mollusca > Gastropoda > Stylommatophora > Arionidae > Ariolimax > Ariolimax columbianus. Next base: position 49,249,809 of record JAVGWX010000005.1, on the reverse strand, counting down.
TCATCTCCCCCTGGAGATGCTCCAGCTGGCTGTGAGGGTGAAGAATAGGAAGAGGCCATGCTCATCCTGGAGACTTCCTCAGAGCTGCCCTCATAACACCTGGCTAAAACAGATCACCACCTCCCTAATAGAACTGCAGGCCACCTGGGACACGACCATCAGACGTGGTCATGGACATGGTCATTTGACGCGAACGGCCCTGGTCACGCAAACTTACTTTTGTATTGTATACGTTGTCAAAGTAGAGGTAAGATTGACAAATTTGTTTACGGCCAACTGAAAAATGTAGAAGCCAGGTCTAGTTCAGGATGAAAAAGATATACTGTGATGAGGGAAATTGTGTGAGTGAACACTTGTACTAACATGTTTATCATCAAGCAATGTTTTTAGCTGGCATAGCAGCCTGGTGCCCTGTCTTACTCTGTTTTATCTCCATCCAGCTTTTGTCTCTCATCTGCCTCACAGTATTGCTCTCTCTCTTCCTGTGTGTGGTCATGGAAACAGATTGCACCCATGCAGGTTGACTGAGCAAAAATGTATCCATTAAGAAGTCTCAGGGGTGACCAGATATAGTACTGCACTCACTATGGTTTTGTCACATCAGCAGGATTGAGTGGGTCATACCATTCAAATCTAGATGAGATAAGCAGCACTCTTTCAAAATGGACAAATACAGTGACCTGGTTACATAAATGAAGCAGACAGGGATTAATAGCCAAAGAACTGCAGAAGTAGGCACAGAAGGTGTAAGCTGCTGTATCTGTATATGATCTGCTGAAGCAATTAGGTCTCAAAAGACAGTCAAGACCAAGAGCAATGAAAGAACTTGGGGAAACAGCTGAAAAGGCATGATGCAGACTGTGGAACAACCACAACAGACATTGGAATCCAGAAATGTAGGTTTCAATGCAGCTAAAATAGTAGTTTCATCACTATTTCAAGTTTTTGCCATGGATAACCAAAACAAAAAAAGGGGCATTGGTTCAAACCCTAAGTTTTGCAGGAAGAAATACAACAATAAAACACCAGCAACAACAACAAAAAAACAGAAAACGATGGACAGTAATTGGGAGTCATGATTCAAATAGGCCCTCTCAACCTTAGAGTAAATAGAAGCTAAAAGGGGCTGAAACACTTTGCTGGAAGGGAGAATGTCTTCTGATAATCAGTTTGCCTCCTATTGTATTGTTCTGCATAGTTTTCTATCACTGACTTAGACAGAAAAGTTCTGTTAAGAATTGACATCACTGCACTCCCTTGCAGATTCGTAGTTGTTCAGCCTCCCTCAGCAATATGGACAAAGGGTGACATTCTGAGGTCTATCAAGAACCGTTTCTTGTATGTTGACTCTGCAGTCGATGAGCTCTCAATCAACAAATCACAGTTTTGCATTTTTTTAGAGATTGAACATCGATGGAACACTTACACTAAGCAGGAACGACAGCTGAAAACACCTTTCACATGAGGTGCCTATGGTGAAAACACCTTTCACATGAGGTGCCTATGGTGTAAATTGGAGATTGAGTGGCAAGAGAGAGTGCCACATAATGTGATTTTACAGTGAGCAAGCATTTCAAGCATGTACTCACTGTTGAGCCAATGACGCCTGTCATGGTTGGGATATGTTAACTTCATGGCGGATGAGAGGCTGCCAAAGGATATCCTGTATGGACAGCTGGCCATTAAAGCTATAAGAATTTGTCGTCCCACACTGTGATTCAAGGATGTATGCAAGAGGGTATGAAATCATGCGACATCCCATCCAAGGACTGGAAAACGATTGCTCAGAATTGAGCTGTTTGAAGATAGTCAGTTGGAAGGGGCATAGTGGCTGCGGAGAAAAGAGAAAGACTGAATAGACCAAGGAACTTCCCAGCAAGCCAGCTTGGATCTTCAGCTTGATCGGCCTTTACAGTCTTAAAAAGTGTTGAAATACAGGGGACAGAACTGGACAAAACTCACAGGGCACCACGCGAATGGTCTCCAGAGACTGAGACACCAATAATGATGATTATGATGAGCATTGATGATGTAAACACATTTTTAATGGGCCTGAAGATACAGAAAAGAAGATGACAGCAGTCAATAAGTCATAGCTGACTGCTTGTTTCATGGTCAGTGGACCAAAGCTGTCCAAGACTTTTTTCCGCTTCCAACTGACGACCCTGGAAAAGATAAGAGGGATTGAAGGAGAAAGACAAAACGGGTCCCAAAAAATACTATTCTGAAACTGGATGTGTCTAACCCAAATGTGCAGATATCGCAGCCTCTCTATAAACTGTGATACATCATAACCAAACCTTCTTTTCAGGGTGAACAAAGAAGAATGTAATAAAATGGTGCACTTGGAAATGTGACAAAGAAGTAAAGAAGAAATAAAATAAATAAACAGCAAAAAAGTTAGTAACGCCTTGTCCAAAGATGTGTGAGTTGTTTATGTATATGTTACACCAAAAACGATGCCTATTACCAGTTGAACCGAAGAGAGCAGGTCGTTGTCTTCAGACTTCGCACTGGCCACAACAGACTGAGGTACCACCTATTCAACAAATTGAAGATAGGGTGTACCGACGAATGCCCGTGCGGTACTGGTAAAATGACGGCTGAACATCTGCTGCAGAACTGCCCGACATACGAGGATCAGAGAGAGCAGATGTGGCTATTACCAGTGGAACTGCAAGACAAGCTCTATGGCAGTGGCGAGAGCCTCAGGATGACCGCCGCTTTTTTCGAAAAAATAATGGTTACTGTCTGACTGCGTACGCAGAAGAAGAAGAAGAAGTTTATGTATATAAGATCTACGTGACAAATTGACAGTTTAATGTATAATACAACCTTTTAAAATACGACAGGAGCATACACTGTACAAAATTTAAACGATGAAAACAAGCTAACTTCACTTCAATAAGCAACTACCAAAGAGGATACATTTTGCTATCAGAATATTGAAATTGATGATTATCCGAACTCATATATACTCAAATTCCAAGGGATCAGAAGAAGGAGAAAAATATACTCAATTTCCAAAAGGGATCAAGATGCTGATCAGCGCATGAGCTGCAGCAGTCAGCGACCCATAGCCGACTGCTAGCGTCAGGGCCAGCGAACCAGAGCTGGCAAGACCCTTCTACACCTCCACGTGGTGATCCTGGATAACAGGCTGCAACAGAGCAGACTGGCTAAGGAGAAGGGATCGAGTAGGAATGCTAACCCGGTACTAAAAAAATCCTTGCTGAAGTCAGATGTGTTGGACCAAAAGGTGCAAATATCGCAGTCAAACTGTAAACTACAACACAATGCGTTCCGTTCTCTGGACTACATTCTGCTACTTAGGCCCATGTCAGGGTTTGGTAGTGGGAGATTGAGAACGAATGAAGCCAAGCCAAGCAATTTCAAAAAGTTCAGAAGGGGAAAATATGTATTCAATTTCCAAGGGATCAGAGATTAACAAAATATATAGTTTCCAAGGAATCAAAAAAGGAGAAAATATATACTCAAATTCCAAGGGGTCAGAAGATGACAAAATATATACTCAAATTCCAAGGAGTCAGAAGAAGGAAAAAGTATAGACTAAAATTCCAAAGAATAGAACAGAAGATAGAGAAAATATAAACTCAATTTCAAAGGGAATAGATGAATAAAATATGCACTCAGTTTCCAAGGGATCAGATGATAGAAAAAAATATATACACAATTTCCAAGGGAATAGAACAAGGAGACAGTATATATTCAATTTCCAAGGGATCAGAAAATATATACTAAATGCTGGTTATAATAGTTAAATAAAGTTATCTTCTCTATATCAATACTTGCAGTTATGTTTGATTATCAGATACTTTTAAACATGTCATAAATAGAATATTCCTTTTATATGTAGTTTTAGATTTGAATGTAAAGTAATAATTGTGTTTTATATTTGATCCCAAAGCCTTGAAAAGTAAGTTTTTTTTCTTTCATGTGCTTTTTAAATGTAGAACTAGAAGTTTATTTAGATATTTTAAATTATGTCAAACTATGTTTCTGACTGTTTAAACATTCTTACATTTTCCTTTTAGGCAGTAGAGAATTAGAGGTCTAGTTTTGCTGGATTTTAGTTTAGGATTTTTGTTGAATTGTTTTACCTTTGTTTGTGTTAGTCTCTTCTTCATTGTCAGTCATAAATTCTGACAAAATTTGTGAACATAAATGTTAGCTTTAGTCAATCAAAATCCGTACGTCTGACAACTGAAACCTGCAAAGTTAAAAGCCGTATATGAGTGAAATACATACATGTAATTCAGTTTTGGACAGGGAGGAGAGCTGTCAAACAATGAACTGAAAAGTAAAGGTTTACTAAAATATCAGGTACCTGTTTTCTACAATATGAAGTAACTGACATATCTATTTTCTACAATGAGAAGCAACTGATATATCTATTTTCTACAATGTGAAGTAACTGGTATACCTATTTTCCACAATGGGAAGCAACTGACATCTTTATTTTCCATAGTGAAGTAATTGGCATACCTATTTCGAATCACTTTGCAAAATAAATTATGGGAAATAACATTTTTGATTTATTTGACTGATTGTTTGTCGATCAATAAAAACCCTCTTATCTCCTAGTGGAGCATAGGTCTTCAGCTAATACACCTCTGAAGGCATTTGTTTAGAAAATGTAAAAATACAACAAAATATCATAAAGTGTATTCCTTTCTTTAACTTCAGTAAGATTTCACTCAAATATCACATATTCAAAAGTTGTTATTTTTCTTGGTTCTTGTGCGTTAATTCACCCATTCTGAAATTTTATACCATTGAATGACCACATGGGCTTCTGTACAAAAATAATTATACGCGTCTAGCTATCAGAGTGCAGTTTTGTTGGATGCAGTTTTGTTGTTTTTTGTGAGCCCTAAAAAAGACCTTGATGCTGGTTTTTAGGTTTTGTGGGCCCTGAAAAGGGCCGTGAGGGGAACAGATTACTAAAGATCGCTGAAGCTAAGCACAAATCAGGACATGCACATGTTGTTCGTTCGTAGCTGCACAATTTAAAGAGGAGGCCAAAATTCTGTGATGTCCTGCAGAATATTGTCGAACGGGTCTAACTGACGGATTTTATTCCGATGTCGCCACAGAAACTCACACATGTAGGAATCCATCATGTGTCTGTGTGTTACATTTTGGTTTGGGTTAGGGTTAGGTGCCCTCTAACCATGTGCCAGAATGAATAGGAATATCCTGCTGACATGTGCGACATCTCTAACGATCTTGGCAAACTGTGAGAGACAAAGTCATAACATGATTTTTAGCACACAGTCAGACGGTGTGTATAATTCGTCTTTCCTGCAAAAACTGCACACAATTTATTTTCTTGCGTGTCAAGTGTGACAACTGCTAGAAATCCATCTTCATCATACGGTGTTAGATCTGAGAATGACATGGACATAGGTTTACCGCGCGAATTGAAAAGTATGGTGCTTTGTGTGGCTACATTCTACCAAATTTGACCTATTATAATCCGTGGGTGAATTAACGCACAAGTACCTTTTTCTTTTTTTTTTTAATTGACAAGCCTTCGCATCGCAGGCTGTGCGACCTTCTTGTTCATTAATATGGTCCTGGTCGGTTGCCAAGATTAGAACCTACGAGCCTCTCTCTTCAGTTCTACTGTGCTTCCTGCTATTTACTATGGTGCTGAGACATGGACACTAAAAAAATCACTGAAGGATAAATTGAGAGTGACCCAGGCATCTCTTAAAAGATGCCTAGTCGGAATGACTCTACAGAACCAACGAATACGAAAGCTCCACAATTCTGACATGTGACGATTGCTGTCGATGGAGCACATCGACAGCAATCTGTTACCCTGAGGTAAAAAGAGACCGCGGGGAAGACCTCCAATGCACTGGTCAGACTCCCTTGCTGTGACACAACAACATCTGAGAAGCCTCTGGAGGAGGGCTTACAGTGTACTGGACTTCCGTGACCCAAGACAGGGTCCGCTGAAGACGAAGTTAGGACCCGCAGCTACACTGAGGAAGAGGTCATCAAGATCACATATTAGATACCCACATTGTTAATACATTTTATCAGAATACAAGTAAATAGAGGTGTTTGAAATGTGGCAAAATATGTGCATTGAAGTAGGAACGTGCCGAATGCGGATGTGACGGACTGAAAGATGCAAATATCACAGCCAAGCTGTAAACTAGCGACACAATGCATTCTGTTCTCCGGACTACATCCTGCTGCATGCAAAGCCTTGTTCAGGGCATGGTAGCAGGGGATTGTGAGCAAACGCAGAAGAAGTAGGAAGTACGTTTGTGTGTAAATTGTGTCAAAGTCAACCTATTGAATTTGCAGCATTTAAAAATATTTAATGCTGACAAAATTGGCTCGATGAGGTGAATCAATTGTCTATCTCTTTGATGATGAAAAGTCAGAATTAAGTCTCCAAAGCAACCATGAATATTCTTCAAAAGCCTCAGTGAAGCTGAAGACATATGCCATTTTAAAAAAGACCACGCAAATCTTCAGAACCAGATAGTAAATTTTGGTTGTGCGATCTTGCAATGTAATTTGTATTGCGTTTTTAGATTTTTAGTTTGTGGCATGTTTCAGTGTAATTTGGTTTTGGATTTTTAGATAGTAAATTTAGTTTATGGGATATTTCAGTGTAGTCTGTTTTAGATTTTTTTATAGTAAATTTAGATTGTGGGCATATTGTGCCATAACAATGTAATTTGTTTTGGGTTTTTAGATAATACATTTTGTTTGTTGGATCTCATTCCCTCAAAGTTTAATTTTATTTAGATAGTAAATTCAGGTTGCTGGTTATTGTTTCTTATTAGCTATTTTTTTTTTAAAATACGAATTTTCATAACATTATCAATTACATTGCTTCCCTAGCCATTAGAAATATATAGTTTTTTCCATTAACAGTTTCATTATTTTTTTCTATATCAATTAGCAATATAATGTATCATTTTTGTGTGTTCACCCACCATTTTTAATGAAGGCTACACATTTTTTGTTCCATAGAAGTGTTTTGTTTGTTTTTGTTAACATAGATGTTAGCAATGTACATTTATTTGTTCTTTAGAAATTTTATTAATTTTTTTTTCATAGCTTAACTTAACATCTTTATACTGGTTTAGAAGTCATCAATAAGTCTCTGCATTTTCTTTGTCACGGTCCAGGTTTCTACCCCATATAATAAAAGTGAATGCACATAGCAATTAATGATTCTCATTTTTAAGACCTGCTTTGACAGAAGTGTCTCTCATGCTGTTAAATGTATTAATCAGCCACTCCATAAAGGATGCAACAAACCACATTATGAAAATTAAAATCTTTCTTCAAAGCCAATCTGACAATTTTAGCACCTCTCCTACAACTAATGGATAAGTGCAAGATGGTCACACAATATAAGGAAGAACATCTGTAAGGCCTCATTGCTTCCCGTTAATGCAATACTTAACTTAACTTAACATCTTTATACTGGTTTAGAAGACCCTGCAGAGTCTGTATACAACCAGTTACATTTACATCACCTTGCTCTAAAATCTATGCGCATCCAGTTTATTCTTAAATGCATTAACTGTCCCTGCCTCCACTACCTCCCCTGGCAATGCATTCCAAGCAGACACCACTCTCTGACTAAAAAAATATTTCCTAATATCTAACCTGGACCTCTCTTTAATCAGCTTGTAGCTATGCCCTCGTGTTATTGTAGGTGGCTGTATTTTAAAAAACTTGTTATAGTCTAATTTATCGATTCCTCTGATCATCTTATACACCTGTATTAAGTCACCACGAATTCTTCTCTCTTCGAGACACTGTAGGCCGGTTTTTCTGAGTCGTTCCTCATAACTGTAATTCTGGAATCCCACTATCATCTTTGTCGCTCTTTTTTGTATTCTTTCTAGCATGTTTATGTCCCCTCTATGATAAGGACTCCACACCTGTACACAGTACTCCAATCTAGGTCTAACTAAAGCTTTATACAGTTTGACGATCACTTCCTTGCTCCTATGTTTAATATTTCTTTTTATCATATCTAACATTGCATTTGCCTTTTTCACTGCTACCTTAACTTGCTCACTCACCTTTCCTGTATGATCTATTATAACCCCTAGGTCCCTTTCCTTATCTATCTTTCTAATATTGTTTTCTCCTATTCTGTAATTATGTTCCATATTGGATCTACCCATGTGGATGACTGTACATTTATCTACATTAAACTCCATTTGCCAGCTTACAGACCATTCTCGAATTTTATCTAAATCCGACATCAATATATCCACTTCCGCTTTAGATGAGACACTACTGCATAGTTTTGTGTCATCAGCAAATTTTGCAATCATGGATCTCATATCAATGTCCAAATCATTTATATATATCAAGAACAAAATTGGTCCCAAAACCGAGCCCTGTGGCACACCACTTTTCACTTCACTCCACTCAGAGTACTCCTTATTTATGCCCACCCTCTGCCTTCTTCCCGTTAACCAATTTTCAATCCATTTGGCAACTTCGCCACCTATTCCATGTGATTTTAACTTTCGAAATAATCTTTGATGAGGTACTCTATCAAAGGCCTTTGCAAAGTCTAGATAAATAACATCCACTGGCTCCCCTTTATCTATGATTTTAGTAACCTCCTCCATGAATTCTAATAGATTTGTTAAGCATGATCTCCCTCTAGTAAACCCATGCTGACTATTTCTAATTAGATTAAATTTTTCTAAATGCATTACAATGTTTTCTTTGATTATTGACTCTAACAATTTACAGACTATGCTCGTTAAACTCACCGGTCTATAATTTGCCGGATCTGATTTTTTGCCTTTTTTTAATAAGGGGATCACTCCTGCATCTTTCCAATCCCGTGGAACAATCCCTTTTGTAAGTGATTGAGAACATAATATAGCCAATGGTTTTGCTAGTTGGTTTCTAATTTCATACAACAATTTTGGGTGAATACCATCTTGACCTGGACATTTATTCACTTTCAACCCCTCCAATTTTTTAAAAATCATTTCCTCTGTAATACAGATTGATTTTAATCCCGCTGTATCCATGTCTCTTTGAAAAATATCTATAGGCTCTGGGATCTCGGAGCAGTCCTCCTTTGTGAAGACTGTGCCAAAGTACTGATTGAGCAGATTAGCAGCCTCCCTATTCTCACTTATTATTTTCCCTGTACTGTCTATGAGAGGGCCTACTTTGTCTTTCGTTCTTTGTTTATTTCTAACATAAGAAAAGAAGCTTTTACTGTCAGTCTTGATTCTCTGAGCAAGTTTTTTTTCAAAGTCTATTTTTGCTGTTTTATTCGCTTTCTGAGATATGTTCTGCTTGTCCAAATATTTTACATATGTTTCTTTTGATTTACCTGCCTCTATATATTTTTGCCATGCTTTATTTTTTGCTCTTCTACATTTCACTACAAATCTAGTTATCCACTTTTGACGCTTGGGGTTTACCCCCCTACATGGAACACATTCCTCTTTTAGCGTTTCTAGAACTGTTTTAAGACTTTCCCACTCCTGTTCAACATCTGTTCCTACAATAATATCTTTCCAGATTATGTGGTTCGCTGCCTCTTTCATCCTCTTAACATCTGCCTTAGAGTAGTCGTATGTTCGCGTGTTTATGTTTACTTCTTTCCCTGCAATAAGATCCCAACGGATGATTTGATGGTCACTTGAGCCAAACAGTTCCCCAACGGTAACGTTTTCAATATGTTAGCAATGTAGTTTTTTTTGTTCATTAGAAGTTACATTTTTTGTTTCTTTCCCTATCTGTTAGCAATGTACATTTTGTTGTTCCTAAATAGTTACACATTTGTTACTGATATCTGTCCGATTCTGTCCGACAATTCCATATTAGGAACTTTATCATATCATTTTAATCCCACTATTCGGCGCAGGCACCTGTTTAGGAAAGTGTATCTTTTATAATTATTGTTTTTGTTGTTCTTCATGTTTCAGAGCCTTACAGTATAACAGACTGTACATTGGAGTTGAAGATTTGTATTTTTGTATTATTTATCATACAATTTCTTTTGTTTTCAATAAGTGACAATACAACAAAAGATGAGAGAGGTGAAAGAAGCGTAGATATGTGAGCAATGTACAAACATCGAAGAGAGATTAGACAGAAATGACACTAAAGGAGCATACAAATTGGTCAAAGAACTGGTAACACCAAGACAAAGCAGGAACTTTAGGATAAAAGCGGCAAGTGCCTTATTGAGGACAATGACGTACTGGCACGATGGACAGAGTACTGTTCCGAGTTATATAACTATGAGGGACAGAACGAACTTGAGAAAACAATCCCTCCAACACCAACAACTATAGAGGATAACTAACTGATAATGAAGGAAGAAGCTGCAGCAGTAACGACATTGAGAAGAGGGAAGGCGGTCGGCGTGGACAATATACCAGCAGAGCTCTTACAGGCAGGTGTGGAGGTAGTGATGGAAGGCTTGACACACATCTGCAACAAAGTATGGGCGACAGGAAACTAGCCAGATTTATGAGAATGTATAAATTCAACAGAAATATTATAAAGGTCCTTGAACACCTGTATGACAACGCGTTCAGTGCAGTTCTTGTGAATGGGAGGTGAGGGGACTGGTTTCGCACATCAGTTGGTATGAGACAGGGTTGTACACTCTCTCCAACTCTTCTCAATATTTTCTTTGAGGGAATTATGAGTGAGGCACTTGGAGGTCACTTTGGTACTGTTAAGATAGAGGGGGCCGAATGATTACCAACCTTCATTTTGCAGATGATATCGACGGGGTGGCAGGTTCAGAAGCAGAACTCCAGGAATTGGTCAGAACACCCAATGAAGCAGCTCTTGACTATGGTATGGAGATAAACGCTTGGAAAGACAAAATTAATGACCAACAACGATGAGGTCTTCAGCAGCAGGATAAAAGCTAATGGCCAGGAACTCGAAGTGGTTGACCGTTTTAAATATCTGGGTTTTATTGTCAGTGATGAAGGATCAAAATGTGAGGTGTTGGCCAGAATAGCACAGACAATAGATGCGCTTGCATGGCTTAACAAAATCTGGCAAGATAAACGGTTAGCACTATGCACGAAAATCAGATTAATGCTTACACTGGTCCTGTCAATATTCCTCTATGCTTGTGAGACATGGACAGTTACAGCTGACCTTCAGCGAAGGATACAGGCCTTGGAGATGAGATGTTTCTGAAGACTCTTAAATGTCACATACAAAGATCGAGTTACAAATGAGGAAATACGAGATAGAATTATAAAATATATAGGGCCTTTTGAAGACCTCTTGGCAACTGTCAAAAGAAGGAAACTCGCTTGGTATGATCACATATCGAGATCCAATGGTCTTGTAAATACGATCCTCCACGAAAAGGTGCAATGTAGATGACGAAGAGGCCGGCCCAAAAAGAGGTTGGAGGACAACATAAATGAATTGACCAAACTAAACCAGAAGAGGCACAGGCAGCGGCCGCTGACAGACAAGGGTGGCGTGGGGTTGTGAGGATGTCTTCATGTGTGCCCCAACGACCTCCCCGATTATGGGATGACCTGACCTGAGCATCAGGACCATTGAACCAGAGCTGTCAAGACCCTTCTGCACATTCACGCTGTGATTTTGGAAAACAGGCTACAACAGAGCATACTGGCTAAGAGAAGGGATCAAAAAGAGTTAGCAGACAGTGTCGAAATACAGGAGATGGAGCTGAACAAAACTGGTCTACAGAAACTGATACCCCGATGATAATGATTATAATATTAAATATAACAGTACAGATGGTTAGAGCAGCTAATTTCAGCCATAAGCAGATGCAGCGAAGACCAAAACCTCTTTGTAAACATAAATAAAACAAAGATAATGACCACCCACAAAACAAGAAGTCAACAACATAAATCCAAATTTGGGGGTGGGGAAAAAGAACAAGTAATGAACTTTGAGTATCTAGGCTCCAGAATCGACAACAATGGCGACTGCTCAAAGATTGTTGTTATAGTGGGCTCCCATTCCAATTGTTCTCTTTATTGTCAAGAGGAACGCGTGGACGAATAGTTTCGAGAACTGCCTGCCGACAAGGAGGGCAGCGGCTCGACACCCCAGTATGGCATATGTTGTTTTTCTGTTGGGGGTGAAATAAACAAACATAGCCAGCACATGACGTGACGACAGCAGTGGCGAAGCGGCCTGTAGTCCTCAGCCTTTAAAACCCCTCGACTACCCCAACAAAGGGAATAAAGTCGTATGACAGTTTTGTTTTGCTTTCTTTTTTTTAAATTTTTTAAAAATATTATTGTCATAAGGTGTTTATCACTTCTGATTTCTGTTCCTGTTCAGGCTCTGGCATCTCTTACAAACTAAAATGAATCTTTCCTCACAATGGAATTATGAATGATGGATTTCTCTTTCCTTGTTGGTTCAATAGAAATATTGTTGCAAAAGAATAGCTCACAAACTTTAAGTATCTGGGCTCCAAAATTGACAACAATTGGGACTGTTGGAAGGAAATCAGAAGGAGATTGACAATGGCAATGCTGAGGCTACTAAACCTGAGGAAACTATGACAGAACACCAGCAAACAAACCTAACCATTTTGAGAACCTGGGTTTTTCCTGTGGCAACAAATGGCTGTGAAATATGGACAGTTACCAAAACCTCAAGGAGAATAATCGAATCCTTTGAGTTGAAATGTTATTTTAAAAAGTCATCAGAACACCATGGAATGAAGAAAAACAAATGCTGACCTTCTTTAAGAGTTGGACATAGAGTAGAAGAGAACTGCCTCATAAATCCATCATGAATAGAAAATTAAACTACTTTGGTCACATTAAAAGACACAGAAGATCATGGCACCAAGAGATGTCAAGGAATGCTTTGCCTTGACTCTGGAGCAGGAGGGAGATTTGGCAAGAGATCAAGCTTCTTTTAGATGAACTGTGATGGGAGCAACATTCTGCAAAGGACATGCTACATTATTATGATGATAAAGAATATTCATGATACACAACTCCTTTATAATTGAACAAAAACAGCATCATTCTGACATTGTTGTGGCTCTGTCCCAGGACATTCATCACTCACAATACTTTCACAACCATTTCTAGAAGATTGATAACACTCATAAACTTGTGTATGCCTCATACAGTACTCTTTGCAAACTGTAACTTTGTAACTTTAAGTATGTGTCTTCACATCTTTCATCAAGTTTTTGACAAAACCTGATGCAAATTCATTGATCAATTTGACAATGTAGCGAATGCATTCATACATCCGCCATGTCCATCTATCCGGTGCCAACCATTCAAACTCTGGCCACAACTTTATCTCTTTCAACTTTGCCACAAGTTCCCTTCTCCATTGGGGCCTAAGTTTGCCCCAACACTGTCTGCCCTGTGGATGCCTGAACAATGACTGTTTGTTAATTTATCAGCATCTCAGAATCCGGTCAATAGCCAATAGAAATGGAAACGGAGACAAGAGATACCCCTGTCACACACTAGTCTTACTTGTAAATGACTCTGATAAGCTAACCCCATGAAGAACCATACACTGCATTATCACATTTGTGTTAATAATGATGATAAACTTTAGAGGTACTTGATGATAGCAGATCAATATCTAGAGTGACTCTCTGCCCGAACTATCAACATAAGAGGGCATTTATAAAAAACCATACAAACAAATAAGGTTGAATGCAGTTTTGTGTGAGAAGAGTTAATAACTACATAACCAATGTATAGCTTATAAACTTTTCCAGAAAAGAAATAAAACAAAGTCTATGTTACAACCAAATGGTCTTTGTGAGAAACGAAAAAACAGCACAAATGAAAACACCAACAAATGGCATTTTTGCCATAACTTAACTTAACTAAACGTCTTCATACTGGTTTAGAAGAATCTACAGAGTCTGTATACAACCAGTTTCTTGAAGGGTGATTTAACCGATGTGCGAATCTATCTTGATAGACTCAAACACTAGAGCTAAGTAGACCTGCAGTCAGTTAGGCATTATCTATAGCTGCTATTAACAAACTAACTGGGGAAAGGTACAAATCACTTGGGTAGATTTTTAATCTGAGTTTTGTCCGGCCAGCAGCCGTTAAGCCGCTATTTTTTCTATTTCAAAGGAATTTTTAACTTACTCGACACTGAACAGAAAAGTCTGATCTCACTACCCAGAGATCAGGGTAATATTTACCAGAAGACCTATTTTTAAAAATCCCGGTCTCCACCGGGATTCAAACCCATGAGCTCCAGCACCCGAGGCGGACACCTTACCTCGAGTCCCCATAAAGGTTTAGTTTTGTTTCTCATCGCACAGTGTCTCAGTTAAAATTGTTTATTTTGTCAACTGTTTATTTGCAGTACCATCACAGCTTCTGTTTATTTTTGTATGACAACAGTAACAGATGGGGACCACCGATTCTACCAATAAATACTTTTGTCGAGGTTTTGAAGCACTTTAATTCTGAATAATATGGCTACTATCTCTATAAACAGCCCTCCTTAATCGCTTTGTGTAAAAGGTTGATACTATTTTGAATACTTGGAATCCTGATGTTCAAACATGCATGTGGTTAATGTCTGTTGCCAGGTAGTCGAAGGCTATGCGTAGTTGGTTGGTAAGAGCATAATCATTTTATTTTTTTACCTCCCTATTTTAAGGTCAAGATGGCACATCTATAAATAGTATGTGTATTAGGCTGAAAATGCAGCACAGTAAATTAGCTGACAAGCGAACCGGAACTGACCAAGACCCTATTTTGCCTCCAAGTGTCGGCCCTGGGAAAAAAACTGCACTAGTGTAGTCTGGCTAAGAAAATAGGTATAACAGTGAGAAGGCAAAAGGCAAACCCGGTACCCAAAAACGCAAGCTGTAACCAGTTGTATTTGGCTGAAAGACACAGATATTGCAGCCTCGCTGTAAACTATGACACAATGTCACAGCACACATTTCATGACGAACGTTTGTGTATGTTAAACATTTATCATTTCTTCCACGCAGGTATAATTGTGAAATTGATGATCTTAAACAAAAATTGGAGTTGACTCTTCAAGAACTTGGCAAATCCAAACAGGCAATTGAGGATCTGAATAAACATAAGGCAGGACTTGGGGAGGAACTGAATAAAATGAAGCAGCTTCTGAAAGAAAATGAACAATTTAAGGTAAGATAAAAATCATGTTGTAAAAGGGGACTAAAGAGGGTTGTGTTTGGGACTGGCAGCCTCATCATATAAAATACTATTGTGGTTATAATCATTATCATCAAGTGCAATCTCTGCAACAGAGGTTGATGGTAATGGATTTCACGCTGTCTCTATTTCAAGGCAGGCTGGTACACACAGTCAAACTGTGTCCCGACAACATCCTGATGTCGTCTAACCATCTGTGCGACTGAACTTCACAAGATTGACACCCTTTGCCCTAGATGCAAACAGTGTTGGTTTTGGTGTGTGAAATTTAAACACGACTATAATGGATTAGTACACAGCTCGGGAGAGATGTCCAACTCAACAACATGCTGAGTGATGTCCCTACGACCTCTTGTGGTTATGGGAAAGGCACGACGCACAACGTTTTAAGTCATCCCCCCCCCCCCCCCCACCCCCTCCACTGCCTTGCGGGATACTATTTTGCGGGAAAGACTTCGAGATTAAACCCTGAGGAAAAATCTGCATCCTGTATGTACTATCTCCAGTCATATCGATAAATATCTTGCCACTGACCAAGGGTAGCTCAGAACCAGAGAGTGAGGTTGAGAGAAGGCACCGTTTTTTCCTCACTTTAATGCAAATAGCCGCACAAGTCACCTATTTCAGTGGACACAGCAAGAGAAAAGACTGTCCACACGGCTGAACAAAGAGAGTAGTCTCCAGCACATGTGAACAAAGAACTGCAAAACTGCCCGACATACGAGGATCAGAGAAAGCACATGTGGCCATCACCAGTGGCAACACTAGACAAGCTCTATGGCAGTGTCGACAGCCTCAGGATGACCGCTGCTTTTTTCGAAAAAATACAGGTTGATGTCTGACAGCGTACGAAGAAGAAGAACAAGGAACATCAAAACCTCTTGTCGCCCTTTGGCTCTCTTGCCCTCTACTCTGCCCTCCAAAATAACCTTTAGCAGACTGTCATGGCACTTGAAATGACCACAATATTTTATTTTTCTGCTTTTTATTTCCTGTAGAAGTATCTGTTCCACTTGGAGTTGTTCCAGAACCTCACTATTGGTTTTCCTATCTTTCCAAGAAACTCATCTAAGTCTTCTGAAGACCAACATTTCAAAGTCATCAAAAAGTCTCTGCATTTTCTTTGTCACGGTCCAGGTTTCTACCCCATATAATAAAAGTGAATGCACATAGCAATTAATGATTCTCATTTTTAAGACCTGCTTTGACAGAAGTGTCTCTCATGCTGTTAAATGTATTAATCAGCCACTCCATAAAAGATGCAACAAACCACATTATGAAAATTAAAATCTTTCTTCAAAGCCAATCTGACAATTTTAGCACCTCTCTACAACTAATGGATAAGTGCAAGATGGTCACACAATATAAGCAAGAACATCTGTAAGGCCTCATTGCTTCGCGTTAATGCAATACGAGGGGAATAGTTTTAAAATCAGGAGTAATACATGCAGAAATCCTGCCAGTTTTCAAATTTAAATAAGTAAATAATATTACCAATAACTATCCATCCATATCACAAGAAAGTGTAACACCCACTATCTCCCCTGTTCATTTCACAGCCATCTTCACCCTACTCCATATTTCATATCATCATGGAATTTGTTGTATCATTACAAATTTACAAAATTAAAGATATGAAGGAAAGCAAACAAGGTAGAAGAGGAACGGTTGTTGTTGTTGTTGAATGCCAACATTGAGTAGGTTTACTCTTCTGTGCACCCTGAAAAGGACGTTAAGTGGTGGGTTGTTGTAGCTTTCCTTACATCCTGAGCATGCTGATGAAAATGGACATTGGTCCTCCAGGCAGTTGTGCGTTGCTTGGCTTCATCTCCGTGTCGCTCACTACTACAGGGATCACATCGATCCCTCAGCTTGTTAGCTAGACTGCCATGAAAACAGCCCATTTCCAAGGAAGCCAAGGTGAGAGTCTTGGTCAGTATGTTTTGCCTGGCCCTAACATTTCTGATCAGTATGTTTTGCCTGGCCCTAACATTTCTGATCAGTATGTTTTGCCTGGCCAGACGTTAGTCTTCCTTCCCGAAAGAAACATTGAAAGGAAGTGAAGAGTATTTATCGAACATTTCTAAATGACCTTGAAATCTTAAGTAGGTCTGAAAAAGAATTCCTAGAAATGTTAAACAAATATTTAAAATGTACGCTCCATCCAATTCACCCAGATGTAAATATTGGTACATATTTTAACACTTATAAAATGACATTTTCAGAATGCCCTTGAAAAAGAACAACATGAGAACAGCCAAATGAAGGTTATAATAAACCGCCTTGAACTTCAGCTTAATGAGAAAACCATCCTGGCTGACAGACTTGTGGAAGACGCAAAGCGAAAACTGGAGTTACAGTCTCAGGTTGAATCTCTCAGGGGAATAGAGGAAAACATGAAGGTATTATTCTCAATATTAGACTTGGAGTCGTGATTGAATCTCTTAGGGGAATAGAGGAAAACATGAAGGTGTTCTTCTCAATATCAAATTATGAGTCTTGGTTGAATTTCTCAGGTTGAATTCTTATGTTGAATCTCTCAGAATGAGTCATTAAAGGTGAATCTCTCAGAATGAATTTTTTAAGTTGAATTTCTCAGATTGAATCCTTAGCTTGAATCTATCAGAATGAGTCTTTTTAATTTAATTTCTCAGGTTGAATCTCTCGAGTTGAATCTCTCTGGTTGGATATATTAATATATTTAGTTTAATCTCTCAGGTTGAATCTCTGGTTGAATCTCTCTGGTTGAATTATTCAGGTTGAATCTCTCAGGTTGAATCTCTTAGGTTGAGTCTTTCTGGTCAAATCTCTCTGGTTGAATCTCTAAAGGGTATAGAAGTAAACATGAAAGCATCCTACTTCTACTTGTCTCGTTTTTGCTCCATACAAAGCATAGAGCTGCTCCTGCAGTTGGTCCCTTATAGAAATCTTATATCAATGAAGGACATAAAAGAAGTCAAGATAAATGCGTTGAAGAGCCTAATGATAAAAAAAAATACTTCCAGAAAGACTTTCAGCAGTGAGAGTATTGCTGGAAGAAGTGTGTTACTCAGAAAGGCCTATTTTGAAAGCGTGTTAGGTTCTTAACTAAATAGGTAAGTTAGTTTTCTTAGTTCTTAGTCGACCTGTACTTCTACAGGGGCATATGCCCCTGTGAGGTCCCAGATCTGATATTAGCTGGATGTAGCTGGGAGAAAGATTTCCTGCTTTAGCGGGCAACGCTCGAGCAGCTTAATACTTTGCTGCGTTGGGACAATCACTTATGGAGGGTGGTTAACTCATTTGCAAATTCATCTTAATAGACTCAAACACTAGAGCAAAGTAGACCCGCAGTTTGTTAGGTGGCATCTATGCTTCTCTAAATAAACCACCTAACCATGGTCAGTGTTATACCATGTCACACAGTTAGTCATCTCTTACGACATGCTTGTAACAGAGTTACAAGGGGCCAACGAGCCAACGCCAGGGAAGCCCTGAAAATACCGTACATGGTACCCACACATAACGTGAGAACCCTGCCCGAGAGGTTTAGTTCATTGAACGGGGTATTGTCCTTAATTCTCAAACAATGCAGTTTAAAACTGTCCAGCCAAAATGGTTAGCTTCCAACGATTCTACTGGGAATTCCACGACCTCTAGGTGATCTCTGGGACAGTTCAAATAAAGTTTGAGGGAAATGAACTCAAGAAAGTAGAAGTCATTGACCAAAGCGGGGAGCTTAGCAAATAAACTGGGGGAAACAGATCAGGAGGCATAGATCAGAAAGAACAGAGAAGAAAATTGTACTGTGCAGTTTAGTAGGTAGCATTTTAGACAGAGAACAAGTAACTTTATAAACTACAAGACTTAGCCAGTGAGTGACAAGAATAGAGAGATAGAATTAGAAGCCACTGAAGCAGACCAACACTGAATGCCAACGAGAGACCACGCATGTGTAAGAATATGTCTGTGTGTGATGTTCTGTTTGAGTCGTCGCTAACACCTGTCTCTCGTAACCCAACTTCATTTGCGTCAGAGGAAGACATGTTGCTTCAACACGAAGCTGTCGTCCTTGACAACACATCGTGACTCATGTGTTTCCTCAGCCTGACAACCACAGTAACAGAACTACTGTTGTCTGTCATAGGCACGAGCACAGCTGCAGTCACCGACTTCCTGACGTTGAGACGAGACAAGAGGCTCAGTAGACATCTACCTTACGTTGAGACGAGACAAGAAGCTCAGTAGACATCAGCCTTACGTTGAAACGAGACAAGAGGCTCGGAAAACATCCACGTTGTTTAAGCTGAGATAAAGAAATTAGGACTGAGAACAAGTAGCTAGACAGAATTATATCGACGCACAGAGATATAGACGGTAGATAGAACAATTGCTAGATTCCGACCACGTGATTAGAACCCTGGGTAAAGTTTAGTGCAAGAGTAAGTCCTGTACTAATTGCACGAACCTCTTGAAAGTAATTAGTGTCAGTTATAGAAGTGTTGTAACAAAATTCTTGAGAGACATTAAAATTAGTTAATAATTTATGAAAAATATAAGATTTACGAGCATAATGCATTGATATGATGTGTATGTTTGGGGAAAAAACATTCTTTGTTTTGCTTTTGTTAAAAGAATTGTTAGTGGTTTAATTAAAGTGTGAGTTAAAGAGTGAAAATGGTAATGAAGAAAGTTAGTAATAGAGTGATACAATAATGTTAGGACCTGCTATATATACATTTAAATAGTATCATGACCTAGGATAGAAATAACGTTAGACCTGTTATTTGCTCTCTGTGAGGCAGTGGTGCTAATCTTGTTCTTGTCATACACAAAGACCCCGTCAGACCACTCGGGTAAGTTAGTTTTTTCCAGACTAAACGCAGATATTTTTTATTCTGATTCATATTATCATATAGTGAGTAAATCCATGAGTTCTCAATCAATGGGGAATGTCCCTTTGTGCCTGTGTTTTTAATTGGACGATTGTTCTTAACTCCAACAATATAGTTTGTTGATTTTTATAATTGGGTAGGTCATTTATTTCTTTATCTGTGACATAACTAGTTAACACTTTTACGATTAAATTTTGATTTCAGAGTGTGAGTCTGGAATTGGAGAAGGAACAGAAAGAAAGAAAAACTCTTGAAAACCAGATAAAAGACTTGAAAAAGACAATCTCTTTGCAAGTGAGTAAAGGAGAACTCATTTCTGCCCAAGAATCTGCAGACAAGGAAAGACAACTCTGCAGTATCTTGGAACTGAAGGTTGCAGAGCTAGAACAAAGTGTGAAGGATGCACAATCTAGTCGTGATTCAGCAAATAAACAGCTGGAGAATGAAAAGAAGTTGACATCAAGCATGGAGAGTAATATTAAAGATCTGCAGGTGAGAATGACATTTTTTTGTTGTTTAGCTTTGTTCATGTATTCTTATTCTTTGAATTTTTAATTGTCTATCTATCTACCGTGTTTCTTTCCCAATATCTGATTTGAATTAGATATAATTAAGTTTTCAGTTTTTGTAGCCAGGTCTATGGGGGGAGGGGGGGTAATGTCAGGTTAGGCACAACATACTGAACAGAAATGTTAGTCACTGTCAGGCAAAATATACTGGCACAGACCCTTACCTCGGCTTCCTAGTATAGCACTCCCTGGAAATGGGTTGTTTTCATGGCAGCCTGTCTAATGATGTGAGGGATCAACGTGATCCCTGTAGTAGTGAGTGATACTCAGATGAAACCAAGCATAGCACAACCGCTTAAAGGATCCCGGTCCACCTTCATCAGCACGCTCAGAATATGAGGAAAACAACTGCAACCCACCACTTAATGACCCTATTCTTAAATGCATTAATTACCCCTGCCTCCACTGTTTCCTGTGGCAATGCATTCCAAGCATTCAATACTCTCTGACTTAAAGAATATTTCTTAATATCTAATCTGGTCCTTTCTTTATTTAAGTTGTGGCTCTTGTTCTTGTAGGTGGTTGTATTTTGAAAAAACTTGTTATAGTCTAATTGATCCTTTTCTTTGATTATCTTACAAACCTGTATAAAGTCACCTCAAATTTTTCTATTTTCTAGACACTTCTAGATATTGTGATTTATTTTCACTGGATTTTTATACTTATTTATCAAAGGTATAGTTAGCATCCTTCTCTTCTTTTCTTAGTCGCTCGTCTTTTGGCTCTTTGTGTCTTGGGATCCTTTTTTGGCATATTGTGCAGTTTGCAGAAAAAGAATTGATTGACCTATTGCATCTTCACGATGGTCTTTCTTTGGGTCTTCATGCAGGTTGTTATTAGGAATTTCGTTACATTCATTATTTTTGCCCGGACTGTGACTTAAGAGCTTGTTCTTTTTTTTACGAATACTTGAATCCTATTATGCAATCAGGCAAGGTAGTTTGATGCCAGGTAGTCAAAACAAAAGCTGCTTGAATCTGTTCCTGTCCTTCATCCTTGAGTACCATGACGGCCTAAACGAGTGGTGCAGGTTAAATGTCTCCACCTCGTCAGTGGGTGGCTGCATGGGCGGTTGTAGACACATTCCTTGTTCATCTATCGTCAGTCATGCGGACTACATGGCCAGCCCATTCTGCAATTTTACATTGATGCGGAGTCAATGACTTCCTGGAACACAGTTTGGTCGCAGGTGTTGGTGTTTCGGATATAGTCTCTTAGGGAGATATTTAGAACTCTATGTTCCATTGCTCTTTCAGTAATTTGAAGCTTCTCTTCATCTGATTTGCAGAGACTCCAAACCTCACACAATTGCTGGGATAACCATTCTATTGAAGGTGTGAGCCCTGGCAGTGACATCCGTTATCTCCTGGAGTATAATGTTAATGCGGTTGAAGTATAGCCATCCGACTGCTCTTTTGCATGAGACCTCCTTAAGATGTTGTGGTTGTTGTTGGTTTCGTCGCTTAGGTAGCTAGGTGACATTTTTAATGGGCTCTTTTTTATTTTGGAAAAAAACATAAAGTGAAAAAAAATTAAAAGCCTATGTCAGTACCAATAGGCCTTCATCAGGGACAATGAACAAAAACAATAATGAACTAACGAGTCATATATGATTAGAAGAATACTTCTTCTTCTTCTTCTGCGTTCGTTCTCAATCTCCCACTACCAAGCAGTGAACTGGGCTTTGCAAGTAGCAGGATGTAGTCCAGAGAACGGAATGCGTTATGTCGCAACTTTACAGCTTGACTGAGATATTTGCACCTTTTGATCCAACACATCTGTCTTCGGTAGAGGGAAGAACACATAACAGGGGATATAAATATTAAAGGTGAAAATAGGGCACTTATTTGAGAAATCGTCACTTCGCTCCTAACGTGCAGATACATGATCCCAATGACAAATGCTTCCTGTAAGGTGTCAACGACAGCAGTGAATCTCTGCTTTGTTCAGAGTGAAAAGAAAGCAGGCAAGTAGAAGAAGGGTGCCCTCATGTTTACTTCTATACCCCTTTAGATTCAACCTGAGATCAAATCTGATAAATTCAATTTGATAGATTCAAACTGATAGATTCTTCTTCATCGTACGCAGTCAGACAGTAACCATTATTTTTTCGAAAAAAGCGGCGGTCATCCTGAGGCTGTCGACACTGCCATAGAGCTAGCTTGTCTTGTGGTTCCACTGGTGATGGCCACATCTGCTCTCTCTGATCCTCGTATGTCGGGCAGTTCTGCAGCAGATGCTCAGCGGTCAATTTCCCGGTACCACACGGGCATTCGTCGGTACCACCTATCTTCAATTTGTTGAATAGGTGGTACCTCAGTCTATTGTGGCCAGTGCGAAGTCTGAAGACAACGACCTGCTCTCTTCTGTTCAACTGGTAATAGACATCGTTTTTGGGGTAGCCGGTATGTTCAGTTTCCCATTTAGTCATGTATCTGGCTTTAATAAGCCGTTTTGACTCTTCGTACGTCATACTAGTATCTGTTTGTGGTAGTCTTGCACCTTCTTTTGTCAGTATGTCTGCCTCCTCGTTGCCTTGGATGTTGCAGTGTGATGGGACCCACTGTACAACTACCCTTTTTGGTGCGGACTGCTGGCATAGTTGACAGAGTACTGCTCTTAAGTCATTAAGCTCAGTGTTTTTCTGGCTTTTTAGCGCTGTGACTACGGCCAGAGCATCTGTAAGCAGAACTGTATGGCTGTCATTTTCTTTATGTGTCACCATTTCTTCCACTGCCGCTCTCAGTGCCTCTGCCTCCGCTCTGAAATTGCTTGTGTACTTACCAGTAGCGAATGACAGTGTTATTTTTCTGCCATTTGGTAGGTTCAGGAATGCTCCTGCCCCTCCGTTCTGTGTAGTGTTTGTTACAGAACCGTCGGTGTATGCATGGGTCCAGTCCATGCTTGGGTAGTTTTTCGATATAAAGCTTAGGGTAGTATCTCTGCTTTCTTTTTCAGTCTGGCAGTTTTTGTTTCCAATACCTGGTATATTTTCTACCACCTCTGGAAATATATCCTGCCTCCAGGTAGGTTTTCGAACAGTAGTGATGGGTTTTGGTGTTGTTAGTGCGTTTATGGGATCTTCGTGCATCTTTGCTTTGGCTATTTCTGCAAAGTTTCTCCGCTTTAGTTTCCCATTTCCCAAATTGTTTAGTCTCTGGTGCATTGGATGGTTAGTCAGTCTTCAGAGATTCTCTGACTGCAGCTGGGCTCTGCAGTCTCTACTATCGGTCATGGATTGCAGTTTTGTAATCTTTTAAAGTTCTACAATTGGCGTTGACTTCATGCCTCCTGTTATAACTCTCATGGCTTGGTTTTGAAGTTTGCTAATTTTATCGAAGTTCGCCTTTGCTGCTGTTGTCCATGCCGCAATGCCATACTCGAGAACTGGTCTCACTCTTCCAGTGTATAGTTTCTTTAGTATACTTTCGTCTGCTCCCCAGCTTGTGCCAGCAAGTTTCCTCATGATTGCCATTCTTTCTCTGGCTCTCATTCGGTTTCTCTCGATCTGACTTTTCCATGTCATGCGCCGATCAAATGTGACTCCCAGATAGTTTCGGTTGTCGTTTGGCTGCAGGAATTTGCCATTTAGACTTAATTTGGTGTTTTGGGGTTTGATTGAAAGCGAGAATATTGTTCATGTGGTTTTATCCTCGTTTATTTTGACCAGATTCAATGTGATAGATTTAACCTGATAGATTCATTCTGAGAGGTCCAGCTTGATAGATTCAACCTGAGAGATTCAACCGAAAAGATTTATTCTGAGATTCAACCTGAACGATTCAACCTGAGAGATTCAACCTGTAAGATTCAGCCTGATAGATTCAACCTGAGAGATTCAATTTGAGAGATTCAGCCTGAGAGATTTGACATAAAAGATTAATTCGGAGATTCAACCTAAGGATTTAACCGGAGAGATTAAAAAAGAGTACCCACATACTATTTTTTTATTTTCAACTGCCAAGGGTTTTGAAACATGTACAGCTGTGTACATGGAAATTCAACATTTTCTGCTCGTCTTTGATAGGTCTATGCACAGATTAAACTTTTCTTGTGATCAGGGGACACATAAAATTTTAGAGACTCTTCTTCTTCTTCGTACGCTGTCAGACGTCAACTTGAATTTGTTTGAAAAAAGCAGCTGTCATCCTGAGGCTGTCAACACTGCCATAGAGCTTGTCTAGTGTTGGCACTGGTGATGGCCACATGTGCCTTCTCTGGTCCTCGTATGTCGGGCAATTTTGCAGCAGATGTTCAGCAGTCATTTTCCCTGTACCACAGGTGCATTTGTCAGTGCCACCTATCTTCAGTTTCTTTTAGAGATTCGAAACCCAACCATTTCTCGCACTTATTGCATTGCAAACATCTTATGTCTCAACTATAGCAGCATAGCCGCCGCCCCCATTTCTTGGTGTGTTTCTTAGTTTCTAGAAATCAGAATTAACCATTGTCTGTAATTATAGTCCCTTGGTATCTCAGAATTTGTCATTTGTTTTAATCAATTAAACAATCAAAACCTTTACTACACCCTGTGGAGCATAAGTCTTCAACAAATACATGTCAAGTTTTCCTGTCAAGTGTTATTTAGTGAAATATCATTCCAAAACATAATGAGACATAAATAGACTATACAGAAGACAACAACTGAAGAAGACCTGTATTTATATAAAAGAATGGACGGCGTGGGAAAGTGACACGGCTCAAATCCCGAAGATGCTGTGTTCGATCCCCATCACAGCACCAGCCGCTACTCCAGGGAAGCAAACTCTTAAAAAATGCAGCAGGAAGCAGACCATAACATAAAAAGCATGTCAAAGTCAGATGCACTAAGCTGACAGGCGCAAAATAAAAACATAGTGCAACGCACACCACCTTGGGGAATAGCAATAATAAGGCGACCGGACAAAAACAACAAAAAATAAAAACGAATGGCACTAGACTCCCAAGAGTAGTCTTGCTCAGCAGCTATGGGAGAGTAGCAACAACAACAATCTCTCATTTCAGCAGTGTTTTTCTTTTTTTTACATCCATTGTTCCTGGTTTTTTTTCCCCCAGATAGCAATTGCAAAACAAGTGACAACAGATGAACATGCAATACTTAAAGAGGAACTGATGAAAGATAAAGCAGCTTTGGGAGACTCCAAAATGGCTGTGCAGCTGTTGAGCAAAAAATTTGAGGAAGAAAAAAATCTCAAAATAGAGGTAAAGCGGCAGGTATGGGAGTGCAAGGGGGTACCAAGCTGGGGTCTAATAGACTGCTGCCCATGGATGTAGGAGTCAATCAATCAAAGCCGGTCGGTTCTCTCGGTTCATGGGCTGTTGACCACATTTCACCAGGGGACGGCGTGGCCTAGTGGTTAAGTGGCATGGCTCACAACCAGATGGTGCTGGGTTCATTCCCCATCACAGCACCGGCCGTTACCCCGGGGAAGCAAACCCTTAGAAAATGCAGGAGGAAGCAGACCTTTACATAAAATGCATGCTGAAGTCGGATGCACTGGGCTGACAGGAGCAAAATAAAAACCACAGTGCAACGCACACCGCCTTGGGGATTAGAGAAATGAGGCGAACGCAAATAAAAAAAAAAAAATTATGTCACCAGCATTCATGGTCCTTGTCCATTCTTTCTGTCGTTCTCCACGTGTAGCCATTTAATTGTAGTTCCTTCTCAGATTCTCTTCTCCATGTGTTTTTAAGTCTACTCTTCTTTCTCCTACCCTGAGGATTCCATATGAGAGCCTGTCTAGCTGTGTTGTACATTGTATATCCTATGCAACCCAACTTTATTCTGTTAATTTGTTGTTCCAGTGGCTGTTGTTGGCCTCTTCCCCACAGTTCTTCATTCCTAACCATTTATACCCATTATTCTTCTTAGGCATCTGTTAATGAAAGGCTGGAGCCATTGTTGTGTTGCCTTAATCATTCTCCATGTTTCCTCTCTATACAACAGCACCGACTTGACACTGGCTTTGAAAATTCTAAGTGTAGTTTGAATCGTGGTGTGGTATCTCTGGGTATCCATAAGTTTAGCGTCAGGAACACCACTCTTGCCTTTCCAATTCTGGTCTTTACATTTGTATCTGTACCCCCGGACATGTCAATTGTGGTGTCCAAATAATGAAATGGCTTTCCATCCAGCGTGATTGATTCTTTGTTGATTAGGTTAATTTTAAGGAGCTTGGTATTTTTATGTTGATATTCAATTCCAACTGGGTTGATAGTTCTTCAAGTAATCATCAAGCAATCATCAAATAATCATCAAGTAATCAAGAATTTATCAAACAATCAAGTAATCATCAATTAATCATTAAGCAATTAAGTAATCATCAAGTAATTAATTAATCATCAAGCAATCATCAATTGATCATCAAACATTCATCAAACAACCATCAAGTAGTCATCAAACAATCATCAAACAATCATCAAGCAATCATCAATCAATCATCATGTTGTCATCAAGCAACCATCAAACAACCATCAAACAATTATCATCAACAATCAATCATCAAGCAATCAAGTACAGTTTGAAGGTAGTCCCTTGGATATTTGGAAACCAATCTAGACCACTGCTACTCGGAATGTGGTTTCAACCTTCCTGTGGACTACCCCA
Source organism: Ariolimax columbianus (assembly GCA_036924085.1). NCBI lineage: Eukaryota > Metazoa > Mollusca > Gastropoda > Stylommatophora > Arionidae > Ariolimax > Ariolimax columbianus. The sequence continues at coordinate 49,222,550 of JAVGWX010000005.1, read as the reverse complement.
GCTTTTTAGTGACACCTCCCTGTTGTCGTCAGTATGGGCTGATATTCAACATCCAATACAGATCTAGTACAGGTCAAGGAGTCTGACTGTCCAATTCAAACAAATGATAGTCTTCAAAGTATGCAGATCTTAGCGGTAATGAATCGACTTGCCTGGAGATAGGGGCCGCGGCCCCGTAAAGCACCAATAGCAAATGTCTTATCATGAAATAAGCTCTAAGAGCTGTTGGGACACGTGGACTGTGAGATTTGTTTTCAAAGCAGACGAATGTCTCCGCCATCCACTCGTATGGGTGAGCAGCCCTCAATGGACATGTCTAGATGTCCAATAGACTTCAATGCCATACAAAATAGGGCTACAGTATCTTTCCATGCATTTTGAGACAAGTGACTTGTGAAGGTCGTGCATGAAGCTGGCAGCCTCATCATATAAAAGTAATTGGTACTGAAACCACGCTGTCAACAAATGGAATCAGGATTCTCTTAAAGCTGGTTAAGGTAAACCAAATACAACGTCAGTCCTATCCCCCACCGTCTGCAGTGATACGGTTGGGTGTAAAGTTAGATTGCACACTGTCCTACGTGATACACTGTCAGGAAACAAAACGGAAGATAAATATAAGAAATAATATTATCAGAAAATTTACTGGCACAACATGGCGAGCAAAGCCAGATTTCCTCCAAACTTCAGCACTCATCCTGTGTTTCTCCGTAGCTGAGTACGCTGTGCCAGTTTGGAAAATCTCTGCACATGCCAAACATATTGATACATCAATAAAGGGACACTGGCCGGATGTGACTAAAACCAATTCAACTGAAAAAATATACTCCATAATCAGCATCACACCATCTGAGACATGAAGAGGTGTTGCATCAGAAATTGAAGATGACCTAAGGCACCCAATGTTTGGACATCAGGTGCAGTGCACAAGAATGAAATATGGACAAATTTTGTTGCAGTCAACACAGTCAGTACAGCCTTTTTAGAAAACACTGCATCAAAAATTGAATGAACTGATGCAAGTCACCTGTATTGAACTGAGGAAGAAACGTGTGCCTGGACACTTCTTGCTTATACAACGTGGAAGTCATTAAATAGTCTCCGAACTGGTGTGTCACAATGCAGGAAGAACTTAAAGAGATGTAGCTAGCTATATGGAAGATGATACATGCAATATGGATGACAAATTGAGGTGGGATGACTTAACTTAAAGTCTTTATATTGGTTTAGATGACTCTTAATAGACTCAAACACTAGAGCAAAGTAGACCAGCAGCCTGTTATGCACCATCTATGCTGCTCTTAACAAGCCACCTAACCATGGCAATCCACGTCAGAAACATGATGTCTGACATCGTGACCAGGACAGGGGAAGTAAGTGACAAGGTGAATGAATGAATGAATTGTAGTATTATGTGTGTAAAAGTGTATTGATCTTATTGAAGTATTATATATGGGACAGCTGGTGGAGATGGAAAGGGCTCATGGAGAAGGCACCACACTCACCCTTGAGGCTGCACTGAGTGAGCTAGAGCAGGAGAGAAGGGCGAGAGCAGACTGCGACTTGAGACTACAGGAAATAGAGCAGCTTCTAGAGGACCAGAAGGGAGACAGTGAAAACTTAAATCACAGCCTGAGTGGAAAGGTAGGTTTATTGTAGAACTTTTTAGACAAATAATTTTATGATTTTTGACTGAAGATATTGGTGATGATACCAGCTCGGCATTGAACTGCAGCGAGTGTAATCAACTCAGCATAGCACTGCGCTGAGGGCGTCCAACTCGGCATTGCATTTAGAAAAAATGCCATTATGCAAACTTGAAACACAGCGTAACTGACTGATATTGGCCTGATTTTAGGCCACCGTATGTTGGTGGAGATTGCAATCCTCACCAGGGGATTCTCAGAATTGTTTTAGTTTGGAACTCAACATTGCACACCATTATATGCATCACACTGCCCTCTGCGGTCAAGAAGAAGCCAGACACCTGTCTCATTTTTACCTTTGGGGGGGGGGGGGGGGGGGTGCACAGGGGCCATTGGAACACCAAAGCACTATTAATCTAGAATTCCAAAGTGCTAATCGCTCAAGGAAGCTGATTATTAAGAAGAAGAAGAAAAAGAAGAAGGAGAAGATATATGAGGTGGGACCAAAAGGTATCGTGATTGGTCTCATAATTCTGGAATCACCGGATGCAGCAGGAAGTTGCTAGGCACTGGTCGACCACTGAACCTTATGTAATATTAATAGTCGTCCATTGCATGTGATGATTGACAGCAGCAGTCAGACATGTTGTGTTGCACTTAATATGCTTGAAGACTGAGTCACATCTGCCCTGCTGGTCTGGTTTATTTGCAGTAATGCTTTGTCCTTACTGTCTGAACCACATTTGCCGCATTATCATGACGGAAAACATTGATCAACAAATTTGCATCAGATTGCATAAAAAACTTGCTGAAACATGTAAAACACATTCTTAAAGTTACAAGTAGTCTGCAGGTCTCTATGAATGCTACACAAGTTTATGAGTAGTATAAATGTTTTAAGGATGGCCATGAAAGTGTTGAGAGCTATAGACGTTCTGGGACAGAGCCACAGCAATGTCAAGATGATGTGGATTATTTTATTTGGTCGTGAAGGAACTGTGCATCATGAATACACTCCATCAGACCATGCAATCAGCGTACGAAGAAGAAGAAGAAGAAGCCCATGCAATCAGCATGGAGTACTACTGTAAAGTTGTACTGCATTTGGGGGACACACTTCCTTGCAAAAGGCTGGCGTTAGCATGAGAGTGGCAAGCTGCAACTCCGTCAAAACAACATGCCTGCCCATACATCGCAACTTGAGCAACAGTTTCTTGCTAAGTACCACATTCCACATGTATGTTGACCGCCATGTTTGCAAGATCTCCACCTTTCTTTTCACATGTATGTCAACCGCCCTGTTTGCAAGATCTCCACCTTTCTTTTCACATGTATGTCGACCACCATGTTTACAAGATCTCACTCCTTTCTTCTCTTCACATTCCACATGTATGTCAACCACCATGTTTACAAGATCTCACTCTTTTCTTCTCTTCATATTTCACGTGTATGTCAACGGCCTTGTTTGCAAGATCTCACTCGTTTCTTCTCTTCACATTTCATATGTTTGTCAACCGACCTGTTTACAAGATCTCCCTACTTTCTTCTCTTCACATTTCACATGAATGTCAACTGCCCTGCTTGCAAGATCTCACTCCTTTCTTCTTTTCACATTTCACATGTATGTCAACTGCCCTGCTTGCAAGATCTCACTTCTTTCTTCTCTTCCCCCCAAATAAAATACAACTTGAAAGGAGAATGATGAGGAGATACAACAGAGTTTGATAAGGCAGCTGTATGCTATTTCTCCTTCCTCATCTGCTTCAGTGTTTGTCCTGTAAATGATATTGTGTCATAGTTTACAGCGAGGCTGCGATAGCTGCATCGTTTGGTCCGACACATTTAATTCCAAGTGGCCTTTATGAGTACCAGGTTTGCCTTCCTACTGCTATCTCTATCCCTTGGCTAGACCACACTAGTGCAGCCTGTTTCCAATGCCACCATTTGGAAGCGGAATAGGGTCTTGGTCGGCTATTGCTCATTGACCCTTATCCAAGGAGCCAGCTATTAGTTGCTGACTGCTGGCAGTTCGTGCGATGCTGTATCTTGGCTCTGTACGCTATTTCAGAAGATGACTTCAAAACATGTCTTGAGCAGTGGAGACAGAAATGGACTAAGTGTGTGTCTTCAGAGAGAGACAATTTTGAAAGTGATAAGCTTACAAATCTGTAATTAATTGTTTAATTAATTCAGTTCTGATACTCTTTAATCACACCTTATATATATTAATAATCACTATCATTGGCATCTCAGTCTTTGTAGACTATGTGCGTGATGCTCTGTGAGTTTTGTCCAGCTCTGTCTCCTGTATTTCAACACTATCTGCTATGACTGTAAAGACTGATCAATGAGTGACAGTCCCTGCCACAGATCGTACAACGATGCTGGGGTGCTGGTTTGCCAGGGAATCCCCGATTTCTTCAGTCTTTCTCTTTTCTCTGCAGCCAGAAGGTTTCTATGAGCATCGGGAGCTACCATGTCCTTACCAACTGACTGTCTCCAAACAACTAGTTACTGTGCAATCATTTCCGAGCTTTCAGATGGAATGTTGCATGACTTCATGTCCCTCTTGCATGCATCCTTGAATCGCAGTGTGAGATGGCCGAAGAAGAAAAATGTATACATATATATATATATATATATATAAATATATACACAGGTTGATCTGTGCTGCTCAGTAAAATAGCTGGTTGAGGCTTTTCTACTAGAGAGGCAGGGTCATTGCTGAGTTGGTTGAGGCTTTTCTGTTAGAGAATGAGGCAGGGTCTTTGTTGAGCTGGTTGAAGCTTTTCTACTAGAGAGGCAGGGTCATTTCTGAGTTGGTTGAGGCTTTTCTGTTAGAGAATGAGGCAGGGTCTTTGTTGAGCGGAGCGGTGCATACATGACAACCTCGAGTATGAGAATGTCGATTCCCAACTCGTTGACCAGACTGCAAGACACATTTTGTTTCCAGGTACACTATGCAGAAGTAAGGTGGCCTCTTGGTAAGTATGTTTCACCTGACCCTGATTACTCATTGCTCCCAGTCTACAGGTTTCAAACTGACACATATTTTGTATTATAGATTTACATCTGTGTCCAAATTATTTTAACTGAGGAATCATTCTAAGCTATGGTAAGCAGTTCTATCAAACTGCTTGTAAAAATATCTAAAGTCTTTATCTTTTATTACCTTTATTTACAAAATCTGCAGATAATGTCATTGGAGAAAAGAGCTCAGGCATTGCAAGATGACCTCTTTAACGCACAGGATGAGCTACAGGCATTTCAGGAAAAATATGATAAGGTAATTATGAAAACTGACCAAAGTTGTAACCGGATGATTATAAAAATAGGGTCACCGCCACATTTTAAGTATGTCAAGAAAGGCAACTAAAAAGGAGTATGCTTGGAGCTGGCAACATCATCATATAAAAAACCATTGCCATTATAATAAGCCACTGCAAAAGCTTGAATACTGGTTTCCTGTAAAGGGTCCAGCTGGATTTAAACTTATGTTTCACATTGGAATGAAAATGTGAATGATTACAAAATGCTTGAAAAAGAATGTGTTTTTTTTTAAAGGGATCAGCTGGGGTAGTGGCCTATGTTTGGAGTGAGAATGTGAATGGATAATGAAAACTAGGTCCGTTAGTCCCTGAGCAGTTACTGCTAAAGGTAATGAAGTAATAAAGACCATTTTGTTTGATCCACAGCTTTAGTACACAGACAAACCGGTTTCCTTTCTTGCTGCACCTTTTGTCATAACAGTTTTTAAAATGGTCGCATGCATAAAAAGAATAAAATTGAGATTCAAGGAACAAATAATATACGAGACGTATTTACTCCTCCTTCATTGTCCCCATTCTCCTGTACGGCTTCGAGTCCTACAGCGGGACCAGCTGCATCTGCACAGCCAGAGGCGCATCCTCGAGATCGTCTGGCATGATATGATTTTCAACAGTGAAATAGACGTACTCAACTTGCAGGCATTGCCTCAACGATTGATAACCATCATCTCTCCCTCTTCAGGCATGTTGTTTGCCTTTCCCGGGAAGTTCCAGCCTACAAGATGCTCCAGCAGACTGGGGGTGAGTTACGAGAAGAAGTTGTGATCATCCTGAAGACATCCTCGGGGCCCCCTTTGCAACACCTGGCTAAAACAGATCACCACCTCCCCAACAGAACTGCAGGCGGCCTGGGACGTGGCCATCACACATGATCATGGTCATTCGACCAAAAATGTTCTATTGATTATTTATTCTTAAAATGAAACCCGCCACAGTGGATTTATTAAAAATATATGAAAGGAACATGAACAGGTCTGACAGAATTAAACAAAGTAATTGTAACAGTTCCCGCTGGAGCAAGAGAGTTTAGGACAGGGGTGATGTAGTTGCTGATAACAAAGGTACCTGAACATGTTAAAGCTTAAAGCTTCCTGAATGAGTGTCAAGATCACTCACCGTCTCAACAAAGAAAAACAGAGTTGGGGCAAAAAATGTGGACAGGTAGGAGCTGACCACTGGCGTTCCAATTTGGGTAGTGGGAGAATGAGTGACAAGCGGAGCTTGCTGCTATAGATGAGTGACAGGTGTGCAAAGTATTTCATTCCAATAAGACTGAATAGAGCCATCCCCCTGAGATCCATTGGTCAGCTTTGATACTGCTTTAGTGTATATAACACAGAGTCAAAGTTTAGCTCGGGAGGCTGGATGAGAGAGGCTGGATGGAGAGACTGAATTTAGATAGTCTGTTTAGCTCACTGATTTGATAGAGGAGCGATTGATAGACTGTTGTGCGAATGTTAGTGATAGAACAGGATCGCTCAAGTAGGTGTGTGAGTTTTGTATTAATAGATGGGATCAAGACGCTGATCAGAGCATGAGCTGCAGTGGTTAGCTACCCATAGCTGACTGCTAGCGTCAGGGCCAGCGAACCATAGCTGCCAAGACCCTTCTACACCTCCACGCGGTGATCCTGGATAACAGGCTGCAGTAGGGCAGACTGGCTAAGGAGAAGGGATCGAAGAGGGAATGCTAACCCGGTACTCAAAAAATGCTTGCTGAAGTCAGATGTGTTGGACCAAAAGGTGCAAATATCGCAGCCAAGCTGTAAACTATGACAACGCATTCAGTTCTCTGGACTACATTCTGCTACTTACCCTTTCAGGGTTTAGTAGTGGGAGATTGAGAACAAACGAAGAAGAAGAAGAAGAAGAAGTAGTATTAATAGATAATCTGAACGTGTGTTGTAAGCAGGACGCATTGTGAACGAGTTATGACCAGATCGCCCGCCGGAGGGGATTTGAGTGAGGAAGAGTTTTTGATAAGGTGTGTTGAGGATCGCTCAAAGAGGTGTGTGAGTTTTATATTAATAGATAATATGTACGTGTGTTGTAAGCAGGACACGTTGTGAACGAGGTATATCCAGATCGCCCGCCTGAGGGGATTTGAGTGAGAAAGTTTTTGATAAGGTGTGTTGAGGGAGCAGATCTGAGAGGTGTGTGTGGCAATAGAACTGGGTTTTAGATAGTTGGGAATTCCATCAATAGCTATTAATGCTTAAAATTTCCGCTTTAGTTTAATATGTATTTTAATATATATATAAAATATAGGAATATTTAGTTAAGATGATGTGTATTGTATTGTGTTTGTAATTTCACTACTCATTTTTCTGGTATGAGTATTATATAATAAATATGCCATCTGCTGTGTGCTATATTATTTGCAGTGTGTGGTCATGATGATGTGGATGAGTGTGATAATGTTTTAAGATAGAATAACCCGAGGGCAAACAGTGGGATCTGCTACATAATTGTTATGAAGCAAGCATTTTTGTGTGATTTTTTTTAAATGTATTTTTTGCATGTATTCAAAAAAACAAAATTGATGATATATTTGAAAAATGGCAGTGAAATGAACTATGCATATGATGGACATTATAATTTTGTGAGATTAGTGATTGGGATTAGTGGTTTATTTAAATTTAAAATACTAATATATACATTTTGAATAAGGATTTCAGGCAGGCTTTCAGCTTGTGTTATTCCCATCCTCAAAACCTTCCTACCTGTATTGCGATAAGATGAGTGAGCCTTCCAAATGTGGCCACTTATGCCAAGACATAAGTTAAAGAATTGGTTCCTTTTTTTTAAATATTTGTTTTAAGTTGCAAATTATTAATCCTGTTGCACTGTTTCTATTTTATAATGTTTTTCCCATTTCTGATATGGAAATCTGGTTCTTTTTGGTTAAGATCAAATCATAAATTGGGGATCAGGATGCTGAGCAGCGCATGAGCTGCAGTGGTCAGTGACCCATAGCTGACTACTAGCATCAGGGCCAGTGAACCAGAGCTGCCAAGACCCTTCTACACCTCCACACGGTGATCCTGGATAACAGGCTGCAGCAGGGCAGACTGGCTAAGTAGAAGGGATCGAAGAGGGAATGCTAACCCGGTACTAAAAAAAATGCTTGCTGAAGTCGGATGTGTTGGACCGAAAGGTACAAATATCGCAGCCAAGCTGTAAACTACGACACAACGCATTCCGTTCTCTGGACTACATTCTGCTACTTAAGCCCTTTTAGGGTTTGGTAGTGGGAGATTGAGAACGAACAAAGAAGAAGAAGAAGAAATCATAAATTGAAATTTATTTCTGTTTGGTCATTTTATCTTTGCTCTGTCATTTTAGCTTTACTTGGTCATTTTATCTTAACTCTATCATTTTATTTTTACTCTGTCATTTTATCTTTACTTGATCATTCTCTTTAATTTGATCATTTTATCTTTACTCTGTCATTTTATCTTTACTCTGTCATCTATTAATCTGTCATTTTATCTTTACTCTGTCATCTTTAATTTGTCATTTTATCTTTACTTGGTCATTTTATTTTTACTTGATCATTTTATCTTTGCTTGATCATTTTATCTTTACTTGGTCATTTTAATCCAGGCTGTCAAAGAGGTAGAGATGAAAAGAACAGAGGCAAGGAGTCAGCAGACACAGAGTAGCAGTACGTTTGCTCATGTATCTGGGAAGCATGTGCCTGCTTCATCAAATCAGAAGGGGAAGGTAATATTCCACATGATTTTTGTAATTATTCCCCTTACCTACAAACACCTTTCATGTATTACTGGGACTCGTTCTTGTTGATTTACTAGGTCTGCTGAGGTGTTTGTTCTTTCGCAGTCAATGCCAAGGTGAAGAATTTGCAGATGTTTTATAGCTGGTGAGTAGGGCTGTTTAAGGTGGTTAGTGATTGTTGAGTTGCCAGGCAATAACTTTTCTCTATCTGTGGCAAGTTCTGGACAATCGAGCAGCACATGTTGCATTTTTTCATATTGATGTGTGCGGTTGCAGAAATTAGGTTTATGTGCAGTGTCTAACTTGTTTCAGTATTTGTTAAGTCTGATATGTTCTGTCCTAAGTTACAAGATTATGCTCCGCTCCCTGCACTGCAGGTTGTTGATGTTGTCATTTTTGTTTAGGTACATCATTTCTTTATACATGGCACGCCTAGTAGACCCTTCTATCAATCAGTTCAACCATTCCTCTTTGAAGTTGTTTAGAAGTATCTGCTTTGCCACCTGCATACTGGCTGGTGTGTTTATTTATTTAAACAATCGAGCACACTTCTTGGAAGTCACATATTGAACCAAATATTACAAAACCATTTCTTAACAATCGATAGCTTCACCTATCTAGGCAGCCCCCTCACCAGAGAGGGGAATATCAACAGTGAAGTCAACATCAGGATTGCAAAGGCGAGCTATATGTTTGGGAGTCTGCAAGCAAATGTCTCGAGCCTTCAGAGCATCAGTGTCGCTACCAACGTAAAAGTGTTATCCACTCTGCTGCATGCTGGCAAAGCATGTACATATATTCTACGGGTGGACGCAGGCCCTTTCCACCCCAGAACACAGTCTATTTAAGCGATATCATGATGTATTAACCAGTGCTTGGATGCTTGTGTGTGTCTGTATGTACCTATGCTAGTTAGAGCCGATCTCAGAGGTCAACCCTAACCAAAATGCAATGGAAGAACCTCACTCTGAAGGCACGTGTTAGAGTTGTGTAAGAATATGATTGTTGGACAGAGTAATAAGAAATGTTGCAAGAAAGAGGAGTGATCTTCCACATCCAGTACATTGTAGAGCAGGGCTTCTCTAACTTTTATCATCGGAGACTCCTTTTGATCAAACATATTTTTTCACGACCCTACACTCAATGTCATAAATACAATTGGTACTAACACTGTTATATATACCATATATACCAAAGGAAATTTTACGGTGATTAGTACGTATACCAAAAGAATACATTAGCTGTAAATAGTTTAACTTTGTTATATTAATTAACTCAAAAATGGAATGACACAGTCAGCTGAAAATAGTTGCATAGACCTAGGAATTCAAGACAGAATGAGCTGTGAAAATTTCACATCAGTACAACTGTTCAGGAGTCTTTGCAAGATGAACAGACACATGCATATTCTGTTTTATAGTCAAGATATTAACATTTTGTCCTCAGGACTTAGAAGCTTCACTTCATTCTGCCTCTCATAAGCTTCAAGAAACTCTCAATGAACTTAACACAGTCAAGTCCAAGCTGTGCCAGGCTCAAGAGGAATTGGAATCTAGTCGAGCTGATGTCAGCGGGCACAGGTAAATCGTGTACATCTATAACTGTGATATGCCTGAGTAGTTTCTAGGAGGACACTGTACACAGCAGAGACGAAAATAAGACCACCGCCACACTGGAGTCATTTCTTAAGATGCAACTTTTAAGGTGGCAGACTGTATATGACAGATACCTTCTCTTTCTTCTTCGTCATTCATTCTCAGATCATGATCCTGGTTTCTGTTACAAGGGTCTCTGTTATATGTAAAGCAGTTTTATCTTCATCAAGCTTTTGTCTCTCATCTGTCTCAGGAGCCCAGTATTGTTCTTTCTCTTCCTGTGTGAATGTGAAAATTTGTAGAATGTGTTCCACAGTCACGGTATGCTCCCCACAAGGACACCTGCCATCTGTCTCAATCCTCATTTTGTTTTAAAGATGACACTTGTGCAGAGTGTAGAGAATAGTCTTTTGGGCTAGAAAGAAAGCTCTAGAAGCAACAGCCGACATATGTTGTCGGGAATAAAAGAAAGCTCTAGAAACAATTTCCCATATATGATTCCATAAACGCTATTTATCTGCTTCTGAAATTCCAAGCAACTGTGCTAGTAAATGTGTGTGCCTCAAAAATTTGGCAGGCGTGATAAACACTTCTTCCTGTTGAAAGCTTCTTATGCTGGTTATTTTTGTTGAACCCAATGATAAAAATGATCTACACAGTTGTGTATCAGGTTTGCTCTGTCAAATAAACCACTGCGATTGGGTCTAATAAACCACTGTGAATGGGCCTTTTAAGTGTGAGAGTCACCACTGTACGTTCTTTACCTCTTTTTAATAATCTGTCTAACCTTAGACGATATCTCTCATACTGAATTAACATAGCTACTACTTTGAGATGCAAACTAAAAGTCTGGCACTCTCTCTCTCTCTGCAATGAATATCTTGGGGAAAATTTAAGTTGAGATCTCAGGAGCAAAGTGGCTATTGGTTTCAAGATGGTTTCCACTTTTTCCTTCTTATGTCGCACGTGGCAAAACTATTATCTACATTCGAACACTTGCTGTGCGGACAATTAAAATTATAATTACACTTCCTTTTAGACTGCTGTATGTCTGGGCTTGAACTCTGGTTGTCTGGCTCTGTTGGTCGAACAATGTTTGCCGTCCGTCTTGACTAAAAGGTTTTAACCTTTTCTCAGTTCCTCTCTCCTCTGCTCTCCGAATGTAACTGTCCGAACCATTTGCTTTCCAATCCATTTTAAGAAACTTTCCAGACTATCCCGCTTGGCGACACTAACCGTACATTTTTTGTGTGGACGATGGGTCTTGTGACGTCATACCATCTTTGTCTAGAAGCTCTGGGTCAATCCATTGTTCTCAGCATAACTAAGCAGCAGTCATCCTTGTACGTGTTTAATTTGCATTTCCTTCGTGGTTGCTGGTAAGCATTCTATTTTTAGCTGGTCCTAGATTCTTCTGGAAAGAATCGACGAGACTCGCTTGACTTGCTCAAGGTTAAACTTATGTTTGTTTGTAATGGTCAATTTAAACAAAATGGTCCTTTTTATTTTTTCTGTACTTGAATTTAACTATTTATTCTGGGATTGAATGTTTAACATGCTAAATCTGTCACAATATCCAATATATGAAATTATGAATAAAAGAAAGCTCTAGAAAAAATAACTCATATATAATACAGGAATAAAAAGAAAGCTCAAGAAACAATATCCCACATATGATACAGGAATAAAAGAAATCTCTAGAAACAACATCCCATATATGAAAATAGAATAAAGAAAAGCTCTAGAAACATTATCCCTTGGAATACTTGGAACACTGGTATTCAAAGAGGCATGTTAATGTCTGTTGCCAGGTAGCCAAAGGCTTAAGCTAAACGTAGTAGGAATTTAAGAACTTTCTATGGCTCACTAGGCCTGGGGAAAGATACAAATAAATTGGGTAGATTTTTAACTAGAATTTACTTTTTATTTTGTTCGGGCAGCGGCCATTAAGTCTACTCTTTTCGCTTTCCAACTACCAAGGGATTTTTAATGTGCTCGACACTGAACACATGAGTTTGATCTCCCTACCCAGAGATCAGGGGAGTTTTTACCAGAAGATCCACATGAAAAAATCCTGGTCGCCACCGGGATTCGAATCCGTGACCTCCTGCACCCAAAGCAACACCTTACCTCGAGACCACTAAGCCCCCACATATGAAAAAAGAATAAAGAAAGCTCTGGAAACAATATTCCATATATGATGTTAGGAATAAAAGAGAGGTAGAAGATGCAGCGGTGAATGAGCTGACAACAGCTATTGTCTCATGTCTGGCTGCTTGCATCAGGGTCAGTGACCCATAACTGACCAAGACCCTATTTTACCTTCAAATAGTTACCATGGAAACAGAATGCAACCATGCATCCTGGTTAAGTGATTATGGATTGAAGAGGGAAGGCAAACCCGATAATGCTGAAATTGGATAACATTTGAGTTTGCAATGCCACTATCAACTTTCATTCTTGGTCCACTTTTGCTGTAATGCGTACAGAAAAGATGATGTTTCCTCTCTAGAGCCATGATCATTGTGTTGTTCATTGTAAGCCTTTGTTGTTTTCTATTACATGTACTATAAATCTTTCTCATATCCTTCTTTGTTGATGGTATATATTGCCATTTAAAATTAATTCCAGGAACGAGATGCAGTTGCTGCGACAGTCCTTACATGCTGCTACCAAACAGGTAGAGCTTTCAGATGATAATATAATGACCTTGAGACATGAGCTCGTGGAGGCACAAGGTAAATAGAAATAATACATTATTTGTATCACATCTGATGATGATATTTTGTTATAAAAAAGATTCAATAGTCACTGCTTACTAAAATATAAAGAAAAACGATCAAGTTTATTGAGCACAACTCTGAAAAGGCTGCTTGAAAAACCTTATGACAATAGAAAAGATTGCAGACAAGAGAAGCAGAGGAAAACAGAAAACCACAATGTGGGACGGCATGACAAAATGGATAGAAAAACCAAGGGGAATGTAGACAGTGATTGTGATGACATCAGTCAGTGACTCATAGCCCGCTGTTTGTATAAGAGTCAGTGAACCAAAAGAAAACTTCAGATTAGGTGGCAAGGGTAGGAGCTTGAACACTGCACTGATCCCAAAGATCTAGGCGTAAAGTTAGACCGTACAATGTCCTACATGACGCATTGTCAGGAAACAAAGAGTAAGATATATGCAAGAAACAATATCATCCGAAAACTGACAGGCACAACATGGGGGGGGGGGGGGGCCACCGCCATCAATCCTTTGGGCATCAGCACTTTCCCTGTGTATTTCTGTAGCTAAATACACTGCATCACTGTTGAAAAACTCTGCCCATGCGAAACTAGTTGACACAGCAATAAAGGAGGCGGGTTGGACAGTATCAGGGTGTCTAAAGCCCACCACTTTCAATAAAATATACCCCATAATTGGCATAGCACCACCTGAAATCCGAAGAAGCATTGCAGCAGAAATTGAACGAGAAAAACAGGAGCATGACCTAAGACACCCAATGTTTGGACATCAGGTACAGAGCACAGGACTTCAATCCAGACAGCTTCCTAAAATCCGCTAAGCTAGTAAAGACATGCCATGAACGCGACCATATTGAGAGATGGCACGAATTGATATAGGCCCCAGAGATGGAATTTCGGGAGGGACCTGCTCCCAGGCATCATCTACCATACACAACATGGAAGTCACTGAACAGACTCCTAACTGGTGTTTCACGATGACAGAGGAATATGAAACGATGGGGATACACAGATGAAGAAACATGGGACTGGCACAATACAGTATCCAGACCTCCTGATGACCTGCCCTAACCTTAAGGCAACATGCAGTAGGTGCGACATGCTGGAGGAATATGACAAGGCAATCCATGTTGCTGAATACTGGATGCATGCAGTATGATGGGGTGCATGGACATGGAAAGTAAGGGAACCAAAGCTGTCCAAGGCCCTTTTGATCCTTCAAGTGGCAGACCTGGAAACAGGCTTCACCCATGCAGCCTGGTTGAGAGAATAGGAAGATTGTTGTTTCTGTTGTTTGAAACTACTCTTGCAGAGTTGAGTTTCTTTTGTAGCAGGTTACAGTGACTCTTCTAACTTCCAGAGGTGTGCTGGAGAAAGTAAAATGGGGTCCTCCTGGCTGTAATGCAATGTTAGGCACACATATTTATTTACCAACAGCACACTAGGGGTGATGTTGTTATTGTTGTTGAATGTGCACAATGAGAAGTATTACTCTTTTGTGTGCCCTAAAACGGACGTTAAGTGGCAGGTTGTTGTAGCTATCCTCACATCCCAAGCGTGCTGATAAGAGTGGACCGTGAAGGTTAAATCACTAAACTATCCGAAACAATGCATACGGCTCATGCACTGGTCCCCTAAAACTTCATAGGTCTCCAAGAACATCTGCCCAAGCTTGAAGCAAAGCTTGATGCGGATGCGTGTAATAATAATATTAATAGTTACCCATTGCAAGCGAAGATGTTGACGGCATCAGACTAGAGCTGCAAGATGTGTTCTCATATGGCTATAGAGACTAGTCCTGGCATGAAAAACTTTGCTGCACTCGGGACACTCACGTGAGGAGGGCTGTGGAAACATTGTGTGTTCTCTTCTTTCGGGCAGCACACCATCTCGGAGCCTTGGCGATAGAGTAGTGCTCTGTGATCTAAGCACCTTGCGTGATGCAAACAAGCCTTATGGAACAGTTCTGTGCAAGAAGCTCCCAGTAGGTGACATCAATATTGAAGCTTTTCAGATATACATCTAGGAGTTTCTTCTGTCCTCCTAATGAGCGGTAAACAAATAGCTAAGGGAAAACACAATCACAACAGAAAAATATGGGAAATGGTAGGCTACTTAAAGAAAGTTATAACAAGGCAACACTATTGACCAGACGTTGCTGTGATATTGTATTTGTGCGCAATTGCAAACATTTTGGAACTTTTTTAACAGACTGGCTAGATTATTAAAGTTATTACCTGTTAGGTATTCATTTAAACTCTTTTTACATTTTTTTTTAGGAACTCTTCAATTGACCCAGATTCAGTTAAGAGAGAAGCAGTCTCAGCTAGACTCAATAATCAAAGATAAGGATGCAATTCAAAGAGATCTTGATGGAGCTCAGGAAAAACTGTTACAACAGATCAGCAGGCGTTCCAATGATCCAACTTTTTATGGGGAAAAGGAGCGACAGATGCATATTGACAAATCATTAATGCAAGAAAGATTGTCACAGCAACTAGATCTGGACAACAGGGAGATAGCTAGAAAAGTGAGTGGGCAGAAGATTCACAACCTTGCTCTTTCATTCCAGTAGCAGCATTTGGGTAACTTCTGCTAATTGCCTCAATCCTGCTGATTGCCTCCTTGCAAGATATCTGTCAATTAATCAAACCTCATCAGCTCCTGACGAAGCATAAGCATTGAATAAAAACATGTTACGTCTTCCTGTTCTAAGCAATCTGTTCCAGCTCCGTCCATGTCTTTCCTGTTGCCTTTAGGTTTGTTGCAAGCTCTCTTCTCCATGAGTGTTTAGATCTGCCTCTAATTCTCTTTTCTTGGAGATTCCAGAACAAAGCCTGTCTTGCAGTGTTATTAGCTGTCTTCCTACAATGTGTGTCCTATCCAATGTCAACGCCATCTCCTTACATCAAGTGCTACTGATATCTGTCCAGTTCGTTCCCGCAGCTTCACGTTCAGGACTTTATCATACCATTTTGATCCCATTATTCGGTGCAGGCATACCATATTTGAAAGCCTGTACCTTTTTTGTTGTTGTTTCTGTTCTTCTCCAAATTTCAGAACCATACAGTAGAACAGACTTTACAATTGAGTTGAAGATTTGTATTTTTGTAGTGAACTTAATTTCTTTTGATTTGCATAAATTCCCTAACACAAGGAAAACCCCTCTCACCTTTTGCACTCTTAATTTGATATCTCTACCCCTACCTCTTACTTTATCTATATTGTAATGATTTGCCCTAACTTTGTAAACTTCTGTACTTGTTGATTAACCATACCAAAAAAAAATGTAAATAAAACCTACAAAAATACTAGAAACATATCATTTACTTCTTGAGATCCATTAGGGTAAAAACATGAAAAGTCAAATTTTATGTCATGCTTGATAGAGGAAGGGATGGGGCTCTGTTCCTTTCCATTGATAGATTATTAGGACCAAAATTGGATGGTGTGGGGTTGTTACTTCTGTGGTTGCTTCTTGTGAGTGTAATAAATATTATAAATATATTCCTCAGTTGTCAGACACACTCAGAAAATGTGAGATGTTGGAGGAGCAATTGCAGAAGGAGAGACAAAAGAATGCAGGTAAAGATAAGGTTCAGAGAAAACAAATGCTTTAAATTGAATTTTAATTTCAGTTATTAATTATTTAAAAAAAAAAAATTTTTTATTAATGATGTCAAGTTGAACATGAGATAGTTAAACACAACATTATATTTGTCATACTGGGAGATTCATCATTATCAATGTTGATAATGACCTAGTGGTAGTCTGTCATTTTATCTCCAGTGTGAATTTATGACATCATTATGTAACATTATTTATTTACTTCTTCTTTGCCCTTATCACCTTGTAGTGCACAAACCGTCAACCAATCATATCCAAGCCACAGTAAATAGTGGAGGCAGGGTCAATTAATGCATTTAAGAATAGATTGAAAGCACATAGGTATTTTTAGATCAAGTGAATGCAAAAGAAACTGATTGTAAACAGACTCTGCAGAGTCTTCTAAACCAGTATAAAGACATTAAGTTAAACTAAGCGTTCCTGTCCTGTCAAATATTCTCCAGTTTTTTCTAGCTTCTTCCCTTTCTTCCTAAATCCTGCAACGGCTTCTAGGTCTCTTCTTCATGCATTCTCTGTCTTTTGTTTACCCGTTTCCCCCTAGTATTTCCATAACAGAGATTACCTGGTGATACTGGCATGTATTAACCTATCCACAGACAAATTCCAACAAAGGAACAAGTATGCTAGTCAACAAGAGAAAGATATCAACACAGCCAATAATCACATAAGGCACATAATGGAGGAATTGCAGAAACATCAAGCGAAGACGTTCAGACTGGAAACTGAGAATTTAGGTCTTACAGTAAGTATTCTTTTTCTTCATCTTTAGCGTTGGTTTTGAAAAGGATGTTGTGGCATTGTGCCAAAGTGTACATTGAGACTATGATATCTGTGCCTTTCAGCCCAGCAGATCCATTTTCAGCTGGAATTTTTTTAGGTACCGGATTTGCCTTTCCACTGCGATCATTATTCTTTTGGCCAGACTACACTAGTGCAGCCTGTTTCCAGGGCTACCGCTTGGAGGTGGAACAGGGTCTTGGTCAAATCTGGACGGCGTGGCCTAGTGGTTAGTTGCATGGCTCACAACCCAAAGGTGCTGGGTTCGATCCCCATCACAGCACCGGCCGTTACCCTGGGGAAGCAAACCCTTAGAAAATGCAGGAGGAAGCAGATTCTTACATAAAATCCATGCTGAAGTTGGATGCACTGGGCTGACTGGCGCAAAATAAAAACCACAATGCAACGCACACCGCCTTGGGGATTTAGAGAAATAAGACGAACCCAAAACAAACAAACAAAAATAATCTGGTTTGCTGACCCTGATGAAAGGAGTCAGATTTGAGTCGCTGACTGCTTTCAGCTCATTCACTGCTACATTTTCAGCCCTTTACAGTAAGTAAACACTGGTGTGTTGCTGAGGCCTGAAAGGGGAGAAAAGAATATTAACACTGTAACCTGCCATGCATGTCTGAGGAGGTGACTAAGAGGGTTGGGCGTGGGAGCCATTGAGCCAGGTAGCTAAATGTTGAGAGTAAACTCATTTCGCTCTTTTGCCTTAGTGTATAATACAGGGCTAGGTCCTCCTTCAGGCCATCTATCCACCTTAGTCTTGTTTGCCTGTGAGGGCGTCTGAAGTTGTATGGCCACGATGACGTCACTCTACGTGTCCATCTGCTGCAAACTGCAGACGCAAAACATAACGTCTTTATACTGGTTTAGAAGACTCTGAAATCTGTACACAACCAGTTACTTATACATTCCTTTGATCTAAAAATACACACGTGCATCCAATCTATTTGTGAATGCATTAATTGACCCTGCTTTCACTATTTCCTGTGGCAATGCATTCCAAGCATTCACCATTCTCTAGCTAAAATATATTACCTGATATCTAATCTGGACCTATCTTTAATTAGTTTGTGGCTGTGCGCTCTTGTTCCTGTAGGTGGCTGTAATTTGAAAAACTGGTTATAGTCTAATTTATTCGTTCCATTGATTATCTTATAAACCTGTATTAAATTGCATCAAATTCTTTTCAAAACGCATGAGACGAAAGCAGAAGTAGCTATGACATGAGCCTTTCTCTAGCACAGAAAGTAAATTGTCTCCTGAGACAGACACAATGCCAACAACAGAGGAAGAACAACAACCAAAACCTGAAAGGGAAGCAAAGAATAGTAACACTGTAACCTGCCAGGCATGTTATAAGAGGAGACTAAGGAGGGATGGGCATGGGGCTGGTGACTCCATCCTGTAGATATTTCAAGCCACATAAGCTTTCAACAGATATAGGCAGGTCAATGTTTTGATAACTTGGCATATATTTGTTGAAGACCTATGCTCTACAGAGGCCTGAACAGGTTTTGATTTATTGATGAGATGTTATTGATTTTGATTTTTGGTGTAACTAGGCCAAATACCAGAGCACAATCAGCCACTTGGAGCAGGACATCAAAGAGATCAAACAAAGAAATGCGCAGGAACAGTCTAGTCTTAGAGAACGAATGGCTTCATCAAGCACAGAGTCCACTGATCTGAGAGAGCAGAAAAAACAACTGGAACAGGTTGGCTTAAGATTAAAATATCATAAATAAGGTAAAAAGAAACATAAAAATAAGTAAAGAGTCTGTTTACACACCAGTGTGGCTTATTGGGAATATGGTGTCAGGTTTGAATTTTTTTGGCAATAGGACACTATGGGTGATGGGGTCAGAATCAGAGCTTTCCAAACTTGCTCCAGTACCCAATTTTTTAGTCTGAGTCGACCCCAGGAGCTGTTTGCAATCGAAAATATATCCTGCACCAATTGGGGATTGAACCTAGATTGCTTGGCTGGATAAAGCCAATGAACAAACCACTGCGATATATATATAATGGTGTAAAAATCAAAATCTTATAAATCCAATGTGGCAATCCAACAATGGGAATATATGATGTATTGATAATGAATGATGAAATGATGGTAGCATGATGATATAATTATGATAAAATGATGGTAGCATGATGATAGAATGATTTTAGCATGATGGTAGAATGATTTTAGTATGATGATAGAATGATGGTAGCATGATGGTAGTATGATGATAGAATGATGGTAGCATGATGATAGAACGATGGTAGCATGATGATAGAATGATGGTAGCATGATGGTAGAATGATTTTAGCATGATGATAGAACGATGGTAGCAAGATGATAGAACAATTGTAGCATGATGATAGAATGATTGTAGCATGATGATAGTATGATGATAGAATAATGATAGCATGATAATATCAAAATGATAGAATGATGAAATGATGGTAGCATGATTGAATGATAATAGCTTATGATACACATAAAAACATGTCCAGTGATTGATGTTTGAAGCTGTTGAGTCGATTTAACTCTTGACATTTCTTTGGTAGCGGATTACAGTGAGTCTTCTTACATCTTTGGGGCATACTTGTGTCCACTGTAAGTCTTATGTAATACTTTTACTGAATATCTTACACCTGAATGGTCCCATACTTTGAAAAAACAATAGCAGGACAGGATGGCAGGGAAGTCATTCACGTTGCTATCTATGAACAATTTTGTACCCCTAACTCAATATTGATATATTCTTCCCAGGAACTGTCACAGCTTAAGCTAGAGATGTCCAGACAGAGATCTGACAATAAAAAACTAGAAAAACTACTCCGTGCAGAAAGCAAACAAAAGATGGATCTAGAAAACAAAAATTCTGTCGTTGATGGTGAGATTAGTAAGGTCAGTAATGTACAAAAAATAGGCCATCCAATAGTTGATACTGCTGTAGTGGATGATGTGTTAGATAGTTTATTATGCTATAGCTTCAACTTTTTAAGCTGTAGTGACTTATTTCAGCTAATTTCAGCCGTATACAGATACAGTACAAATCAAAACCTATTTATAAACATAAACAGATAAACAGAGCAAAGGTAAATGACTACCGACAAAACATGATGTCAACATTAATTTACAATTGGTGGTGAGGAAATAGACCAGGTCACGCATTTTGAATATCTGGGCTCCAGAATTGACAAAAATGACAGCTGCTCTAAAGAAATCAGAAGACTAGCCATGGCAATACAGAGGCTAAACAACCTGAAGAAATTATGACAGAACAAAACTAAAATGACAAAAGTTCAATTTTTGGGAGCCTGTGTCTTTCCCTTGGCAGCATATGGCTGTGAAGCATGGACGTTTACCAAAACATCTAGAAAGAAAATAGAGTCCTTTGAGTCCAACCGTTACAGAAAGATCCTCAGAATACTCTGGACTGAGAGAATACAAGTATAGACATTCTGCAAGAGTGGAGCATAGAAGAGAATTGATTTATCAATTTCATCATGGCCAGAAAATGGAAATATTTTTGTTACATCAAGAGACACAACGGTCTTGAGAGGATAATGATGAAAGGTATGGTATTGGACAAAAGAGGAGTAGACTGAAAAGACATGGCACCAAGATAACAAGGAATGCTTTGGCATGACTTTGGCAGAGGCTGGAGATTTGGCTAGGGAACAAGGTGGGCTGTGATGGGAGTGACATTCTACAAAGGACAAGCGACAGGATGATGATGATGTGACTTAACAATGCTATCCTCTTAGTGGTAAATAATTGGAATGCATTGCCACAGGAAGTAGTGGAGGCAATTAATACATTTAAGAATAGATTGGAACCACATAGTTTTTAGAGAAAGGAAATGTTAAAGAAACTGGTTGTTTACAGTTTAAAAACGTTAAGTTTCAATGTTCTGTAACCTTTTCCATCACATGGCACACAAAAGTAGTGTGAGGTCAAAAGTGGAGTGTCACAGGGTTTGGTTTTGGGACCAATTTTGTTCTTGATATATATAAACAATTTGGACATTGATATCAGATCCATGATTGCAAAATTCACGAATGACACAAAAATATGTCATCTAAAGCAGAAGTGGATATAGTGAGGTTAGATTTAGATAAAATTTGGGAATAGTCTGAGAGCTGGCATATGGAGTTTAATGTAGATAAATGTACAGTTATCCACATGGGTGGATCCAATATGGAACATAATTACAGAATGGAACAGAAAAATATTACAATTAGGGCATGCTTCTACTGGGCTAAACAGATCTGAAGGGAACAGAGGACAGTGGCATGACATGATCAGACGACATCAATCCATGACTTGACTAAAGACTAACCGCATGATAATAGTGATTCTTACATTGAATCTGTGTTTTTTCATATCATTACTACATAGAAACTGAATTTAAATTCTATTTTGCAGATGTGGAGTCAAGTCCGAAGCTTGATGGAAAAGAACACAGAACTTGAGTCCACAAACCATTCTCTAGAGCAAGATCTTAATGTGGTAATGTTTGTCTGTGGCCAGATTCGTCAGTGAGACTTTTCAAGCTTTCAGTTAATTAATCAAAGCCTAATGCTCCTATACGCTTGCGAAAGCTGGACTGTATACTCTGGACATGCAAGGAGAGTAAACCACTTCCACACAGGTTGACTGAGACGAATATTCCACATCCGATGGCAAGATTGTATCACTGACATCGAGGTTCTCTCGAGGGCCCAGCATCAATGCACTGTTAGAAAAAGCACGACTAGGATGGGCTGGACACCTCGTCCGTATGTCAGACTAGCGGCTCCCAAAGAATCTTCTCAATGGCGAGCTGATAGAGCGATGGCACGAGAGAGGACGCCTAAAGAAACGATTTAAAGACAGTCTGAGGGACTCACTGAAAAGTTGCCAGATAGACATCAGCACCTGGGAATGTCTTCCGCAAAACAGATCTGACTAGAGAAGCGCAGTCAAAGCGGGTGTAGCTACCAGCGAATAACCACCGTGTTGTGAAATCCCAGAGCAGACACGAGACCCGGAAATCCCAAACGACGGAAACCCCATCACCTTCTACAGACCTCGTGTGCCTGTTATGCAGCAGATGTTTTCATGCTCGCATTGACCTGTTAAGCCACATGCTCACCCACACCCAACATGGAAATCTGTGTCAGCAATCCTCATCGACAACAATGGACAGCTATTATTGCTCCTTTTAGTGCATAGGCCATTGACCAGCTCACCAGCATAGGTGGTCCTGGGCTACCCTTTCTGCCTCTTTCCAGGTGTAACCATTTAATTGTAGCTCCTTCTCAAATTCTCTTCTCTGTGTGTTTTCATATCTACTTCTTTGTTTTTTCTTTTTCAGGCTTCGATGTAAGAACCTGCCAAGCCATATTGGATGGAGATTTTCTCAGTCAGCAAATGTCCTATCCAGCTCCATGTTCTTCTCTTAATTTTGTTGTTCTAGTAGCCGTTGTTGTCTCTTTTCCCATTAGTTTTCATTTCTCACTAGATCTTGCCTCTGTTTTCTCATTATCTGCTGTAGGCATCTGTTAATCTTAGGTGACTTAAGTATGATAATAATAATAGCTGTCCATCGTTGTCGATGAGGACCGCCGACATCATCCTTGTCACAGATTTCCCTGTTGGGTGTGGGTGCGCATGTAGCTGAACAGGCCAATGCGAGCACGAAAACATCTGCTACATATCGGGCACACGAGGTTTGTAGAAGGGGATGGTGTTCCCGCTGCTCGGGATTTCCGCGTCTGTTCTGGGCTTTCACAACACGGTCATCTTCACCGGCAGCTACACCCGATTTGACTGCGCTTCTCCAGTCAGATCTGTTTTTCGCAAGACATTCCCAGGTGTCGATGTCTATCTGGCAACTTTTTAGTGAGTCCTTCAGACCGTCTTTAAAACGTTTCTTTGGGCGCCCTCTCTCACGCCATCCCTCTCTCAGCTCGCCGTAGAGAAGCTTCTTTGGGAGCCGCTCGTCTGACATACGGACGAGGTGTCCGACCCATCCTAGTCGTGCTTTTTCTAGCAGTACATGGATGCTGGGCATGTTAGCCCTCGAGAAACCTCGATGTCAGTGATACGATCTTGCCATCGGATGTGGAATATTCGCCTCAGGCAACCTGTGTGGAAGTGGTTTAACCTCCTTGCATGTCCAGAGTATACAGTCCAGCTTTCGCAGGCGTATAGTAGGGTTGGAATAATGGTTGCACGGTAGACTTTGAGTTTGGTCTTGACGCTGATGCCACGACGTGCCCAGACCATCGAGCGCATTCTACCAAAGGCTGTGCTGGTCTTTGCTATTCTGCTTGCCACCTCATCGTCTAGGCTGACAGATCTCGACAGCGTGCTGCCCAGAAATGTGAATTTGTCTACGGCATTCAACGTCTGCCCGCTGACTGTAGTCTCTGGTTTTGTGTACGGTATGCCTGGTGCTGGTTGGTACATGACCTCTGTTTTTTTGTCATTTATGGTCAGGCCAAAATTTTTGCATGCGGCAGAGAACTGGTCCATTCCAACCTGCATGTTCAGTTCTGAGTTGCTCATTAGAGCGCAGTCGTCAGCAAATACAAGTTCCCTGATTATGTCGCCAGCCACTTTGGTTTTGGCCTTCATTCTTCTGGAATTGAGTAACTTGCCATCTGTGCGGTACTTTATGGGTATTCCAAGCTCCAATGATCTGAAGGCGTCTGTCATCGTGGCCGCGAACATCATGCTGAACAAAGTCGGGGCGAGTACACATCCTTGTTTTACTCCGTTTGATACTAGAAACGTTTTAGAGATTGCACCGCTGTCCAGTACACGAGCACACATGCCTTCGTGTAGCTGTTTCACCATTGTTATTAACTTGTTTGGGGCAGCCAAACTTAGACATTATCATCCACAGCCCTCCTCTGTTTACTGTATCAAATGCCTTTGTCAAATCAATAAATGTGGTGTACAAGGCCTGATTTTGCTCTCGACACTTCTCTTGTACTTGGCGAGCGGCAAAAATCATGTCCACTGTTCCTCTTCCGGCTCTGAATCCACATTGGCTTTCTGGGAGGTGGTGGCTTTGTTCAAGGTGTTTGTTGAACCTGTTTAGCAGTAAGCGCGCTAGGATCTTGCCTGCTACGGAGAGTAGCGATATTCCACGATGATTGTCGCATTCCTGACGATTGCCTTTTCTTTTGTATAGGTGAACAATTGAGGCGTCCTTTAGCTCCTGCGGAATTTTACCTTCAGCCCACATGTGACAGAAGAGTTCAGTGATCCTTCTGGTGAGGGATGGGCCAGCTGTCTTATAGACCTCTGCTGGTATTGCAACAGCTCCTGGAGCTTTTTCTATAGATAGTGAACTGATTGCCCTGTCGACTTCCTCCTCAGTAATTACTTCATCCAACGCCAGGTTCAGTTCCACCTGCGGCATTCGCCGGATGGCCTCTTCATTTATGGACGATGGGTGGTTTAGTATTTTGCAGAAGTGGTCTGCCCATCTGTCTAGAATCTGAACCTTATCTGTTAGCAGTACCCCATCCGCACTGCAAACTGGAGTATTACTAGAGGGCTGCGGGCCGTAGAGAGCTTTCAGTGCCTCGTAAAACCGTTTGGTGTCATGACGCTCGGCGAACATCTCAATTTCGTCAGCTCTTTTGCTGAGCCAGGAGTCTTGCATCTCTCTAAGCCTGGTCTGGACAGCTTTGCGAGCAGTATTGAAGGCAGCTTTTGCTGCCGGAGATGGTGTGTCCCTCTGGTATTCCCTGTGCGCTTCATGTTTTGCATCGAGAAGGCCCTGTATTTCTAGATCGTTCTCATCAAACCAGTCCTTATGATAACGAATTTTAAATATGATAATAAGAAATATTAAACATAGGAGCAAGGAAGTGATAGTCAAACTGTATAAAGTATGAGTTGGACCTAGATTGGAGTACTGTGCACAGGTGTGGAGTCCTTATCATAGAGGTCATACAAACATGCTGGAAAGGATACAAAAAAGAGCTATAAAGCTGATAGTGGGATTCCAGAATTACAGTTATAAGGAGACTCAGAAAAACTGGCCTACAGTGTCTAGAAAAGAGAGGAATTCAAGGTGACTTAATACAGGCTTATAAGATGATCAGAGGAATGGATAAATTAGATAACAAGTTTTTCAAATTACAGCCACCCACAAGAACCAGTGGGCATGGCTACAAATTAACTAAAGAGAGGTCCAGATTAGATATTATGAAATATGTTTTTAGTCAGAGAGTGGTGAATGCTTGGAATGCATTGCCATGGGGGGTAGTGGAGGCAGGGACAGTTAATGCATTTAAGAATAAATTGGATGCGCATATCGTTTAGAGCAAGGTAATGTAAATGAAACTGGTTGTATATAGACTCTGCAGAGTCTTCTAAACCAGTATAAAGACATTAAGTTAAGTTAAGTTAACGAAGGACGAGTCTTTGTTGTATGGACTTGGTTGTTCTCAACTTTTTGACTTCATACAACAGCACCGACATAAATCTGGCATTGAATATCCTGACTTTGGTCTGAATCTTGATTTATCTGGACCTCTATATGTTGTTTAGTGTTTGGGATGCCCCTCTTGCCTTTCCAATTCTGGTTCTCACATCTGCATCTGTACCTTCTGATGTCACAATTGTGTTGCCCAAATAAGTAAAGGCACCTACCTCTTCCAACAGCTCTCCCTCCATTAGGATTGGCTCTTTTATTGGTGGGGCTTAACTTTGCAGCTTACTGTTTATTTATATCTTCATTAAGGCCCCAGTTCTATAGTGGGTTATGTTCCAGACACCCTCTTCTAAGACGGTGGATTATGTTCCAGATTAGCTAGTCTGCTGTTACACATGCTGTTTGCAGGGGGACACACAATGACCTGAGGTGGGGGTCTTGTTAGAATATTCCACCTGATCCTGATTACTCTTTGCTCCGAAGTTGACATATATGATCAAATAGTGTATCTTAATATTTTCCATAGGCAAAGTCCACCATAAAACAAGTAGAGGCAACCCTAGCTCAGAAGGAGGCTTCAACAGCAAATATTGTTGCTAGGGCTGAGACATCTGAACGGAATGTAAGATTGCCTTTGGTTATGTTATTGAGAATTTACATCACTTTACTCCAGACAGACCCATAGGTGTCAGTTTATTTCAGCAAATGTTGCAAGGTTTCGATGTTGATGTACTTGTAGCTCACTGGTTATACACACTCCTATTATACTCTCTCAGTTGTCTCTTCGTGCTTGCTACATGCTTGATTTCAAATTTTTGTAAACTATCATTGGCAGCAAATTAATTATCTAACAGCAATAAATTTATAGCTGACCAACTTATCCATGTGTAACATCTTCATTATGGGCACTGTTGAAGACAGCAAATCAGATCTCTTGTTGCCGTAAGCCACAGCACAACCAAGAGACCAAGACAGTAGATGAACACAAGTACTGAAGGCTTTTTGATCTCTATGTCAGCTATCCACTCATGCAAGAGCCATCCCTTCTCTTCCCTCTGAAGTAGGGGGAAGGGGGGGGGGGGTAAGTAGAGGGGCTAATGATACTGCTCTCAATCCAAACATGCAAATGTTCAAATCCAGCATATTACTGCCCCTATTGGATTTAAATCCATTTTTTTTAATGGATGCAGTGCATTGTAAGGCACAAAAACACAAGACAAACCACTTCACACTAGGAGGTTACGGTGAATGAACAATAAATATCTCCTAAAGCAAGGAATAGGAGTCAAACACAATGTCTGCCTGGATTAACAAGATTACAGATAATCACCTGAGATCTGGAGTAACTGCCTCTACCTGCATTCTCATATTGGAGGTTCGTCGTTATCCACTGGTTGTTCAGTCGTAAGACAGGTTGTAAGGTTGTCTGAGCATGTCTCTCCATTTGACCTTGTTCTCTAGTTGATCAGTCGTAAGACTGGTTGTAAGGTTGTCTGAGCATATCCCTCCATTTGACCTCATTCTCTAGTTGATCCAAACTTAGACATTATCATCCACAGCCCTCCTCTGTTTACTGTATGAAATGCCTTTGTTAAATCAATAAATGTGGTGTACAAGGCCTGATTTTGTTCTCGACACTTCTCTTGAACTTGGCGAGCGGCAAAAATCATGTCCACTGTTCCTCTTCCGGCTCTGAATCCACATTGGCTTTCTGGGAGGTGGTGGCTTTGTTCAAGGTGTTTGTTGAGCCTGTTTAGCAGTAAGCGCGCTAGGATCTTGCCTGTTACGGAGAGTAGCGATATTTCACGATGATTGTCGCATTCCTGACGGTTGCCTTTTCTTTTGTACAGGTGAACGATTGAGGCGTCCTTTAGCTCCTGCGGAATTTTACCTTCAGCCCACATGTGACAGAAGAGTTCAGTGATCCTTCTGGTGAGGGATGGGCCAGCTGTCTTATATACCTCTGCTGATATTGCATCAGCTCCTGGAGCTTTTCCTATAGATATTGAACTGATTGCCCTGTCGACTTCCTCCTCAGTAATGACTTCATCCAACGCCAGGTTCAGTTCCACCTGCGACATTCGCCGGATGGCCTATTCATTTATGGACGATGGGTGGTTTAGTATTTTGCAGAAGTGGTCTGCCCATCTGTCTAGAATCTGAACCTTATCTGTTAGCAGTACCCCATCCGCACTGCGAACTGGAGTATTACTAGAGGGCTGCGAGCCGTAGAGAGCTTTCAGTGCCTCGTAAAACCGTTTGGTGTCATGACGCTCGGCGAACATCTCAATTTCATCCGCTCTTTTGCTGAGCCAGGAGTCTTGCATCTCTCTAAGCCTGGTCTGGACAGCTTTGCGAGCAGTATTGAAGGCAGCTTTTGCTGCCGGAGATGGTGTGTCCCTCTGGTATTCCCTGTGCGCTTCATGTTTTGCATCGAGAAGGCCCTGTATTTCCAGATCGTTCTCATCAAACCAGTCCTTATGCTTGCGCGTGAGTGGGACAATGTGTTTAACAGCTGTATCGTAGAGTGTGTTTCTCAATGATGCCCAGTTCTCTTCGATATCGTTCTTTTCAAAACGAAGCTCAGTCTACCCTCAAGCTCTTCCTGGAGCCTCCTCTCGTGGGTTCGTATTTCAGCTGAGAAACATTTAGCCTCCTCGGTGGTTTCTTTCCCTGGGGGCGCAACAAGTTCAGAACAATGGTGAAACAGCTACACGAAGGCATGTGTGCTCGTGTACTGGACAGCGGTGCAATCTCTAAAACGTTTCTAGTGTCAAACGGAGTAAAACAAGGATGTGTACTTGCCCCGACTTTGTTCAGCATGATGTTCGTGGCCACGATGACAGACGCCTTCAGATCATTGGAGCTTGGAATACCCATAAAGTACCGCACAGATGGCAAGTTACTCAATTCCAGAAGAATGAAGGCCAAAACCAAAGTGGCTGGCGACATAATCAGGGAACTTGTATTTGCTGACGACTGCGCTCTAATGAGCAACTCAGAACTGAACATGCAGGTTTTAATTGACCAGTTCTCTGCCGCATGCGAAAATTCTGGCCTGACCATAAATGCCAAAAAAACAGAGGTCATGTACCAACCAGCACCAGGCACAAAACCAGAGACTACAGTCAGCAGGCAGACGTTGAATGCCGTAGACAAATTCATATATCTGGGCAGCACGCTGTCGAGATCTGTCAGCCTAGACGATGAGGTGGCAAGCAGAATAGCAAAGGCCAGCAGAGCCTTTGGTAGAATGCGCTCGATGGTCTGGGCACGTCGTGGCATCAGCGTCAAGACCAAACTCAAAGTCTACCGTGCAACCATCATTCCGACCCTACTATACGCTTGCGAAAGCTGGACTGTATACTCTGGACATGCAAGGAGGTTAAACCACTTCCACACAGGTTGCCTGAGGCGAATATTCCACATCCGATGGCAAGATCGTGTCACTGACATCGAGGTTCTCTCGAGGGCTAACATGCCCAGCATCCATGCACTGCTAGAAAAAGCACGACTAGGATGGGCCGGACACCTCGTCGTATGTCAGACGAGCGGCTCCCAAAGAAGCTTCTCTACGGCGAGCTGAGAGAGGGATGGCACGAGAGAGGGCGCCCAAAGAAACGTTTTAATGACGGTCTGAAGGACTCACTAAAAAGTTGCCAGATAGACATCAATACCTGGGAATATCTTGAGCAAAACAGATCTGACTGGAGAAGCGCAGTCAAATCGGGTGTAGTTGCCGGTGAAGACGACCGTGTTTTGAAAGCCCAGAGTAGACGCGAGAACCGGGAATCCCGAACAGCGGGAACACAATCCCCATCTACAAACCTTGTGTGCCCGATTTGTAGCAGATGTTTTCGTGCCCGCATTGGCCTGTTCAGCCACATGCGCACCCACACCCAACAGGGAAATCTATGACAAGGATGATGTCGACGGTCCTCATCGACAACGATGGACAGCTATTATTATTCTAGTTGATCAGTCGTAAGACTGGTTGTAAGGTTGTAAGAATAGAGAATGAGGTAGTGACTTTGGTTTTGAGGTGGCTATCTTTAATGAATGCTCAAATTGTCACTGACTCTTAATCCTTGCTTCTAATGGCAAAAGATTGCTGACTATGGCATGACAGGATAGCAAACATAGAGGCTTTCAATCTTTGGGACCTTGTGTGCTGGTCATGCTAGGGTTTGCAGGAATGAAAGAGCCGACATCTTGAACTTATGGTTGCCCATAATATGAGGATTGGATGCAGTTTAAATTTTGCAGTTGATCAACGACTACCTCTTGGATGAAAGCACCGCATTCAATTAACCTGAAAGACTCTGAGCAGCACATGAGCTGCAGCGGTCAGCAACCCACACGTGACTGCTAACGCCAAGGCCAGCGAACCAGAGCTGTCAAGTCCCTTCTACACCTCCACATGGTGATCTTGAATAACAGGCTACAACAGAGCAGACTGGCTAAGGACAAGTGATCAAAGAGGGAAGGCTAACCCAGTACTCAAAAAATGCTTGCTGAAGTCGGATGTGTCGAACCGAAAGGTCCATTCCGTTCTCTGGACTACATTCTGCTACTTAATGGGCCTTTCAGGGCTTGGGGGCGGGAAATTGAGAACGAAAAAATCCAAGCCCAAGTCAATTCATTTGCAATGCACAAAATGCAATGTTTTGAAAACATTCAAAGGTCACCCAGTGAGGAATGCTTGAGCGGATAGGACATGATTGTGATGAATAACAGCAATGGACAGCACCGTTCCAGTAATATCAACCAGTTCCAAGAAACAAAACAGTAATCCTCTGGTTGTTGTTGTTGTTGATTAACTAGGTCTGCTGAGCTGTTCGCTCTTTTGCAGTCAATGCCAAACTGTAAAATTTGCAAGTGTTTTGTGGCTGGTGAGTGGAGCTATATAAGGTGGTGTTGATGGTTGTTGGGGTGCTTGGCAATAACTTTTCTCTGTCTGTGGCGAGTAATCCTCTGGTAAACCAGAAATCTACGAGAGCTGTAAATATCTGCAGCCAGTATCATTTACTGAGAGGGACTGAGCACCTATGGGTTAACCTGGAGTGTAGTGACATCAATTCTTAACAGAACAAATGATATAAGCAACAGATGTAGTTATGTTATATTTTTATTTGTGTCCTTATTTAGGGCGGACATGCACTTAATTTTGTTCTTGACCTCATTTAGAGTTGACATACTTAATTTTGTCCTGGGCCTCTTTTAGAGCCCACACATACTTAATTTTGTCTTTGACCTGATTTAGATCTGACATGCATTTAATTGTGTCCTTGACCTAATTTAGAGCTGGCACATACTTAATTTTGCCTTTGTACTAATTTAGAGCTGACACAAAACTTAATTTTGTCCTTGTTCTAATTTATAGCTGACATGTGCTTAATTTTGTCTTTGACCTAATTTATAGCTGACCTGTGCTTAATTTTGTCCTTGTCCTAATTTAGAGCTGACACATACTTAATTTTGTCCTTGTCCTAATTTAGATCTGACACATACTTAATTTTGTCCTTACACTATCAATGAATGTTTGGCTTAAATCAAGAATTGTCTTTTGGCATCTAAGGAAAATGAAGATTATGGAAATGTAAGTTTGTTTGTTTGTAGAGAGTTTGCTCATTGTGTTGTATAAATGTCACTGGCCACACTGTGGATAAAAGTTTGGGGATCTTATTGGGTAGGAGCCAAGATAGTACAGTGATTAGTGCACTGGCTTCCCAGCCAGACGATTGGGGTTCGGTCGTCAGTTGGGACAGGATTTTTCTGATCGCAAAATGGCTCTTTGGTCCACCCAGCCTATAAAATTGGGTACTAGATTAATCTGGGAAAGTAATGGCGGCCGGTGTGATGTTGACCACATCACCCGGGAAGAAAGACTTAACATCTGGTCAGGCACTATATACTGATCTGATATGTTAGTCAGGGTCAGGCAAAACATACTGGCCAAGACCCTCACCTCAGCTACCTAGTAGCCCTTTCTGGTAACGAGCTGTTTTCATGGCAGCCTGGCTAATGAGGTGAGAGATCAACGTGATTGCTGTAGTAGTGAACGTCACACAGATAAAGCCAAACATAGCACAACCACCTGGACTACCCTGGTCCATTTTTATCAGCATGCTCGGGATGTGAGGAAAGCTACTACAACACGCCACTTGACGTCCTATTTAGGGTGCACAAAAGAGTAATCCTACTCGTTGTTGTGGACATTCAACAACAACAACCACATCACCCCTAGTGTGCTGTTGGTAAATAAATATGTGGGCCTAACATTTTACTTACTTGCTGTTGTATAAATGTGACTAGACACACTAGATAACAGTTTAGTTATCTTGTATAAATGTGACTAGCCACACTAGATAACAGTTTGGTCACCTTGTTGTATAAATGTGACTAGCCACACACTAGATAACAGTTTGTTCATCTTGTTGTATAAATGTGAGTAGCCACACACTAGATAACAGTGTGTTCATCTTGTTGTATAAATGTGACTAGCCACACTAGATAACAGTTTGTTCATCTTGTTGTATAAATGAGACTAGCCACACTAGATACAAGTTTTGTTCATCATGTATAAATGTGACTAGCCTCACACTAGATAAAAGTTTATTCATATTGTTGTATCAATGTGACTAGCCACACTAGATAAAAGTTTGTTCATCTTGTTGTATAAATGTGACTAGCCACACACTAGATAAAAGTTTGTTCATCTTGTTGGATAAATGTGACTAGCCACACTAGATAACAGTTTGTTCATCTTGTTGTATAAATGTGACTAGCCACACTAGATAAAAGTTTATTCATATTGTTGTATCAATGTAACTAGCCACACTTTGATAAAAGTTTATTCATCTTGTTGTATAAATGTGACTAGCCTAGCCACACTAGATAAAAGTTTTGTTCATCTTGTTGTAAAAATGTGACTAGCCACACTAGATAGCAGTTTGTTCACCTTGTTGTAAAAATGTGACTAGCCACACTAGATAGCAGTTTATTCATCTTGTTGTATAAATGTGACTAGCCTAGCCACACTAGATAAAAGTTTTGTTCATCTTGTTGTAAAAATGTGACTAGCCACACTAGATAGCAGTTTGTTCATCTTGTTGTATAAATGTGACTAGCCACACTAGATAACAGTTTGTTCACCTTGTTGTATAAATGTGACTAGCCACACTAGATAACAGTTTATTCATCTTGTTGTATAAATGTGACTAGCCACACTAGATAGCAGTTTGTTCACCTTGTTGTATAAATGTGACTGGTTATTATTTCCAATTCATACTTCTGTAGTGTTTATTTCACCCAATTAATGTCATGCTCTTATGCTATTCCTTTTGCCTTGAAGCCTAACTGTCTGGTGTTATAGACTTGTGCAAAGGGTAGACCTAGAGACGTTTTTATCATATATAATTCTTATCCTTATATTGTAGTTGGTCCATCATTTTCGATAAGGACCACTTTGTCAGTATTCACTGTTTGAATGAGTCCGAAAATGGATAAATAAGCCAATCTGAGCCTTGAATTGTCTGTTACACTTAGTACAGGGAAATAAGACACCTCATTGCACTGATGTAGAAGAATGGTTAATGTGAGCTGACTTGCAAAGCGATCATCTCTGCATAACCTCACCTATTCTTGATGCCTTATGTCTCTGAACACCATCCGCAATAGTGCTGTGCCAGTCTATGCAAGTGGTAGCGTTTGCTCTCTTGCCATATTCGAGCTCACCATAGAGCAGCTCTTTTGGTAGACGTTGATTTGACATGCGTACCACATGACTAGCCCATCTCAGCTGTTGTGCACATATGGTGCTATATTATAAATACCACAGTCATGGCACTGTTGCAAATTTTTGTTGGATGCCCTTATTTCTCACTCTGTCTTTTCTAAAGACCCTGGCTGCTTTTTTGCAAGCACCTCATTTCCTGTGTTTCGGTCTTGTAATCTTATGGTTTGGTCAGTTTCCATGTCTGGTGCTGATAACAGAGAGTCGATATGAATATATTAGTCATTTGTCTTTTTTCTGCAACACAATGCTATACAATACAATATCCTCAAATTCAGTCCAGCAGGTGTGCCATATGCGAGGTAGCCAACAATGTCCTTTATGCAGTCAGATCTTTCGCTCTGTCGTACCATTTCGGACCTAGATCTCTCAGTAGTCCATCTTGCCTTCGTATGGGTGGGTGGCCATATGGTCATGTATAATCATATGACCACTAAAACGCTGTTCTCAGTGCCCATCTGTTATTTGACATACGCATCACATGGCTTGCCCAGTAGTATTTACGAGACAATGCAGCCTCTACGATATCTCAAAATAGAGTGTGTTCTCTGATTTAAGCATTGTGGATTCGATCTCTGATTGAGATTCCGAGAACGTGTCTTTCCATCGCTAGCTGGGTTTCTCTGCATCCACATTACGTAGATTCCACACTTCACATCCATAGATCATAACTCTTATGACTGCAGAATTGAAAAGGTGTGCCCTTGCCATGGTGTCTTTCAGCTGCAAGAGTATAGGCTTTAAGGTATTGAAGCTAGACCAGGCTACAGATCACCGTCTGGAGATTTCCCGGTCTAGGGTGTCGGTGGCATTTATTTCCTGTCCCATTTCTTGTCTACATCTTCCATAAAAGATTATTACAGAAAAATCATTATGGAACCTGTGTCTGTTTGATATTGTTTGTATGCATGTTTGGAAAGCTTGGTGTTCTGTTCGTACCAGGCTTTTTTAAAATAAATATTGACTTTATGGTGCATGTCTCATTGTTACTTGGTGCCTTAATTCTCAGTTGTAATTGTTCTGACTTATTCTTTGATTGTGTTTTAGGATAAAGGTATATATTTGAGTGGGGATGTAAATCTGACAATCTTAGGCTAGAGATCTATATTTATTCATGTTAGGCTAGAGATATATATTTGATCATATCAGGCTAGGAATCTTTGTTTGAGGTTAGTCTAGGAATATATATTTAATCATATTAGTCAATGGGTCTATATTTCATTATGTTAGGCTATGTATCTATATTTGATCATCTTATTCTAGGGAGTCATACGAAAGTCGTGCGCAATTATTTCGCTTTCCATGACACAGTCTTCCTAGATGGAGAGAGATTGAACGACATGGACGCCTACCCAACATGCAGAACGACTTAAGCTGAGAGTTGACAAGACGATGTCACGTGAGTTAGGCGGCTTTCTCTTCTATAAAGCCAATATGGGACAACATCCATGACCAGAATCTGCTCACCTCTCAATTCAACTTCACAGTACTACCTGCAATATGCTATGCGGCAGAAACATGGACAATCACGAAAGAGATG
The DNA here is from genome assembly GCA_036924085.1 of Ariolimax columbianus. NCBI lineage: Eukaryota > Metazoa > Mollusca > Gastropoda > Stylommatophora > Arionidae > Ariolimax > Ariolimax columbianus. Next base: position 49,187,312 of record JAVGWX010000005.1, on the reverse strand, counting down.
GAGTGCAAACTCAGAGTGACCCAAGCCTCCTTTTAGAGATGCATGGTTGGCATGGTCAGATGCATGGCCTGGCGTCATAGCCAGGGTACAAAAGGTCTTCATAACTCAGATATATGTCAATTGTCCCTGGTGAAAGTTATTTGTGCAGACAGGAGGAAACATTGCTGCGACTTACTGCGAAGAACGGACGATCAATGGAGTACACCGACAGCAATAGAGACAAGAAACGATCGCGGAGATGACCACCAATAAGTTGGTCCGACTCCCTTGAATCTTGCTACAACAGTCACGATACCACAGATGGGCGATTCATTATCCACTGATCCACCATGGCTCAAGACAGAGACCATTGGAAGAGAAGTTGGGGCCTGCAACGATAACCGTAGCTGAAGAACGGGTCGTCCAGTAAACCAGTAATTCTAGAGAGCTATATTTGATCAAGTTAGCCAGAAAAATACTGAACTTAATGATTTAAGAGCAGTACTCTGTCAACTATGCCAGCAGTCCGCACCAAAAAGAGTGGTGGTACAGTGGGTTCCATCCCACTGTAACATCCAAGGCAACGAGGAGGCAGACAGACTGGCAAAAGAAGGTGCAAGACTACCACAACCAGATTCTAATGTGACCTACGAAGAGTCCAAAAGGCTTAGTAGGGCTAGATACATGGCCAAATGGGAAACAGAACATACTGGCTACACAAAAAATGATGCCTATTACCAGTTGAACAGAAGAGAGCAGGTCGTGGTCTTCAGACTCCGCACAGGTCACAACAGACTGAGGTACCACCTATTCAATATACTGAAGATAGGTGGCACTGACGAATGCACTTGTGGTACAGGGAAAATGACCGCTGAACATCTGCTGCAAAACTGCCCGAGATACGAGGACCAGAAAAAGCACATGTGGCCATCACCAGTGGGAACACTAGACAAGCTCTATGGCAGTGTCGACAGCCTCAGGATGACCACTGCTTTCTTCGAACAAATACAGGTTGACGTCTGACAGCGTACGAAGATGAAGAAGAAGATCAAGTTAGGCTAGGAATATATATTTTATTATATTAGGCAATGGATCTATATTTGATTATATTAAGCTTGGGATTAATATTTGATCATCACAAACTAGGGAACTGTATTTAATCATCTTAACTATGAATATCCATCTTAGGCTAAGGATCACTAAAGATCTCTAAGGAGCTTTAAGGATCTCTAAGATCTTTAAGGATTTCTAAGGATATCTAGCAATGGATAACCATTTAAGCCTATATACCCATATTTATCCTTTTTGGCTTTGGATATCCATCTTAGGCTATATATCTGCATTTTCTGTCATTTATTTGAGGGTTAGTATTGAGATTGTAACTGCACTGCAAATAAATGAATACAAGCTTCCCTAAAAGCTAATTACAGAAAACCAAATGCAGTGTTGGACCTATACTCCACCATCTAGAGTGGCAGGTAAATGATGATGATCCACATCTGCCTTTTGACCATCTTAGGCACTGCGTTTAGATCTGACATTGATCGTTTCAGGCCAGGGCTCTACAGACGCAGCTTGAGGGGGTCACTGACAAGATGTTGAATGTGGAGCGACAGCTGGCTCAGGCTGATCTAGGAAATGTTCATCTGCAAGACACTAAGGACACACTCGTGGCAGTCAGGCATCAGTTAGAGGGGGAAAAGTTACAGAGGTCAGATAAATTCTCATTTGTTTAAAATTATTTTACTTCCACATTTAATAAGGGAACTGTGACGCTAGTCCAGACAGACACAACATACAAAAAAGGACGTCACGTCAGGGTCAGGCACTATATAGCTTAACTTAACTTAATGTCTTTATACTGGTTTAAAAGACTCTATAGAGTCTGTATACAACCAGGATAGTTTAACTGATGTGCGAGTCCATCTTAATAGATGCAAACACAAGACCTAAGTAGACCCGCAGCCAGTTAGGCACCATCTATAGCCGCTCTTAACAAACTACCTGGGGAAAGGTACAAATGCTCTTAACCTGGAGAAAGGTACAAATAACTTGGGTAGTTTTTTAACTTGAATTTTGTCTGGACAGTGGTTGCTATACCTACTCTTTTCGATTTCGAAATGCCAAGAAAGTTTTGACGTGCGCAACACTGAACACAGGAGTCCGATTATGGGATTATGCCAATTATGGGATTTGATTTTATCAGTTGTAATCGACGTGTGCCATTAACGAATTGACCCCGAATAACTGATCCAGCGGCTTATGAAATTATTAAAATGCAGCAGAGCCAATATATCGGCTTGGGGCTTGATACACATAAATACAATTTAACTTTCCACATTAAATGTCATGTTTGCGGGGTTTTCTATTTTCAAACTTTAATTTCTAAACACTTAAGTATAATATATGATACTTCAGTATAGCATTTCTTAACATGCAAGAAAAGTTGATATCGCTAAAATAAATGTGTCCATGGGCCACAAATATTGCAAATTAAATGAGTTCATTTGTATTTTTTTCAGTGTAGCATACATGTGGTAGTGGGGTCCAAAAAGGGAGCAAAGAGTAGTTAAACTGTAAGCTGCCACACCAGAGATTCACCCTGGAAGTTGCTAGTGCCCTCGAAGTTCACTGACATAATTGAATATATTAAATGTGTATTTCTACACGAAAGTCAGCTTTCTGAGCTCATTGCAGTAAGAAATGATATCTGAGAGGAATGTCTCTTATCAACAATTTCTCTTTCTACATACCATTCTGGTTATGGAGGCAACAACATCAACCAACAAAAATAGAATTCATTGGAATTTAACAAAACAACTTGATGATCGGAACTTTGTTGATGACTTATCTCGTCTGTTACATCTGTTCATCAGCTACAATATTCTGTCCTGTAGTTGCAATCTTCTGTCCCGTAGCTACAATCTTCTGTTCTGTAGCTGCAATCTTCTGTCCCATAGCTGCAATCTTCTGTCCTATAGCTGCAATCTTCTGTCCCATAGCTGCAATCTTTTGTCTCGTAGCTGCAATCTTCTGTCCTATAGCTGCAATCTTCTGTCCCATAGCTGCAATCTTCTGTCCCATAGCTGCAATCTTCTGTCCTATAGCTGCAATCTTCTGTCCCATAGCTCAAATCTTCTGTCCTATAGCTGCAATCTTCTGTCCCATAGCTGCAATCTTCTGTCTCGTAGCTGCAATCTTCTGTCCTATAGCTGTAATCTTCTGTCCCATAGCTGCAATCTTCTGTCCTATAGCTGCAATCTTCTGTCCCATAGCTCAAATCTTCTGTCCCATAGCTGCAATCTTCTGTCCCATAGATGCAATCCGATACATAATAAAATAAATATACTTGATGAGAGGTCACAGAAAATAAAAAAATGAAAATCATGAGAATAAATATAACTAAAGACAATTAGATTATGCTGATGTATAAACAGATGGTTCAACTTAAAATACAACAGAGAATGGAGGTAAAGGGATCTTTTTAAGTCTAAAAAAACAGCACACAAAGACAGCTATCAGTGGCTATTGGAAAATGTTTAAGTAATTTCGGAACAGAGGCAGAGGCCTTAAAAACTGGAACTGAAACTCCAAACGTTAGATGAAAATACAGAGAGATAGGTTGTACTATTCACAGATACACTGTCAGTGATTGTGGCACTGGGAGGCCAGAAAAATACGGACCTAAAGGAACTAAGAGTCTTACTTTATAAACTATTTCATTGGTTCAAGAGAGTTGTATACAGTTTTTGTTTTTGTTGAATGCCCACAATGAGTAGGATTACCCTCTTTGTGTGCCCTGAAGAGGCCATTAGGGATGATGAGGCTAACATCTGGTCAGGCAAAACACACTGATTAGACAATGTTAGCCAGGGTCAGGAGAAATATACTGGTCAAGACCCTCACCTGACCTCATTGGTCGTCCTGGAAACGGGCTAACAAGGTGAGGTTTGGTGTGATCCTTGTAGTAGTGAGAGACACACAGATTAATCCAAGAATAGCACAACCGCCTGGAGGACCATGGTCCACATTCATCAGTATGCTCGGGATGTGAGCCATTTTTAGTGCGCACAAAAGAGTAATCCTACTCATTGTAGGCATTCGCAAACAACAAGAGTGCGTTAAATGATGGGTTTCAGTAGCTTTCCAAGGAGGACTATGAGGAAGTCAAGGAGGGGGAGGTCTTGGCCAGTATATTTTGCCTGACCCTGACTAACATGTGTGACCAGTATGTTGTGCCTGACCAGACGTTAGTCTTCCTCCCCAGTTGTATACAGTGGATTCTATCTCATTGCAATATTTTTGGCAATCAAGAGGCGGACTGGCTGTCAATAGAAAGTGGAAAGCTATCACTAACTGATTTAGGTATAATAAAGAGGCTGACTGACTGTCAAGAGAAAGTGGAAAGCTATCACAACCTGATTTAGGTATAATGAAGAGGCTGTCAAGAGAAAGTGGAAAGCTATCACAACCTGATTTAGGTATAATGAAGAGGCTGACTGGCTGTCAAGAGAAAGTGGAAATCTGATTTAGGTATAATTTATAAAAACGTATATAGGTTTACCAGGTGTAGATACAGGAGTAAGGGAGAAACAGAGCAGACAAGATCATTAATGACGCATATTACCAGCTCAACAGAGGTGAGCAGGTAGTAATCTAAAGACTCCATAAAGGTGATAACAGACTGAGATACTGTCTGTTCAACAAACAAACAAATGAATGTGTTTGCGGCACTGATAAAATGACTGCTGAGCATCTGTTACGAAGGTGTTCAACATGCAAGCAACAGAGAAAGCACTTGTGGCCATCAACAATGCCATTCATAGACAAGTTCTATGAAGATACCAATAGCCTTGGGCTAACCATGGTTGTCTTTAGATATATTGAAGTTGACGTCTGAAAATGTCAGAAGAAAAAGAAGATTGTTTTGAAAGACACACTACTGCATCAAGTAGAATCATTCATAATAAAAGGCCAGAGGAGTTTTTATTGCATTGGAGAATTTATGGAAATCAAAATAAATCAAGTCAATTTTAAAATAAAAATTGTCTGCTCCCATGTAAAGTCTGTTTTATTGCATGACAAGAAGCAAATAAAATCTTGCTTTTAATGCTTCTATAAAACATGCATTCCCCATTCCCTCACTTCACTTCCGCCCTTTTATCCCTTTGCAGGATATTACTTATTGTTGGCCATATGTTAGTTGTGAAAGCAGAAGCTACTGGGCTTTGCCTTCAACCACTTTTCTCTTGCAGTCACATTTAAAGGCAGTTCAGTAATATTGTAAGAAAAAGTGACTTGTTTTCTGCCAGGTAGACCCATAGAGTAGTAATAAGATTAGACACAACTAAGTTGGTAAAGTGTATTATTTAAAATATATACACTTAAAAAATCTCTGTGAACTAAAGAAAGAAGTAAAATATATTGATTCATTTACTAGGGGAAGGTAAGCACTGCTATCTAACATAGATAACCTTCCTCTGAAGGAAGCATATGCCTATAAAAAACGTAAAACCTTCAGTTTCTAGGACTCATGGTAATACTTTCAAGGTTTATTTCAGGAAAACAAATTGCATCCGCTACACCAAAAAATATAATTGACAGTCTTTATCAAACGCTACAGAGGCATGTATTTAAAAAGCATTGGTAATACAAATGGCACACAAAAGAAGATTACACCACCATTGGCACAAGCCAGTTTACAGTGTCTGGAAAACAGAAGAATTCAAGATGATTTAATACAGGTTTATAAAAAAAAGAAAAGCTTAAATTAGATTATAACAAGTCTTTTTAAATGCAGAAGTCAACAAAAACAACAGGGTACAGCCACAAATTAATTAAAGAAAGGGCCAGATTAGATACCAGGAAGTATTTTTAGTCAGAATGCTTGGAATGTATTGACACAGGAAATAATGGAAACAGGATCAATTAATGCATTCAAGAAAAGATTGGATGCACAAAGCTATTTTTAGATCAAATGAATGTAAAAGAAACTGGTTGTATAGAAGACTTGTCAGTCTTCTAAACCAGTATAAAGACATTAAGTTAAGTTAAGTGGATGGATGAGATGATAAAAGTCACATTGTGTACACTTTATTAACCTTGGGTACCCTAGATTGCAAGTATTCTTCATTCAAGAATATAACGAGCATATCAATTTCAGTTACTGTCCTTAATCTTATTTATGAAACTATATTTTGTAGGTTAATTTTGGACCATTCTGTTGCTGAGTTAAAACACCAGGTGGCACTATTGAAGCAGAGGGAATCCAATGTCAGAACAGAAAACAAAGAATTCCAGCACACAATTCTGGACCTCGAGTCTCATCTTAGTCTTCTTCAGAAGCAGAGTAATGTGGACTTGAACATGGCAAGCATATGTTTATATGATCAGTTGCTTTATGTTGAATCAAATGTCAGATTGACAGAGCAGATAGATGTGTTCTTTCTCACAGTAAATCTAGTTTTACATTCTTAGAACAGGTAGTAGTGGATTGACCTGTTCATTCCATTTCTACCATTGGGTGTAAATAACTTGACTTACTCACTCCATGGTTTATAGATGACTTGACTTATTCACTCCACTGCTATCATGGGATATAGATGACTTGACTTATTCACTTCACGTCTAGCGTGGGGTATAAATGACTTGACATATTCACTCCACTTCTATCATGGGTTATAGAAGACTCGACTTATTCATTCCACCTCTATCATAATGTATAGATGACTTGACTTATTCACTCCCCTTCTATCATGATGTATAAATGACTTGACTTATTTACTTCACTTCTACCAAGAGATGTAAATGACTTGACTTATTCATTCCACTTCTACCATGTGGTATAGATAACTTGACTTATTCACCTTACTTCTTCCATGGGTTATAAATGACTTGACTTATTCACCTTACTTCTACCACAGGTTGTAAATGACTTGACCTATTCACTCTTCTTCTACCATGGTTTGTTAATGACTTGGCTTATTTACCCTTCTATCATGGGGTATAGATGACTTGACTTATTCACCTTACTGCTATCATGGGGTGTAAATGACTTGACTTATTCACTTCACTTCTACCATGGGTTGTAAATTGACTTATTCCCTCCACTTCTATCATGGGGTATAGATGATTTATTCACTCCACTTCTATCATGGGGAATAGATGATTTATTCACTCCACTTCTATCATGGGATAAAGATGACTTGACTTATTAACTTCACTTCTGCCAAGGGGTGTAAATGATTTGACTTATTCACCCCACTTATATTATGGGGTATAGATGACTTGACTTATGCACTTCACTTCTACCAAGCGGTGGAAATGACTTGACTCATTCACTCCATTTCTACCATAAAGCGTAAATTGCTTGACTTATTCATTCCACTTCTACCATGAGTTGTAAATAGCTTGATTTATTCACTCAACTTCTACCATGAGGTGTAAAGGACATGACTTATTCACTTAACTTCTGATCCTTCAGAACCAGAGCCATCAACTTCAACCCTTGTTAGATCTTTCCAAAATCCCTGCTCCTAAAAAAATAAAATTGAGTTTATCCAATTCTTAAGATGAGCCTCTTCAGGTTTCTATATCGGATGTTCTGTTCTGTTAAGAAGCGCCATCATTGCACTCCAGGCAGATCCATAGATGCTCAATCAATCTCAGCAAAATGCAAAGAGTATAGATACTTATGGTTCTTGTAGTTTGCTGATTGTACACACTCCTGCTCTGTCCTCTCTCTGCCCCCCTCTCTGATGGACCGACTTATAATTTTAAAATTCTACAAACTGTTTTTAAAATCCTGAAATCTGTACAAGGCTGATTCATTGGCTGCAGTGTCTTTATCCAAAAAGACCAAAATGTCAGCTCTTTCATTTCGACACACCCCAGCATGGCCATGACAGAAGATCCACACAAGTTCCTGGAGGTTCAAGACCTCTATGCCCTCTATCCACTCAAGCCACAGCCAGCACTTTCTGAAGCAAGGATTGAGGGTCATAAAAGAGGTACCAGATAGCCACCTTAGAGCAGAAGTCACTGCCTCAATCTCCATTCTCATACTGGACGTTGTTGTCAAGTAAGCACAAATCCTCTCATCAATGACCTTCTTTCTCATTCTAGCAGAGAAGCCCTACCCAGCTTCTTTACCACATTAGCACAGATCCATCGGTATGTATGTAAAGTAAGTAGCATGTCCTTTACAGAACATCGCTACTTACAACACCCATCCTATTTGGCTGTTATATTTCTTGGCAAGTCTGCAGAACAGTAGGTTGCCATTACTTCCCGTACATGGAGAAGCAAAAAAAATAACCCATGTCTGCCAAACTGGACACGAGCATGATTTGAACCTAGTGTGGGATCAAGATGCTGCAGCAGTCAGCGACCCATAGCTGACTGCTAGCGTCAGGGCCAGCGAACCATAGCTGCCAAGACCCTTCTACACCTCCACGTGGTGATCCTGGATAACAGGCTCCAGCAGGGCAGACTGGCTAAGGAGAAGGGAACGAAGAGGGAATGCTAACCCGGTACTAAAAAAATGCTTGCTGAAGTCGGATGTGTTGGACTGAAAGGTGCAAGTATCGCAGCCAAGCTGTAAACTATGACACAACGCATTCCGTTCTCTGGACTACATTCTGCTACTTAAGCCCTTTCAGGGTTTGGTAGTGGGAGATTGAGAACGAACGAAGAAGAAGAAGAAGAACCTAGTGTGTTAGGATTGTAAAACGGATGCTTCACCTGTAGACCACACAGCCTCCCAGTATGTATGACAGCATCATAATTCTGACCCTAAATCAGCTACATTAAAAACCATACATACTCTATATATTAATCATCTGGTCACTCAAGAATAATTTGAAGGTCAGATTGTATTGTTTATCTATGGATGTTGATGTGGACATATATCAGCCACAGACATCAATGGAATGCTAGCAGCGCTCAAGAGGACACAGCTATAAATTAATTAAGGAAAGGTCTAGATTAGATATCAGGAAATATTTTTTTAGTCAGAGAGTGGTGAATTCTTGGAATGTATTGCCACAGGAAATATTGGAGGCAGGGTCAATTAATGCATTGAATAATAGGTTGGAGGAACAGAAACTGGTTGAATACAGACTCTGCAGAGTGTTCTAAACCCGTATGAAGACGTTACGTTAAGTTAAATTACAGTTTTTGAAACATGTTTTGAGACTGTTAGAGTGTAGTGGATTAAGGTAAATTAAGGCTATGATTAAACTTTTTTTCATTTTTAATTATCATCGGTCGTGTGTTCCCTAACCTGTCGAAAGAACGTGTCATGCATGTATAAATATACTGTTTATCAGTTGTTGTTTTGTTACCTAGCTGATGTTAGGGTATTTCCCTTAGCACCAGCACATATCTGAGGTTAGCAAGGACTCCCTGGTGGATCAAATAAACAGGCTTCAGAGGGAGGTCAATGAGCTTCAGCATGAACTGTACAACATGAGTGAAAGACGAGATGCAGACATGAAAAGATATGAGGAACGAAAGCTCAGAACTAAGGCCAAGCTCATGAAAGCAAGGTGGGTAATGATTATACAACCTTCTTACTTAAAGGAGCAGGTGGCCTTACCGTTAGGATTTTGGCCTATTAGCTAGAAAGATACGGGTTCGAAACCTTGTAAGGGTGAGCGACGTAGCTAAGTGGTTAATGTCACGATGCATAAACCAAACTTGTGTTCAGATTCATGAACAGGCAAGATCGTACCCCAGTTGTTGTTGTTGTTGTTTGAAAATGCCCACAATGAGTAGGTAACTCTTATGTGCGACCTCAAAAGGGCGTTAAGTGACAGGTTGCAGTAGCTTTCCTCACATCCCAAACGTGTTGATGAAGATGTCCTCCAGGCGGTTCTGCTGTGCTTGGCTTCTTCTGCATGTCCCTCACTACTACGAATATCATGTTGAACTTCACCTTGTTAGCCAGACTGTTGTCCTCAACAACAGCCTGTTTTACAGGACGACCAATGAGGAGATCAGGTGAGGGTCTTGGTCAGTATATTTCTCTGACCCTGGCTAACATTCTCTGATCAGTGTGTTTTGCTGACCAGACGTTAGCCTCATCGCCCCCGTGCCCCAGTAGAATGTGAATCCATAAGAGAAATGCATGCTGATGTTGTGTGTACAGGGTCATAAGGTGCAAAGCACAGTTCAACGCACTCAATAACAAATCAAACAAAGAATAACAAAGAACCATTCTGATGACCTAGGTTCTTTTTTCTAACAGAAATTAAATAAATAGCTAACTTGCGCACTGCATCACAACTGTCGAAACAGGCGGCCTAAATTCCTCAGTTTTAAAAGTCCTAGCAATTATAATAAACCCATTAATGATAGCTATTCATTTTTGTTATTGCATTTCCTTTTCAATTCCATGCAATGCCATGAGACTGCTGTTGATGTTGGTGCTGCTGCTGTTGCTGTTGATATTGGTGCTGCTGCTGTTGCTGTTGATGCTGCTGTTGAATATCCATGATGAGTAACTTTACTCTTTTGTGCATCTTGAAAAGAGCGTTAAGTGGTAGATTGCAGTAGCTTTCTTCACATCATGAGCATGCTGATGAAGGTGGATCGGGATCTTCCCAGATGTTGTAATATTTTAGGCTTCTCATCTGCATGATGCTCAATACAACAGGGAACACAGTGATCCACATCTCGTTATCCAGACTGCATCCTGTATCCAGTGAATGCTATGGAAGAGAGATAGTGGTCAGTATATTGGGCCAGATGTGACGTCCTGGTCAGTTTGTTGTACCTGACAAGACTAGCATCTCAATTTCCAGAATGCAGAAGAATGAACAAGAAGTAATATTCACACCCGTCCCCATTTGCTCAACAAAACAGCGTCTATGTATCTGCCCAGATTTATTTAATGTCTATTTTATGTAACATGACATTTAATATTATCCACACACAAGCAAGAGAAGAAGAAGAGGAATTGTATTTTATGTTTTAATCTATGTAACAGGGCACTCTACACGGCCGAGCGCAGCAGATACATGGATCAAATGAAAAACATGGATGAGGATCTACGTCTAACTCACGCAACGCTTGCCAAAGAAAAGGAGTGGGGCAAGAAAATGGATGACAGTTACAAGTTGTTATTGAGTGAGAAACGGGAATTAATATCTCAGTAAGTAAATCTTTCATCACTTTGCTATGTGTGTGTCCTATCACCACCAGCGATATAGATGTATGTGTATAATTCACCTTATCGCTTCGCATTTATCATTTTACACTGTGAGGTGTTTCCATAACCTTGGCTGTTGTTACTTTCAATCCATACCTCAGCAGTGTTTTTGAACACAATTAATCCATCTTTCTTGTGGTCTTTCTCTTAAGCTGTGCTGTCTGGTGTTAAAGGCCTGTACCTATATTTTTTAGACATTCTTGTCTTTCCATTTGCTTATCCTGTTTTCCCTTTCAACATCAGGTTATGAAGAGATCTCTACAATGATTCCTACTGTGTGCCTCATGCATAGTGGCATTCACAGTCTCAGATATTTCCATAAGTCACCTATTTGGTGATCAGCCTTTGGCCTCGAATCCATTAGATCTAAATAGCATTGCTTGTTGGGGATACTGTGTGGTGGGTAGTCTTGTTACGTGGCCAAACCATTTTAGTTGCTGTATTTTGATGCAGTCTAATACTGATGTTCTTCCCGCCAGTATTCTAATGTAATTGTTTCTTATCCTGTCTCTCCTTGTTACACCCAATGTTTTTGCAGGCATTTCATTTATTTTGTTACGATTTGTCATTTTTCAATTGATGTTAGTGTCCAGTTTAGACGTAGGTAGTAAGTATTGTGTCAGGATGAAAGTCGTGTTGAATAAAACGTTTTTGGTAGTTATTCTTGTTATTTGTCAAAAGCTTTAAATTTTATGTCTGTCTGTATAATTCATCTTCTTCTTGGTCATCCTCTTGCTCCTCTTGCTGCCTAGTGTTATAGACTCAAGGTGCTCTCATTATATGCCAAAATCTTTTATTTTATGTCTGTCTGTATATACCATGTATGGCAATGTCCCACCTTTCTGTCCAATTTCTGTGTTTCTCTCTACGTATCTTCTTTTGTCCACTTTTTGATACATCTCCTGTCACATGTTGCAATCTGTCACTCTTGTGCCTTGGTCAGGGTCCATGTCTGACACAGATAACAGAGTTTTGGCAAGATTATACTGTTGATTGTATGTCTTTTTGTCTCTATTGGAATATTTTAATCGTGTGATTTATTCGCCTTTGTCGCTTACTGTTTCTATGTAAAATACGTTTAACACTTTCTTTGTTTTAGAGTCACTACAGATATGTTTTTATCATTACAGAGATTACAACATTTTTGCTGTTTCCAAATAGTTGGTCATCTAGTAGCCAAATCAAATATAAATATCAATCTTGTAAAGCCTAAATATTTGTCTTTGCAAATTCCGTTACCACCAGTCTTCTTTGTATGTGTGTGTGTATGTGTGTGTGTGTATATAAAACATAAGTTCACTTTTTGGGAACATTTTTAAACTCATGTTCACATTTTTATATTTTCCATAATTTTTGTTTTAATACTGATTTTTTATATTATTAGATCTTGACATTTTCAAGCTTTGTTATATTTTATTCTTTTTTTAGTTTGTTAGCCTGTAGCTTCCTACATAATTTTCTTTTCATCAATTTTAAACTGGCGGCTTGCTAGGTCGTGCTAATTTATTTTGTTGAATTCTTTTAGGCCAGTTTTATTTGTGTGATCTATGTGGCCTTCATGGCTAGTATTATGGCTTCCTGGAATAAAGGCACACCGTTTCGTTCGCATCCATACAAAAGATCAATGATAGTTATTTTATATCATCATCAGTGGGCTACTAGGGAACAAGATGGCTGACAGATTGGCAAAAACAGGAGCCTCGAAACAACGATTGGTTAGACCCTGCAGTAACCACACAGTAAGACGAATTATTGAGAATAATACTCAGGAAATCTGGATGAACAGGTGGACAACGGGAACAACAGGTTGCAGTGTGTTTAGCAAAATGTCACAACCAGAAAGTATCGATGACATAAATAAACCACATAGAAGTGATCAAAGTCTCATCTTTCAGTTCCGAACAGGACATACCAGGGTCAATAGTCACTTGAACCGCATCAATCCCCAGCATCTGCCCTTGTGCAGACATTGCTCTCATCCTGATGAAACAGTTTGACACCTACTCATTGAGTGCAATGCGCTTGTGGGCATGAAAAAAAGATTCTTACAAGCAATGCCAATAATTGCCAACACACTTTACGGAGCAGTGAAACAACTGAAGAAGACCTGTATTTATATAAGAATGGCATTGGGCTGCCAAGGGCAGGCTTGCTCGGCAGTTATGGGATAATAACAACAACAACAACATATCATCATCATAGACATCTGAGTCTCTGTAGCCTATTGTCCAGTTCTGTCTCCTGTATTTCGACACTGTTTGTTATGACTGTAAAGGCCGATTCGCGAGTTATAGCCCCTGCCACAGATCGTACAACCATGCTGAGGAGGCTGGGTTGCAGGAGGCTTTTCTCTGCAGCCAGAAGGCCTTTAGAGAGTCGGTAGCCACTATGCCCCTTCAAACTCACTGTCTCTAAACAGCTCGATCCTGATCGTCTCCCAGCGCTCGGATGTGATGTGGCATTACTTCATGTCCCTCTTGCATATGTCCTTGAATCGCAGTGTAGGACAGCTGATTCTTCTCCCTCCAATGGCCAGCTGTCCGTAGAGGATTTCCCTTGGCAGCCTCTCATCTTCCATGCAGTAGTTATTTGATAAGACCTATACATTTCTTCTACTCTTTCACCATCCTTTTCCTCTCCTCAATAAATAATAACTTGCAGGCATGTCATTCCTTATGTACACACTCTTCGCTACCCCTTTTGCCACAACAAATTGTGGATTAACAGAATTTGTCTTAAATGTATGTAATTTGTCATCCTGATATTCAACAAGACAAAGGAAATGCCTGATGCCAGGTAACCAAATGTTGTTTAAACTCAGTACCATGTTCGACCAAGGGTTTTACTCAGGTCATCTTTCCATCTTTTTGTTGGACGCTTACAGTTGAAGGGCTACCACGACATCACCTTTCATGACCATATGTTGGTAGACATATGCACCACACGTCCCGCCCATCTGCATTTCGTTTAATAATGCAGCATCTAGGACATCATTGAAGTTAGTTCATCACCTGATTTCTGTGTTGCAAAATTAGTCCCATAGAGAGACTTGCAGTGTTTTTCGCTCCGTGAGCGATTCGTAACTTCAACAAGATCACTTCCTAGTTGAATTTTTCCATTTGGACAAGACAATAAATGTTCAATTTGTACTGGCTTTTTTTCTCGTTTGATGTTAGATCCTACTGCTTCACTTGCTTTGTTGAGCTCATTTAGGTATTTCTGGAGATGCTGGGGATTGCTTTAGGTATTGCTCAGCCTCTCTGACACTGTGACTGAGAGTGACTATGTCATATACAGACCTTACATCGTTGAATCTTTCTCCGTCCTATAAAATGGCTTTATTTTTTTATTGCATGGTTTTCATTGACCTTGTGTATGAGTTTTCATTGGTTGAAGTGCAATTCTCTGAGTTGCTAGAACATAATGTTCACAACATACATCTAATAATTTTATGTCATTGCATGTTTGTTGAAGTGATTTTAGGTTTTTTTTCATTTGAATAAATTATATACAAATTTGAAATGAAAACACATTTATTTTTGTTCATCTTGATGTATTCTGCGGTATATCCATGCCATCACATATTGAGAACGTTACAGTAAAGGTAAGAAATATAGCATCCTGTCGCTTCCTTGTAGCCAGCTTTTAATTTAACCCTAGTGGCTTGTTAACCTAATCTTTAACCTTTCTAACATGTTTACAGAATTCCTGTTTTATATTCCAATATATAAAATTAGTTGCTCATTGCAAGCAATGATGACGACACCATTAGGCGGTTTTGTCTTGATGATGTAACTTGCGCTGTATTTGGAATGTAGTGAATAAGAAACTGCGCTGGTCATCAACCTCGCTCACTGATACCGAGCTACCTTGGACCAGTGGCAAGACATAAATCGATACAGCTGAAGGTAACTCAGGATGCAGGCACTCTGGCCCCATCTCCCAAAAGACCATAGGTCGTTTGATACTAGCGGGACTCAATCGCTCACTGTTTCCGTTCATCTGCTTTGAGAGTCAAGTGCTTTACCTATCAACTACAGCGACCTCCTATATAATACTTACTTGATTACTTAGTCACTCCTCTTTTACCTTTGAAGGGAGTGTACATAGGTTTTTTTATACTTGCAATTGAGGGTATAGGTCTTAATTTTTTTTTTTTTTTGCGTTCGCCTTAGTTAAGTATTCCCCAAGGTGGTGTACGTTACACTGTGGTTTTTATTTTGCACCTGTCGGCCCAGTGCATCCAACTTCAGTACGCATTTTATGTAAGGGTCTTCTTCCTCCTGCATTTTCTAAGGGTTTGCTTCCCCGGGGTAACGGCTGGTGCTGTGATGGGGATCGTACCCAGCACCTTTGGTTGTGAGCCGTGTCACTTAACCACTATCCCACACCATCCCCCTATAGGTCTTATGAAAAGGGCAACTCTGTTTCAGCACTGCTGGTTGTATAACATACACACGTCTTCATCATCTTCCTGTCCTTGGCCAATTAGTCGGGCTTCTGTGATTCTGGCAATGGCAATGTTTTGTCGACCTAGTTTGCAGGCGAGTGCCGCCATGTAGCAATTCACATTCATTGTTAGGAAATTCCCAGTGGTGACCCTCATTGGGCTTCTTATGCCAGGGGGAGTCGCTGGAGGACGCAGCTCTATATGTGGGATGCTGAAGCTGGGGAAGGCATTAGGGGTACCTTTCAACATGATTTGTCGAGACTGGAGACCTTCCACATGCGCAATCAGCGGCGCATCCTGGGCATCCGATGGCATGACTACACCTGCAACGTGAAGGTCTCTGCTAAAACAGGTCTCCTCCCAATTTAAGAAAAACATGACCTCTGCTGAGTTTTTTGTTCGGTCATGTTGTATGGCTGGGCTTGGCTCACAAGATACTACAAAAGTCGTTCCTCAGCGCCAAAGGTCTTCCCTCTACCGGCTGGTGCAGTAAAGGTCGTCCTCGAATGGCTCCAGCAGATAGCAACCACCACCTCCATCCTGGATGATGCCTTGAACCACGCCACAGCGCTGGGTCATGGATGTGGTCAACCAATGCAACACGGTCTCAGACACTTAAGCGGACATTATTATTATTATTAATTAAGTGTGCAGACAAACAGGTGATTGGTCTGTCCTATCTATTAACCTTCATATAGGTCACTATCGTGTAGAAATTTGGTGATGCGACGTCCTGGTTTGAATGTTGGGCCTCACCCTGATGCAACGTCCTGGTCACTATGTTGTTCCTGACCCTGACATGATGTCCTGGTCAGTATGTTGTACCTGACCCTGACGCGACGTCCTGGTCATTGTGTTGTACCTGACCCTGACGCTACATCCTCGTCAGTATGTTGTGCCTGACCCTGGCGCAACATCCTGGTCAGTATGTTGTACCTGACCTTGACATGATGTCCTGGCCAATATGTTGAGCCTGACACATTGTTCTGGTCAGTATGTTGTGCCTGACCTTGACGGGACATCCTGGTCGGTATATTTGATCTGATCCTGGCGTGACATCCTGGTCAGTATGTTGTGCCCGACCCTGACACAATGTTCTGGTCAATATGTTGTGCCTGACATGATGTCCTGGTCAGTATGTTGTGCTTGACTTTGACGAGACATCCTGGTCGGTATATTTGGCCTGACCCTGGCATGACATCCTGGTACGCATGTTGTGCCTGATGCAGGCGTGACGTCCTGGTCGGTATATTGTTTCTGACTGGACTAGCGTCGTTATCAAATAAAAACCTTTCTTGGCGACTTTTAACTGTGGCGAAGTTTTAACTGTGCTATGTAAAACAACTTTATTACCCGTTCTACATTTATTAGTTACTAAAATCTATTGTTATGTTTCTCTTGGATGTTAAAACTCTGTTAAGAAGTGATTTTAGATAATAGTGATTATTTTTATGTGTTATGTGCAGTTTATTTCTATGCTTTCTAATTGTGTTTATTTTGTTTATCGTAAATACATTATCTTCATGTGTATCAACATATTATATTGAGCAGCGATACTATTTTGTTCCGAGTATTTTTGTAATAGCTTGACAAAGTGAGAAGAAGAATAAACAGGTAACATTATTTTCAAGTAACAAAATTTATTAATTTGGTTATATAAGTGCATAATAGCTATACACAAACAATAATGACAAAGTGAGAAGAAGAATAAACAGGTAACATTATTTTAAAATAACAAAATATAATTAATTTGATTATATAAGTGCATAATAAAATACTAACAATAATAATAATAACAATGATAAAATAAAACTCAGTGCTAAAAGCACTTAGCTCAGAAAAAGGTTGAGCAGGAATAGTTCCATTTCCTTTAGAAGTGTACATTTTTCAGTGGAATCAGAATCATAAAAATATGAATTGATAAAGGGAAACAATTTAACTAAAATATTTTTAATTAACAAATAAAATAAAAGAAATACAAATAAGTGTCATGGAAGATCTTCAATGTTACAAGGAAATATGAAAAAAAAGACATTATAAATATGGTCAGCGGTACATTTCTAGGCACAAGATATGCTGGTTTGGGTCATCTCATGAGAATGCATCCTCATCAACTTCCACTGATGACTTACAATGCTGGTCGATCTGGCTACAGGGCAAGAGGATGGCCACAAGGAAGGTGGACAGATGACATAAGAGTGATTGTTCAATGACACAGGCGTACAATGACCGATACAACGGACTTGGTGCAGGGCAGACAACTTCAACTCCCCGCGACGCTCAGTGGTATATTTAGGAATAAAACTAACTATCATAATGACATGATGCATTTTTGTGTGTTTCTTTGTTTTCATATAATCTTTACTACTTTTTCTGTCAATTAATGTTTTCTGCCGTTCCAAGTCTTAGCTTATTAACTTTTCAAATGTATGCTATAATTAGTCTAGAGTGGATGCTACAACTCATTGCTTTGTGCATCTCACATTTGACATATGCCAAACCACCTGCCCATTTTGGAGTTGTCTTATTAGCTTGAAAGGTAGCTCTAGAACTGATAGAAAAAGTCAGCACAAGTGAGACATGTCGATGTTGCGGTAAATGAGGCATGTCATATTGTAACAGGATGTCTTAAGGCAACACCAATCGGAAATTTGTTTCCACTCACTGGCATCGCACCACCAGAAATCAAGAGATGGGTTGCATCAGATGTCCGAAGGACAAGCAGTCCTTTGATCAAAGACACACCCTTTTTGAATATAATCACGAAGAGTGGCAACTGAAATCAAGGAAAAGTTTCCTTAAAACTGTACAGTTCACAAACTAGAAACCTGAACAAAACCACACCGAAATGTGGCATTAAAGGTGGGGTAAAGAATGGATAAAGATCAAAGAAAAACTTGCGACAGGGCATAATATGTCATACCCTGTGTGGAAAGCCCTGAACAGATTACGAATGGAAGTGTCCAGGGGTAGATCGAATTTGAAAAGTTCAGGACATGTGGGCGATGATGTCTGCAAATGCGGAGCCATCTAAGACCCTGAGCACCTGCCCAAGAATGCAAGAACCATGCACTTTGGGGGAGCACATGAAACAGCTTCCAGTACAGCTGATTTCTGGTCCAATACTTTGTAAGGTTGTCAAACAGAGGAAGTAAGTATGTCAGCTTTGGAACTAATACCCCATGTACAATACAAGAATTAATAAGTGAATATATCACATTGATCAGATGAAGAAGAGGAAGAAGAATGTGTTAATGGTCAGATTGAATATCTATGCTGATAGTCTGGCATTATTAAGCCCATTTAAGTGACTTAACATTCGCCTTTTGATGAAGCATATCTTCAGTTCAGCTCTTGGATTACCTCAACCAGCATTTATTAAATCATGTTTCCAGTCAAGAGAAATTGTATAAAATGGTACAAAGCTTCTTTGAGCCCCCTTCCCTTTGCCATTAGCTACTCTGTTTTTATCTACAACTGGTTTTTTTCCCATGAGATGTAGCCTGTTGTAACTCTTCAATGTTACATATAAGGATCATGTCACGAACGTAGAAATACAACGAAGAATGGAAAACGCAATTGGGCCTTTTGATGATCTGTTCACAGCTATCAAAAGGCAAAAGATGGCTTGGTACGGGCACATCACGAGGTACAGCAAAATTACAAATTTGATACTGAGAGGAAGAGGGCGTCCAAGGAAGAGATGGGCAGACATCATCACTGAGTAGTCAGATCTTCGTCCAGAGTCAAAACGGCTTATCAAAGCCAGATACATGACCAAATGGGAAACCGAACATACTGGTTACACCAAAAACGATGCCTATTACCAGTTGAACCGAAGAGAGCAGGTCGTTGTCTTCAGACTTCGCACTGGCCACAACAGACTGAGGTACCACCTATTCAACAAATTGAAGATAGGGTGTACCGACGAATGCCCGTGCGGTACTGGTAAAATGACCACTGAACATCTGCTGCAGAACTGCCCGACACACGAGGATCAGAGAGAGCAGATGTGGCCATTGCCAGTGGAACTGCAAGACAAGCTCTATGGTAGTGGCGAGAGTCTCAGGATGACCGCCGCTTTTTTCGAAAAAATAATGGTTACTGTCTGACTGTGTACGCAGAAGAAGAAGAAGAAGATCTTCGTCCTGATTAGGCACGACTGGTGGCAGCAAACGGAGAGAGATGGCATAAGATTGTGTTAGTACCTTCAAGTGTGCCCCAATGACCTGATGTTATGGGATGAGCTGAGCTAATGTAGCCTGCAAAGCTAAAAAGGGTATTGAAGATGAGATAGAAGTGGAATGGAGCACTCTGTAGGTTTTATGGAAGACAAGAAAGAGATGAAATGGAGAAATCTATTAATTTTGTGCATTAGAGACTTTATGCTCTATGATTAATATTTTTTTTAAAGGATCATAGAGAAAAAGGCACATTTTGTTTCAACATCTTTATGTTTATCAAGAGAAGGAACTCACATTGAAGTTCCCTTTAATATTGCAATGCAAATCTGACCATCAGCAAGCATAATTATTGATTTAAAAGTTAAAAATTTAAATTTGTAAGTTTTGTGCTTACTTTTGCACAAGGAGCTTTCCTAGTTGTTTGTTGTGAACAATTTAGAATTGGACCACGTTCTCCTGTTACCGTCTTGTCCGATCAAAGAAATTAGCCAGAGGTTAATCTGTTCAAACATCTTCCAGTTGGCCAAGCTGTCTACTCCACCGACTAATAATTTATTCACCTTTGATAAGCTGGTTCTCACGTATTTGTTGGATTAATTAATATTATTGCCTGGAAGAAATCTTCGTACCAGAACAAAGAAGAATTGTAACTTTTCCCCACTATAATGTTATGTAACAGATTTGGCTCTGTCACAGTAGTTGGTATAGTGTAGTAGTAAGGGTAGTAGTAGTAGCAGCAGCAGCAGCAGTGGTGGTGCAATAATGTGTAATAATAAATAATAAATGGCCTTTTTCGTCTATGCAGACGCCCATGAAGCAGGTATGTCTTTTTTCACTAGATGGTTCTTTTGTCCTTGAGACGTATACGATTATTTTCAAGTTTCTCTCCACAAGTAGCTTCAAATGTCATTAGGTCATTTCGGAGTGACATCTTTCATGTGGTTCACAATGCGACTGTGTTTTCCCAATGATGGTTGCTGGAAAAGTTTGTCATTTATACTTTGCAAACATCTTTATATCTGAGCAGGAGTCTCCTCCCCTCTGACAGCTCACCATACAACACCTTTTTTGGAATGCGCCCATTGTCTATTCTACTCTCGTTACCCAGCCACGCCAGTCTTTTAGCACGTAACAGTCCTATAGCAGAAGAAAGATTTGCGCATTGCAGTACATCTGTGTTTGTATTCTTGTCCTGCCACCTGAAGTTCATAATTTTCCGCAGGCAGCGGAGGTGAAAAGTGTTTAGCCGTCTCTCGTACCTAGAGTATGTCGTCCATGTCTCTCGAGCCTAGAGTATGTCGTCCATGTCTCTCGAGCCTAGAGTATGTCGTCTATGTCTCTCGTACCTAGAGTATGTCGTCCATGTCTCTTATGCGTACAGCAGGGTGCTGAGAACACAGGCCTGATAAATCTGCATTTTTGTCTGCAAAAGTTTAATATTTCTCAACGCCCTCTTGTAAAGGCCACCAAAAGTAGTCGCTGCTCTTCCAATTCTGATATTTATTTCCTCCTCTCTCGAGAGGGTGCTGTAAAATATAGGTTGCAGTGAATACTTGGACTCCCGGGCCCCCTTTTGGACGTTGGACCCGAATACAATCTACCCCCTGTACCATTCTCCAATAGGCCCTGCTCCAGGTGATCCACAGTGCGCTTTCATAGCAATTGCTTTTATACAATGAAGTTGCCAGACACTTGTACAACCTTTCTCCTCTTACGACAGGCAATAAAGAAAGAAATGACCATATTCTGTTTTCCCCAAGAAACATGCTAGTTATGCCTAACATGGCAATAATATCAAGATAAGAGAGACAAATACAAATCCACTCATATAACACAAAGGGAACTGGTTATAAGTCCTATTCAGTAAGGATAGCCCTAGGAAATGGCTCAGCTTCATCTGTATTAAGCCCATACTACAAGAGATGCAAAGCGACAACATTAGAGCTCACAACTTCAACAGTGTGGTTACTCCAGATATGTCTGTGAGATGTGAAACTTTACGGAAAGCTGATGCAGATATACTTATACTATCGTTGCCCAATGAGTAACGGAGCGAAGAACATTGAAGATCTCCATTTGAGACCAAATCCACAAGGTAGAGATCAGACATCGAACTTCCTTCACTGGCAACATAGATGCTGCGCTGTTGCGAAAATTACAGATGAGCCGGCCAAGTAGTGTGCATGTCGGATAAGAGATGAACACGTAGAGTGACATCGTGGTGGCCCTATAACTTCAGACACCCTCATGGGCATTCGATGTTCTAGTGGAGAGATAGCCTGAAGGAGGCCCTTGGCCCAACATGGTACACCAAGGCAAATGAGCAAAATGAGTTTACTCAACATTTAACTATCTGGCATCAGACACACGTGCCTGGTTGAATACACGATTTAGAGATTAGAGTATCACTTGGGTGTCATATTTGATGTATTTGTCAATTTTGTAATGTTCATTCCTTGCTTCATTTTCCTGTACCTGTTTTCCAGCTGCCCATCGGACGTTTTTCAGACTTTCAGAGGCAGAAGAGGGTTTGAGGGACAGTTCTCGAACTTTGTCTATGGTCCAAGCAAAAGTCACATATTTGGAAGAGGAAAATCATCGTTTGCAGAATCAGTTGCAAGTTACGACAGAGCAGAAGCATGATTTGAATAAACAGTTACTAAAGGTTTACGGTAACAGGGAGGTAAGCATGGAATTTCAGAATGAAATAGCAAATAAACTGTTCATTGTTTTCAAAATTGAGTACTTACCCTTAATTGTGTCATCCTTAAAATATATATATAAATATATATAAGAGGTGCTCAGAAAGTAATCCCTTCTATTTTATTATGATGTCCCGTGATGTCAGAAGTGAAAATTGGTAGTATGGTACTAAAGTTTGAGCCTTCCCGCCAATATCCGCAAAATTTGGTTTCCATTCATCAGGTGGCAGGGGATGAGCAGTCTGACAAAATGGCGTCTGTCACGGAAGTGCGTTGTAAACAGAGGTGCGTTATTTAATTCCCCCATGTGGAAAAAGTTTCACCAATTGACATTCATCAACGCTTGCTTAACGTTTACGAGACCAAACAGTGGATGTTAGCAATGTGAGGCGGTGGGTTGTGCGTTTCAGCAGTGGCGAAAGTGACATGAAGGACAAGCCACAATCTGGACACCATGCACAGTTGTCGCACCACACAATGAAGAATGTCTCGATCAGCTCATCTGCAGAAATCAGAGGAATACAACCAGGGAATTGTCTACGGAGCTGGATATCGGCTTGTGGAATATATGTTGGAATATCAGTTTGCTCCTGGTGTCCACAAATGATCGCACAGGAACAGTAAGAACATTGCTTGCAAGTTTGCCATGACTTCTTGAACCATTATGATAATAAAGGGGACAGTTTCCCCAATTGTATCACCGCTTATGATGAGACATGGTTCCACCACTACAATCCTGAATCAAAATGGCAGTCCTTGGATGGCAATATGTGATTTCCCATCAAAGATAAAATGCAAGACACAGCCCTCAGCAGGTAAAGTTATGTGCACTGTCTTTTGGGATAGGAAAGGGGTAATCCTTGTTGATTTCCTGGAACCTGGACAAACCGTCAACTCTGACCATTAGATTGTGAAGCTTTACTAAGCTGAAGGCTCGAATTTCTAGGGTTAGGCCAGAGAAGAAGACAGTCTGTCTTTTGCAACACGATAACACCAGGCGCCATACCAGCTTTACACCAGTCCATTGAGCACATTGTCTTTGCTGGACTGTCCTACCACACCCACCATATAGGCAAGACATTGCTTTGTCAAATGATGTTAAAGGGAACTAAGATGCTAGTCCAGTCAGACACTGACCAGGACATCGCGTCAGGGTCAGGCACAATACACTGACCAAGACCAGAATTTCTCTTCCATGTAGCGTTCCCTGGAAGTTTTCAAGGCAGTTTGGCTGACGAGCACAAGATAAATCATGTCCACACGGCTACTCAATCTTGACACCATTCAGGGATTGCCATTTGAGATCTACTGCATCCCCCATACAGCCTTGATTTTGGTCCCTCTGATTATCATGTGTCTGGACCCCTGAAGAGAACGAGAGGACGATGATTTGGGAATGATGACGAAGTCAAAGCAGAACTGCTGAAGATACAACTAAAAACATTTTTTTTTATGAAATAAAGAAGTTAGTGCAACAGTGTGAGTAGTGTATTGAAAAAGAGGTTGATTATGTAAAAATTGGTATATTTGAATTATATATATGACAAAATTTAATTTACTGTCTTTTTTAAACACCCTAATATACGAGTTGTGTTAAAAAAAGTATCGAATCTTTGGATCACCTGGATGTTTCAGGCCGTAGTCGCCTTCAAAGTGCTTTCCTTGGGATTCCACACATTTCTCCCAGGATTCGACACATTTCTCCCAGGATTCCACACATTTCTCTCAGCATTCCACACATTTCTCCCAGTAGTCCACACATTTCTCACAGGATTCCACACATTTTTCCCAGGATTCCACACATTTCTCCCAGGATTCCACACATTTCTCCCAGCCATGTTTAAAGAAAAGATTGCCGTTTGCATAGTCCATCATGTTCTTTGAGATTTCCAGGCGGAGTTGCTGCTACTTTATCGTTAGCAGCTTCGGCACGATTTTCATGAACACTCTCCGTAAAGCCAAATCCTTGTTCAAAATGGAGTATACAGAAACAATACTTATCTCCACATCATCCACAAGTTTGTTGATGGTGACACAATGATTCTGTAAGACCAAGGTTTGTACTTGGTCAATGACTTCATCATTTTGGCTTGTTGAGGGCCTGCCGGAATGGGATCCGCTCTCGACCAATATACAATCGTGGTACAATCATTTCACAGATGGCCGTATATTGGTCGAGAGCGGATCCCATTCCGGCCATCCGTGAAATTATTGTACCAATCCTTAATGTGTGTGATGCTCATGGTATCGTCACCAAAGGCATGTTGAGTCTTCCAAATGGTTTCCACTTGGGTATCACCTAACTTTTGGCAAAATTTTATGAAACGTTGATGCTCAATTATTTCCGTTATTTCGTGGTGATGAAAACCCATAGAGTTCTCACTACACTCAACACTAAAAGGTCGAATGCCAGCGACTGATGCAATCTACAGCCAGGAAACAGTTCACAAATGTGCATAATGGTCCCCTATAACTCTCTGCCATAGGACATCACACATGCTTCATTTTTTTCCATGGAAAAAACTGCGGTCAGATACATTTTGAACACATCTCATAAATATTTCCCTCCATTTCTTTGTATACGTGTATCTCTTCATATTTGTTTGGTTTATGTGTTCATTTGTTATTTGTTCATGTTTTTTGTCTGTGTGGAATCATACTGACCATATTTTTATTGGTTCACTCCATGTCATAGCTGGCATACCATGTTTTACACTTTTCTGGCATATCCAAGTATGGCTGCTAACTTGGACCAGTCATCATTCATAGGCGTCTCAGTCTTTGTAGATCATACACGTGGCAACCTGTGAGTACCCTCTCAGGGTGCAAACCTGGGCGCTGAATATGGAGACCCACTTCAATTTATATTAACGAGCAGGATGTCCAGCCCAGACCTCACTACCTCCTAACTTGAACCACTCATTGTACAACATGTCTTGTTTTTTTTATTGGAATCTGTAAGTTATTTTAATTTGTTTTCTGTCCTTGTCACTGATGAAGGCCTTGTGTCAGTAATATCGGTGTTGTTTGATATTTGCCTTGGTGAGATGACTCAGCTATTACCTATATGTGTTTTTGTGGAACTCCATGTTGGTATTATTTTGTGTTACTTTCTTTTCAGACAAATTTTGTGACATCTTCTTCTGATCAAAGAACAATAAGCAGAAGAATTGGAAAAAATCATGAACCAGATTGGGATACAAAAACTCTTGATGAACTGAATCACACTTGGCCAGCGCACATAGACCCCCCTGCCAGTTTTAGGAGATCTAGTCTTAGTGGTGTTGATACCCACACTGATGTGGCACAGGATGATAGTAGTGTAAAACCGGAGGATAGAATTGTACATAGCATTATAGACAATACTGAAAAAGGTAGGAATTATCCAATGGCTGGGAGTGTGTATTCTTTGAATGCAAATATTGACGACGGAGATGAATTTGAGGCATAGCAAAGACTTCTTCTCTCAAATCACCAGATCCATTTCCCTAATCAACCTGGTGGACTGTCTCATCTTCTACTTGTTTCACTCTCAAACAAGCTAAGATGTTTTTAATCCACTGTCAAGTTAGTATTTTTGTATGACCAGAAACTTGTAGAGTGACAAAGTCAAAACAAAGGAATCTCCAGTCATTTGTCAGTAGATGTCGTCAGAGGATAACGAGTATATGCTTGCAGGACATGGTGAGGAGTAAAAATCTATTTGAAAGAAGCCAACAGCATCCATTGGGGCAACAGATAAGATGTAGAAAATGTGGCTGATAGGACACGCTGTCAGAAAATCACTATCAAACGAGGCCAGACAGGCCCTGACATGGAATACACAGTTGAAGAGGAAGAGAGGTAGACCAAAAACACCCGGAGAAGAGACTCTGTAAAAAACTTTGGTCCCTGGAACTGAACTGAAAGGAGTCAGACAGGGCAGCTCAAAAAAGCTTGAGTTTCGAAGATCGAGTTACAATTGAGGAAATACGAGATAAAACTACAACAGCAAAAGGGACTTTTGATGACCTCTTAAGAAGGAAACTCGCTTGGTACGGGCACATATCGAGATCATATGGTCTTGCAAATACGAACCTGCATGGAAAGGTGCAAGGCAGACGACAAAGAGGCTGTCCCAAAAAGAGGTGGGAGGACAACATAAAAGAATGGACTAACCTCTGACCAGAAGAGACACAGGCAGCGGCCGCTGACAGAGAAGGGTGGCGTGGGATTGTGAGGATGTCTTCATGTGTATCTCAACGGCCTCACTGGTTATGGGATGACCTGACCTGACCTGACCTCTAATGGTTTGGAGAAGGTCATACTACCACTCCACTCCTCTCATAGAACGGACATACCAAAAGTATTTACTTTTCTTCTTTTTCTTCCTCTTCATTCATTCTCAAATATCCACAACTATTTCTTCATAAATGTGGTTGTCCAGCTGTGGCTTTCGTCATAACTATTCTGCTTTTAACCTCATGCTGAGACCAGTTGTGTCAGACTGAAAGGCGCAGATGCCGCAGCCTCACTGTAAATAATGACACAACATATTAATATGTACTTTTCAGGACGAACAAATGAAGAAGAAGTAGACTGCTTGTACGTGAAATGGTTTAGAGAAAATCATACTGTTGCTCTGATCCTCTCATGAAGTCGACAGATTTCGAACACATTTTCTAAAGAGAAGCAATGAGTAGTAACATTGTAACCTGCCAGGCATGTCGTTAGAGGGGACTAAGAAGGGTTTTGGGTATTGGACTGGATACTCCATCTAGTAGAAACTATGAACTACAGGCTACAAAATTACTTATAGACATAGGAATTTCATGGCAATGTATAGTTTCATTGTTACAGAAATGAGGACTTTCATGATGATGTCCTGTATGGTGATAGCTTCTTTGTTAGACAAATGAGGACTTTCATGATGATGTCCTGTATGGTGATAGCTTCTGTGTTAGACAAATGAGGACTTTCATGATGATGTCCTGTATGGTGATAGCTTCTTTGTTAGACAAATGAGGACTTTCATGATGAGGTCCTGTATGGTGATAGTTTCTTTGTTAGACAAATGAAGACTTTCATGATGAGGTCCTGTATGGTGATAGTTTCTTTGTTAGACAAATGAAGACTTTCATGATGAGGTCCTGTATGGTGATAGTTTTTTTGTTAGACAAATGAAGACTTTCATGATGAGGTCCTGTATGGTGATAGTTTCTTTGTTAGACAAATGAAGACTTTCATGATGAGGTCCTGTATGGTGATAGTTTCTTTGTTAGACAAATGAAGACTTGCATGATGAGGTCATGTATGGTGATAGTTTCTTTGTTAGACAAATGAAGACTTTCATGATGAGGTCATGTATGGTGATAGTTTCTTTGTTAGACAAATGAAGACTTGCATGATGAGGTCATGTATGGTGATAGTTTCTTTGTTAGACAAATGAAGACTTTCATGATGAGGTCATGTATGGTGATAGTTTCTTTGTTAGACAAATGAAGACTTGCATGATGAGGTCCTGTATGGTGATAGTTTCTTTGTTAGACAAATGAAGACTTTCATGATGAGGTCATGTATGGTGATAGTTTCTTTGTTAGACAAATGAAGACTTTCATGATGAGGTCATGTATGGTGATAGCTTCTTTGTTAGACAAATGAAGACTTTCATGATGAGGTCATGTATGGTGATAGTTTCTTTGTTAGACAAATGAAGACTTTCATGATGAGGTCATGTATGGTGATAGTTTCTTTGTTAGACAAATTAAGACTTTCATGATGTGGTCCTGTATGGTAATAGTTTCTTTGTTAGACAAATGAAGACTTTCATGATGAGGTCATGTATGGTGATAGTTTCTTTGTTAGACAAATTAAGACTTTCATGATGTGGTCCTGTATGGTGATAGTTTCTTTGTTAGACAAATGAAGACTTTCATGATGTGGTCCTGTATGGTAATAGTTTCTTTGTTAGACAAATGAAGACTTTCATGATGAGGTCATGTATGGTGATAGCTTCTTTGTTAGACAAATTAAGACTTTCATGATGAGGTCATGTATGGTGATAGCTTCTTTGTTAGACAAATGAAGACTTGCATGATGAGGTCATGTATGGTGATAGTTTCTTTGTTAGACAAATGAAGACTTTCATGATGTGGTCCTGTATGGTAATAGTTTCTTTGTTAGAGAAATGAGGACTCTCATGATGAGGTCTTGTATGGTAATAGTTTCTTTGTTAGAGAAATGAGGACTTTCATGATGAGGTCTTGTATGGTAATAGTTTCTTTGTTAGAGAAATGAGGACTTTCATGATGAGGTCTTGTATGGTAATAGTTTCTTTGTTAGAGAAATGAGGACTTTCATGATGAGGTCTTGTATGGTAATAGTTTCTTTGTTAGAGAAATGAGGACTCTCATGATGAGGTCTTGTATGGTGATAGCTTCTATAATCTTAGATTAACATAATGTATTTATATTGGTTTAGAAGACTCATCAGAGTCTGTATACAACCAGTTTCTTTGAGGGTGAGTTTTCCCGATGTGCGAGTCCATCTTAATAGACTCAAACACTAGAGTAAAGTAGACCCGCAGCCTGTTAGGCATCATCTATGCTGCTCTTAGCAAACACCCTAACCATGGTCGGTGTTATACCATGTCACACAGTTAGTCGCCTCTTGCGACACACTCTCTGGGGGAGGGGCCTATTATTGTCCTTGTCATTCACAAAGACCCCTGGGCGGACCAATTGGTTTTTATTGATTAATTATTGAGTACAATCGGCATTTTCTTGTAGTTTTTGTCAAAAACCACTGGCAATTTCTTATTGGTATACAAGCACACTTGACTATTACTGATGTCTTGTCTTGCCTAGCATTCTTGACTATTGATCATCTCTGTTAATTAAATACACTTGACTTTTGCTGATCTGCAGTCAAATATATTTTTGTGCTTCTTATTACTACTACACAATCGTCGTGAAGAAATGCACATTTGAACAGACATATTTGTTTAGTAATTAACCCTTTACAGTTCAAATCATCCACCGCAGCTCACCAGAGTAACACCATTTATAGTCCGATTTGCCAGCTAACCACCGTGCACTTTATTTGTCGCAAAGCGGGAACAAACTATCATTATTTAGCAAGATTTTATTTATAAACCCCTTTGTGTAATAGATAACTCAATTCTATGTCTTTAAATTTAAAAATCATAATTTTTGCTCAATTACTGGGTAATTTAGTTTTAATTCCCTTCTTTTTTTTTTTTGCTGACTATGAAACAAATAAAATTATTGCTCTCGCCTTGGAAATTAAGACAATAATCTTTAAATTAGGTTAGACTGTAATGGATTTATGAAAAAATTATTTTGAAATTTAATTTTTTTTAAGTTGCACAACAGTATTGGTAATTTTGATGCCCATATAAAATGAAAATGTTAATAATTGTGATATTTGTGTAAGCTGGAAATGTTGGCAATTTTGATTTTTGTATAAACTGGAGAGGTTTGTAATTTTGATGTTTCTGTAAGCTAGAATTACTAGTAATTTTAATATTTGCACACAATGAAAGGGCTGGTTATTGTCATGCTTGTGAAAGCTGGAAGTGTTGGTAATTTTGATGTTCAGATAAATGGAAAGTGTTGAGTAATTAACATTGTATGCATGAATGAATAATGATGGACAATTTGATTGTGACATTAGTTATATTGATGTTAAAGTTATCCAAACATGTGGATCATTTTGATGTTTATATGAGCTTAATATTTTTTATTATTGTAATTTTTGCATATGCCAAAAGTGTTAGTAATATTGATGTATGTTGTTAGTCATTTTGTTTACAACTTGTTTTTTATGTTTTAAATTAAGTTAAGGCTGTACCAAATATTTGTTACATATTCGCTTCAGAGCCAAATAGTGCAGTTAATAAGCAATTCATATTTAGCCAAATAATATGCTTCAGTTAAATAATATCAAGACTTAAGGCTTTTCATATACGCAACCAGCAACGCATTCTCAGAATTCGATGACATGACTTTGATCTGAATGCTGATGTCGCAGTGCAGACAAATCTCCTCATCTTGGAAAATCTATCCTGATGCCACCTATCAATCTTCAGCCATGATTAGGACATTCTAGCTCACCAGCTCTTTCTTAAATCATTCCAAAGACCCGTCGGCTGGAGGAGTAGGAGTGGTCGCCACTGCACCTCATGGCTTCCGAAACTTGGCAGACTGCCCAACAGCTCTAGACGAGGCTTGACAACAACATGCAGCACATGGCCATTGCAGTGGTTGATCAATGCAACAGGCCACCTTAGCGAACATTATTATTATTATTATTAATTAAATAATTCAACGTTTATTCAGCAATGCCGACAATACATTATCAGACAACAAATGTTGTCTTTTGGTAGATCTTGTTGAAAGACATTTAATGCATGTTTGGCTTGGCTTGGGCTTGGCTTCGTTCATTCTCAATCTCCCACTACCAAACACTGAAAGGGCTTAAGTAGCAGAATATAGTCCAGAGAACGTAATGCGTTGTGTCGTAGTTTACAGCTTGACTGCGATATTTACACCTTTTGGTCCAACACATCCGACTTCAGCAAGCATTTTTTGAGTACCGGGCTAGTATTCCCTCTTCGGTCCCTTCTCCTTAGCCAGTCTGCCCTGCTGCAGCCTGTTATCCAGGATCACCGCATGGAAGTGTAGAAGGGTCTTGGCAGCTTTGGTTCGCTGGCCGTGACACTAGCAGTCAGCTATGAGTCCCTGACCACTGCAGCTCATGCGCTCTTATGCAGGTTTCATGCAGTAGTAAATTTTGAACTGGGTTAAATGTTGGTATATCAAAAATATACAAAGGATATTCAATATACTTAAAGGTAACGCAGTCCATAACCACTGACAAGTTCTCAAGCAACTTCAAAGTTGAAATAGAAGCTCTTATTAGAACTGCAACAGAAATGGCTCTCTTCATCATCATCATCAGCGTCTCGGTCTCTGTAGATCTTGTGTGTGTCTCCCTGTGAGTTTTGTTCAGCTCTGTCTTCTGTATTTCGACACTGTCTTCTATGACTGTGAAGGCCAATCCGTGAGTGACAGTTCCTGCCACAGATCGCAGAACCACGCTGAGTAAGCCAGTTTGCCAGGGTGTCCCCTGATCTTTTCAGTCTATCTCTTTTCTCTGTAGCCAAAAGGAATCTACGAGCATTGGCAGCCACAATGCCACTTCAAACTAACTGTCTCCAAATTTCTCAATCCTGAGCAATCGTTTCCCAGCCACTGGATTGGATGGCACATGACTTTATGTCCCTCTTGCATATGCCCTTGAATCGCAGTATGGGACGGCCAATTCGTCTAGCTCCAATGGCCAGCTGTCCATAGAGGATATTCTTTGGCAGACTCTCATCTTCCATGATGTAAACATGCCCCAACTATCGAAGGCATCGTTACCTCAACAGCGAGTACATGCGAGGACTGTTTGTTCGCTGTAAAATCACATTATGGGACACTCTCTCTTGCCACCGAATCCTCAATATACACTGAAGGCACCTCATGTGAAAGGTGTTGAGCGACATCAATAGAAATGGTCTTATAGCACAAAAACCAAAAAACCAAATACATGGAAAAATTGTGATACTAAATGATGCATACGTCAGCCATAATGGCACTCAAATTCCATAAGAACACTGAACTGAACTAATTGAAGGTAGCCTTGGCAAAAATGGCACAAAGATTCCAGAAAGCAGTGATTCAGTGAATGTAATCACACTGTAGCATCAAGGAAAACAAGAAGTTCTACAGTCTAGCCAAAGAGGAAGCAAAACTAATACAAGAAGAATACTTGGTCAACTGCGAAAGAAATAAAAGCCATTATAAAAGCACAGTACAACGTAAAATGGCAAGAGAAATACTCCAAACATCATGGAGATTACTAATATTACCAACTGTCCAGAAAAGGACAGGTTGTCACACTTCAACTCCATACTGGCCAAAAATATAATTAAACACCACCCGTATACCAAATTCAAGATAGGTATATCTAGCCTATGTTACTGCGGTCTAGCAAACATGACAGCAGCACATATACTTCAGGACTCCCCAGCACATAAATCTGAGAACAATGACGTGGTCCACAGCCATTTCTCTTGATGATAAACTGTACATCAGGATTGATACCCTGAAAAGGACAGGAAACTTTATTGGAGAATCTGGAGTCGTAATCTGAATGGGCGATAATCAAAGAAGGAGTAGAAGAAAATCATTCTAGAAAATGTTCGCAAGACCAAACTCACATTCGTATGTAAGGGTTCTGGTTATAATTGAAGATATTAGCACAAGTGAATGTTTGGATAGTGGGGTACTACTGTAATTAGTTGGGAGCATTAAATAGCACCAAAGCAGTTGCTAGATTTTTTTAATGTTCTAACACTTTGAGCTATTACGTGCCTAGTGTTAATTACTTCATAATTAATATAAAAGTCTGTAGACTTAATGAACAAAATGTATTATATCAAGGGGTGTATCACTAATTAATATAAAAGTCTGTACACTTAATGAACAAAATGTATTACGTCAAGCGTTTTATCAATATTTGTATTCATACTCGATCAATAGCTATATGTCTATATTCATATTCAGAGTTCTGGTAGCACAGTGATTAGTGTATTGGCTACCCAGTTAAGCAATCTAGGCTCAGTTCCCAGTTGATGCAGGTTATTTTTAAAAAAATTTTCAAACAGTCCCAGGGTCGATCCAAACTAAAAAATTCAGTACAAGTGCAATTCTGTAAAGTAAAATATGGCTGACATGATACTAGCTACACCACCCGTAGTGTTCAGTTAGTCAGAATAAATGTGGGCATTCTTCTTCTGCTGCGTACGTTCTCAATTTCCCGCTACCAAGCCCGAACAGGGCTTTGGAAGTAGCAGGATGTGGTCCGGAGAACGGAATGCGTTGTGTCGCTAGTTTCCAGCTAATTTTGCGATAGTTGCACCTTTCGGTCTGACACATCCGTCTTCAGCAGAAAATGTGAGCCTAAAACCATTAATTCCACAATATGCTAAATTGGCTTGTATATAGGATCCTTTTTTCTTTTTTTTTCTTCAAATACTATTCGGCTTAAAAACCAATATTTGGTACAGTCTTAGTTTCTATATTGTCTGTTACATGAACAATGAAAGCCAATGGAACCTCAGGGCAACCCAACATGTACCATCGCAATAACCTTTCTATGAAAGTGTCATAGGGTTTACATAAACGGCATTCATCTTCATCATTTCAACACACTTCTTTTCTCGCTGCAATATAGACATCTGTATTTTGATCTTGATAACCCATTCCTCAGCATAGTTGCGGGTCCCAACTTCTTCTCTAGTGGACCCTGTCTTGGGTCATGGAAGTCCAGTGCGTGGTAAGTGCTCCTATAGGCGTGTCTTGGATGTTGCAGCCTACAGCAAGGGAGTCTGACCAACGCATTGGACTTCTTCCCTGCAGTCTCTTCTTTCCTCAGGGGTACCAGACTGTTGTCGCTGTACTCCATCGACCATTGTTTCATCGCAACATATGACCTGTCCATCTATGTTTTGCCTTGTCTGCATGGATTACCACATCCTTTATCAGAGACGATCGTCTTATGTCAAAATTGTGAAGACGTATCATACGTTGGTTTCAGAGAGTGATTCCGACCCAGCGTCTCTCAAGGGAGGCCTGGGTCACTCTCAATTTGTCCTCTAGTGATTTTGTTAAATAGAAAAAAACGCCACTAATAGTTAAACTTTTGCAGAAAGTATAAACCAAAGCTTTTAGGTCACGTGTATCCAAACCTTTGGACCTCTGGACATATTTCAAGCCGCCAATCACCAAAAACTTTAACACAATTAAACAATTTATACTGGCCAGGATTTCAAAAGTGTTGAAATGGTTAACTGATTGTGATAAGCTTCAATTATGCAGTGAAATATTGTTATTTTCAGTATGTAAATATAAATTGCAATAAAATCGCATCAACATTTTCTGGTAAAATGAAAATTTTTGAATCTTATTCTTCTTTGTTTATCCTTGCTTGAATCAGGGTTCTAGTTTCTCTTACAAAACTCTGTTGTTTGTAAGACTGCTGAATCTCAGCATTTGTCTCATACATCTTGCGAAGCCAGTATTGTTCTCTTTCTTCATGCGTGAGCATGCAGCTTTGTAGGATGTGTTCCATGGTCATGGTATGCTCCCCATATGGACACCTGCCATTTGTCCCAATCCTCATTTTGTTGTAAAGATGACCCTTGAGTCTGTTATGCTCAGTTCTCAGTCTGAAGATGGTGACTTGCTCTAGTTAAATCATAATTGCTGTCTTCTTTTTGGAAGTCGGGATGTTGATTCATCCATTTTCATCTGAAGTTGACTTTAATTATGGCCTCATTATATGTGATGCTCAGGTTTGTTTGTGGGGATGCTGCTTCACACTTTGCTAGTTTGTCTGCAGCTTCATTGCCTTTGATATTGCAGTGGGATGGGATCTACTGTATAACCTACCTTGGATGTTCTGATGAGAGCTGTGTCAGGGAGTACATACATTGTTTGAGATCTACATATTTGTGTTATTTTTAACGCTGTTAATGTTGATGAGGCATCAGTCAAGAATACTGTTTTCTTGATGGAAGTTTTCATCTTGGATTGCAATCTCGGCTTATGCCTTTAATGCCTCTTCTCTGACATGAAAGTTATAGGAGTAAAATTTGTATAAAATATACATCATGATTTTTCAAGATTTTATTTTATGCAATATTTGTTACAATAGCCAAAAGAATGGATACAGAAATAGGTATGTAACATTTAAATTTTAGGTACTTTGGACTACCTCGTTATGACTCTCACTAGAACACATATGACCTTCAAATTGTGCTCCATTTTCACTGTCAAATTGCAGCAAACTTTCCAATGTAGATTTTGTTCAGTATAGAAAATGACGTATTTTTTAGTACTAGCATATTTGATGCACACCCAAGTTTTAGTGCACCAAAGTGAATACAAATTGTGCATATTATATGCAATATTGGTAATCATAATAATATGGTTACATATTTGGAATCTGGCTGTTTAAACAGGCAAATGTATGCCTCCTAAAGCTCTCCATAGTAGATTTTTGTTTGTTTTTATTTGTAAAATGTTTGCTTCTCTGTATTCTACTGCCTTAGGCACGCATCTTTCCGCTTCGGACAGTAGTCTTTTAGGCGATATCAGGACGTACTAACCAGAGCTTGGATGCATGTGTGCGTCTGTATGTACCTTTGATAGTTAGGACAATCTCAGTGGCCAACCCAACCAATGTGCAATGGAAGAGCCTCACCCTGATAGTGCGTGTTAGAGTTTTGTAAGAGTGAGTGTGAGTAAGTGAAGAGTGAAGCTCTCTGGTTTCTCTTTACAACATACAATTCTTTCGCCTTTTGTAATTTTTTACTTTCTTCAGCTTGCTATACCTGGGGAAATATATATGGCACATTAGGTTTTTAGATTAGGTATTAGATTTAATTATTTTTCTAAATTTATTTCTGGAAAGTGGCTAACAGCCTGTTTTTCAATTTTCCATTGTCAAGGGCTCTTTTTTATGACCAGTTGGAACACAGTTTCTCTGAGTTTGTCATCCATCTCCAATAGGACTAAGCACTTGATCTTACCATTTTTGAGATAAGGAGTTGCTTGGAGGTTTTCAAATGCCTGCTGGTGCATGCTTTTACTTGTTTATTGACGAGCAAACTATCTGCTGAAGTGGCCCCATAATATGGTTATGTATGTGTATAACAATTTTTTATTAAAGTAAGTCTTCCAGGGTCTCCTAAAATTGGAAATTTAGACCATGGCTTTAAGAGGTTGAACTCACCCGGTTTAAGTAGTCTTGCTATTGTAGTGTCCGTGTCACTTTGATTTACGAGGGCAAGTCAGTAAATAGGTGACAAATGGCTATTAAGAAAAAAAACTAAATGTGATACAAACCAAAATTTATACATCTATCTCATCGCTTTATCAGTGTGCCAAAAACCTGCAGCATAGATTTCTTTGGTGTGCTGTCTTAGCCACATTTGCGCTCCATGTTCAGCCTCTTCGTCATTCTTGAAATGTCACTGGCCAAGGTGGGATCATGCATCATGCTGTAGGCTAAACTATGCAAACACCCTACTGCAGCTGCTACAATGTCTATCGTTACTGTCAGCTTGAACCATCTCCCCCACCAACCGCACATATGCTTCTGGTGTAATATAAACAGAGCAGCTAGGTTGGGCTTAATCAGAAATTATTGAGCCTCCTCGGGAAAATTTATTGACCCAGTTATGCACCACTTTACGTGACAAACACTTCTCACTGTAAACAGGAAGCATTTCTTTACAAATATTCGTTGCCGAAATTCTTTCTGCTTGCCCCTAAAACACACAGCGGCATACTGTTCTTTGATTCTCTGCGCTGTGAGCATGGACTTCATTTTTGAGTTGCCATTTTTGACACTTAGTGTCTGCTGCCTACAGTAATCACAAAGCTGGATGTTGCTGCCACCTAATGGCACCTTTTGAAACTACCAACTTCATTTTTCAGCTATCCTTTTTCTTCATTTGCTGTCAGACGTCAACTTGAATTTGTTCAAAGAAAACAGTGGTCATCTTGATGTTGTCAACACTGCTATACAGCCTGTCTGGTGTTGGCACTGGTGATGGCCACATGTGCTTTCTCTGGTCCTCGTATGTCAGACAATTTTGCAGGAAGTGTTCAGGGATCATTTTCCCAGGAGCACAGATGGATTCGTCGGTTTCACCAATCTTCAGCTATCCAATTTCAGTTTGTGAACTACTTAATGACATTCTCTCGTACTTAATGAAGTTACTAACACAATGCACACACCCTCCCTTTGAAAGAGTTATCAGTTAATGTATTTTCTTTATATGTTTTATTTCTTTTTGAACACCCTGTAATTGTTTTTCTTATTTTTATTTCTTTTTCTGCTTCTGTTTGGTCATTTTTTTTTGGTTTATAATTTTTGCAGGAAATACCCAATGGCTGTCTTGCTCTAATGCAAGTTTAGATACTCAAAGAGTGTAATGAAAATCATTGTTACAGATGCAAAAAGCAAAAGGCCTGTAAGGTTTCATCACTGTCTGCAGTTTCTTTATTATTACTTTTTCTATTTGTCACTCATGCAAACTTCTTTTTCTTCTTCTTCTTTTTCCTTTTCTTCTTTTCCTTCTTCTTCTCCTCTTCCTTCTTCTTCTGCTTCTCATTTGGCAAATTTTGTATTTATTATGTACAATATGACTTTGATTTAAATGAGGAAGAGTTGTGCACTGTCAGCCGCACTCTCCACTCTCTCGTCCTGATTCCACTTAATCCAGTGGCAAGATATGATCAAGATGACTGGAGCAGTAATCCAGATACCGTGGATGACCAAAGGGATATTCTGTGTCTACCCTTGCTCCAAACATTCCACAGCAAGTTGTTGGTAGTCGCCTTGCTGCCTGATGACCAGCCAGTGGTTCTTCCGCACAGTCCGCCAAATCCAGTTTTCACATGCTTAGGTAGACAAGCCTTATATCACCATGGCTTTTTTCGACCCATCGTCTACCCTCATGTGGTTTAGCCGGTCATGTCGAGACTGTTGCCCGGGGTGTGGCCGCTGACAGCTACGTGGAGCCACAACTTAACTTAACGTCTTTATACTGGTTTAGAAGACCCTGCAGAGTCTGTATACAACCAGTTACATTTACATCACCTTGCTCTAAAGGCTATGCGCATCCAGTTTATTCTTAAATGCATTAACTGTCCCTGCCTCCACTACCTCCCCTGGCAATGCATTCCAAGCAGACACCACTCTCTGACTAAAAAAATATTTCCTAATATCTAACCTGGACCTCTCTTTAGTCAGCTTGTAGCTATGCCCTCGTGTTATTGTAGGTGGCTGTATTTAAAAAAACTTGTTATAGTCTAATTTATCGATTCCTCTGATCATCTTATAAACCTGTATTAAGTCACCACGAATTCTTCTCTCTTCGAGACACTGTAGGCCCGTTTTTCTGAGTCGTTCCTCATAACTGTAATTCTGGAATCCAACTATCATCTTTGTCGCTCTTTTTTGTATTCTTTCTAGCATGTTTATGTCCCCTCTATGATAAGGACTCCACACCTGTACACAGTACTCCAATCTAGGTCTAACTAAAGCTTTATACAGTTTGACGATCACTTCCTTGCTCCTATGTTTAATATTTCTTTTTATCATACCTAACATTGCATTTGCCTTTTTCACTGCTACCTTAACTTGCTCACTCACCTTTCCTGTATGATCTATTATAACCCCTAGGTCCCTTTCCTTATCTATCTTTCTAATATTGTTTTCTCCCATTCTGTATTTATGTTCCATATTGGATCTACCCATGTGGATGACTGTACATTTATCTACATTAAACTCCATTTGCCAGCTTACAGACCATTCTCGAATTTTATCTAAATCCGACATCAATATATCCACTTCCGCTTTAGATGAGACACTACTGCATAGTTTTGTGTCATCAGCAAATTTTGCAATCATGGATCTCATATCAATGTCCAAATCATTTATATATATCAAGAACAAAATTGGTCCCAAAACCGAGCCCTGTGGCACACCACTTTTCACTTCACTCCACTCAGAGTACTCCTTATTTATGTCCACCCTCTGCCTTCTTCCTGTTAACCAATTTTCAATCCATTTGGCAACTTCGCCACCTATTCCATGTGATTTTAACTTTCGAAATAATCTTTGAGAGTTTAGTTCCAGGTGAGGACCAATAATGGACAAACTACGAAAGATTGGAAACGACATGTCTGCCACTAGATGTACTTCCCCTCCCTTACACCCCCATATATGTAATTACGTGGATAAAGGTTGCTGCGGTGGAGAGTTCTTCAAGGCTTCCAAACAGCTTTGTCTGCATGTTCATTTCCATTTTATTCTAGTATGCAATTGGTTTAGCAAATAAGTTATGCAGGATATGTTTGGCTGTCTTTATTGCTTGCTTGCACGTACATGAGGATAACAGAGCCAATTGTAGCCTGTGTAAGCAATGAAAAGCATTCAACTTCTACTGATTGGTTATTGATCCAGCGGCTATGGGCTCCTGTCTTTTTGCCCAACTTCTACTGATTATTAAGGTATCATTTAGCCGCCTCAGAGCTGAAACAACCACCTCATTCTAAATTATCACACGTTGGGTTGTGTCTTGTTGGAAACTAACTTTCCTCTTATTCTACTAGAGACATCCCATCCTAACTGCTCCCCATCCAGCACAGATGGTGTTTGTCCATCACATGGGGTGAAGACTACTCTCTTTGTTCAGCCGTGTGGACAGTTTTTTTCTCTTGCTGCGTCCGCTGAAATAGGGGACTTGCACTGGGAATTTGATTTAAGAGAGGAAGAAACTATGTCTTTTCTCAACCGTGCTCTTTGGTCCTGGGCTACCTCTGGCCAGTGGCAAGATTGTATCGAGACGGCTAGAAATAGCACATGACGTAGATTTTTCCTCAGGGTCTACTCGCGAAGCCTTTCCCGTAAACTTGTATTCCACTAGACAGCGGAGGGAGGATGACATCTATCGTTGTGTGTTGTGCCTTTCCCATAACCACCAGAGGTTGTTGGGGCATCTCTTCCGGGCCGTTTTTAGTCCATTATAGTCGTGTCTAAATTTCAGCACCCCAAAACTAATGTTGTCTGCAGCTAGGGCGAAAGGTGCCAATCTTGTGAAGTTCAGTCGTGGTTATTAGACCGTGAAAATACGACACAGGTTTAAGCGTAGTCCTAATTAAAATTAGCCGATGTCCCAGCCAGGATAATGGAAGGAAAAAAAAAAAAATTAACGAATTAACCATTCCAAATGGAAAACAACGACACGTTTCCATGAACACAAGTATAAGTCGTTGACTAGTGTGAATTCCATGCAAATCCGTGTCCTTGCGGGATCTTTAATGAACTAAAACACCAGAGCAATGTAGACCCACAGCCGTTAGAGCACCATCTTTGCCGCTCTTTTCCAACACAAATACATTGGTATATGCAATGGTTTCATTGTCCTAAGTATTATATATCATTTACCAGCTGTAAACCTCCTTCTGGTTTTCTACTGCATCACATGGATTAGTTACAGTGAGGTTGAAATATTGTTCTTCCTGTGGGTTCTGTAACTCGCTGATTGCACACACTTCTACTCCATCCCCGGATGCACCCGTTTTTGTTGGACCTGCGTATTATTTCAAATCTTTGGTTCACTTATTGCCTGTGTGTTCATCCAATTTGAAGTGGTTCATGAATTTCAAAATTGCAGCTCTATCCATTGCCAATGTCACTACTATGGGTGCCAGCTCTTGCATTCCCACAAACTCCAGCACGACCAGGACAGTAGATTAAAATACGATTAAGAAGATAGTCTCTATGTCCGCTATCCACTCATGTTATAGCCATACCACAAGGTAATACAAGACAGTGAAGAAGGGAACTAGTCAATCCACTCCAGACTGCAATGAAGTATGTAACACTTCATTCCCAAGAGCACTGTCTACTTTGTGGCTCATCATCATTATATGCTATGTCCTTTTCAGAACGCCGCTCTTTTTATCACAGATGCGGAAGGGGGGGGGGGGGGGAGTGACGGGAACAACAGGTTGCAGTGTATTTAGCGAAATGTCACAACCAGAAAGTATCGATGACATAAATAAACTACATAGAAGTGATCAAAGTGTCATCTTTCAGTTCCGAACATGACATACCAGGGTCAATAGTCACTTGAACCGCATCAATCCCCAGCATCTGCCCTTGTGCAGATATTGCTCTCATCCTGATGAAACAGTTCGACACCTACTCATTGAGTGCATTGCGCTTGTGGGCATGAAAAAAAGATTCTTACAAGCACTGCCGACAATTGCCAACACACTTTACGGAGCAGTGAAACAACTGAAGAAGACCTGTATTTATATAAGAATGGCATTGGGCTGCCAAGGGCAGGCTTGCCCGGCAGCTATGGGGTAACAACAACAACTACATAGCCGCTCTGTAAAATTCTCAATTTTGTGTCAGTTCTCCTGTCTCCGTCACTGTCATCTTCAGAACATCGTTAACTGTTTGTTATGTTCAGGCGGGACTCCCTTCTGTGACATGTGACGGCCGTTCTAATTCGACAAACAACCACACCCCAACGTGATTTGTGATAACAGTATTGTATACATATTTTATCTAAATCTGTATTTTATCATGT
This sequence comes from Ariolimax columbianus, assembly GCA_036924085.1. Taxonomy (NCBI): domain Eukaryota; kingdom Metazoa; phylum Mollusca; class Gastropoda; order Stylommatophora; family Arionidae; genus Ariolimax; species Ariolimax columbianus. Next base: position 49,145,557 of record JAVGWX010000005.1, on the reverse strand, counting down.
ATCTAGTAATATATTACAAATTGTCTCGTTATATTCACACCCAGCTTTGCGTTTTTTATTGTGACATTATTTAAACTACGCGGCGTGTTCAAATGAAACCCTCTCATTCTGCATCACGTGGACATATGCGCGAGGAGGAACATGAAATCGCATATGACTTAATAATGTACAAGTGCGCATTATCCTCGCAATGCAATGCTCTGACCATTGGAGAAAATGGCGGGTGTGGAACGGAATCTGTCAATGGTTGATCAGCGAGCGATGATTTAGCTCCCAACAGCTGAATGATGTCGACCAGAAGACAACATTGTTTCGAAGACAACAATGAAGGACGTGAGTTAACGAAAGATCTTCCGTGACCAGGTCAGGCGTATATTATTGCGACAGAAGAAACCATCGACATTGATGCATAAATACAGATGGACCGTCATCGGAACTCGTTCGCTAGCAGAGGTATTCGCTGTGTCGCTTGGGAAAGTTCAAATCGTGGTTAGGAAGAAACTGAAGTATCGGACAACTTACTGCGTTACGAAGTGGAGGGTGATGAATTGTGCAAGAAGCGTTAGCACGGAAAGATGAGAAGTTCTGCCACACCCAGTGAATAGCCCCGATCTGCCACCATGTGAATTTGACTTGGCTTGGCTTCGTTCATTCTCAATCTCCGGCTACCAAACTCTAAAAGGGCTTAAGTAGCAGAATGTAGTCAAGAGAACGGAATGCGTTGTGTTTACAGCTTGACTGCGATATTTGTACCTTTCGGTCCAACACATCCGACTTCAGCAAAAAACATTTTTAGTACCGGGTTAGCATTCCCTCTTCGATCCCTTCTCCTTAGCCAGTCTGCCCTGCTGCAGCCTGTTATCCAAGATCACCATGTGGAGGTGTAGAAGGGTCTTAGCAGCTCTGGTTCGCTGGCCCTGACGCTAGCAGTCAGCTATGGGTCACTGACCACTGCAGCTCATGCGCTGCTCATCATCTTGATCCTCAATGTGAATTTAATTTGTTCGGAGCCTTAAACAAATTTCTAAACGGTCAACGATTCTACTCCGACACAGACGTCATTACGTCTGTGACCAAATAGTTCAATAATCAACCAGTCATTTTTCTCGAGCGGCATCCGACGTCAACCAAAACAGGTTGATGCGTGTCTGAATGCCTACGGCGACTCTTTCTAACGAACTCCAGTGCATCCTTGCTTCCAAACAATTGCTTTGTTTCATTCTGCCACACCTGCTGATGTTCCTTTCATATGTGTGTAATAAATCCACTGAAGCGGGTTTCATTTGAACACTCCTTGTTTATTTATGAACGTTTGTACATTTGTGTATATGTTTGTCTGAAGGCATCATAATTCGCGAACGGGACGACGTATTGAGGCGATATTTTTAACTGAGTAGCATGTGGCTGCAGCTTGCGAGTGGAATCACATGTCGATGTGAACAGTCTATGCCTGATTTCTAGATCAATGCAATTATTTCAATTTGATATGTCGTTCCCTTCATGAGTTGCACGAAGAATACTGTTTGCTGGTAAATACTGACACAATGAACTGTTTGTTTCTTATATAACTCGTCCAGCGATCTGAACCAAGGAGTGAGGAGATGGATGCGGAGTAGGTGGACTTGAGGGAAGAGATGGATGAGGGTAGGTTTAGAGGGCGAAGAGATGGAGGAAGGGGGGGGGGTGAGTTGGTGGGGAAGAGTTTGATGTGAAAGAGTTTTAAGTGTGAGAAAAGATGAACGGGAGAGTGAATAACACAGCTAGTAAGTATACATAAATGGAAATGGCTCATTACACTTGGACAACCCAATATGTGCTCAATCCCTTTCATTGCCGAACGTCCCGACGATAGATCGCAAACTCCACAGTTCTCTTGTTGACACATACCTTTTCCTCTGGCTTCGTCAATACCATTGTACAGCTGGTTTGACTAGGAGAAGTAATGATACCACTGCCCATACTCTCTCCCAAGTGTATATTTTAAAATAAATATCAGAGTAGTACCTGGGGTGGAAAAATATGACATTATTAGCCCATCGAAAACGATGATGGCTACATCAACAGACGGGTTTGTCTTGAAATTGTAACCTGCGCTGTATTTGGATTATAGTGGGAAAGAAACTGTGCTTGTCATCGACCTCACTCTCTGGTCCCGGGCTACCTTGGACCAGTAACAAGACATTAGTCAAGATGACTGGGAACATCTCAGGATGCAGACACTCTGATTCCACCTCCCGTGAGACCAGCAGTCACATGTGGGATCCAATAGTTTACCGTTTTGGAACACGAGTGTCTGACCTTCCGACCACAGCTATCCCAGAAGACTCTGCAGAGTTTGTAGACAACCACTGTTACATTCCAGTCGGGTAGTTTCGTCACGAAGTGACCAGTGGACGATTGGGGTGTTCATGCCCCCACTAAGTCACACTCGCGCAGTCATGCTGGCGCTGTAGGGGTCTGGGTTGATGGATCTGGGGTTGTCATTGGTCGGCTGTCTCCTGATCAAATGGCCAGTACTGATCAGAGACGATGGTTCCACTAGCTCCGCAGATGAGGAAGACTAAGTTCTGGGCAGGTAAAACATACTCGTCAGACATGTTAGTCAGGGTCAGGCCTAATATACTGGCCCAGACCCTCACCTCGACTTCCCAGTAATCCTCCCTGGAAACAGGCTGTTTTCATGGCAGCCTTGCTAATGAGGTGAGGGATCGACGTGATCCCCGTAATAGTGAATGATAGGCAGATAAAACCAAGCATAGAACAATCACATGGAGGAGCCCGGTCTACCTTCATTCGTACGCGCGAGATGTGAGGGAAGCTACAACAACCCGCCACTAAACATCCTTTTCAAGGCGCGCAAAAAGTCTAACCTTACTCATTGTGGGCATTCAAAAATAACAACTAGTTTCGTACGGCTGTTTATCACTCAGTCTGCCTCCAACCTCTGTTGTTTACCTGGGAATTCGTTGCCTCTTGAGATGTGTACTAATGATGATGATGGATGATTTTCATAGATTTCCTTCATGATATTTTCATGGGAACGGGTTGTGTAGAGATAATGCTTGTAATATTGGCGGCGAGAAGATAGTTGACTAGGTCTCAATGGCCCACAACAATCAATAACGTCGACAACAAAAATCGGTCTTAGATGAATGCCATGGGACGTTGAGTAGAGAAAAAAAAGCATTACATACTCTAAACTACAGATGGTCATGGAAAAAAGTAACGTACGAAATAAATATCACACTGAATAATGAACACAATGGAGGATTCCGATAAACGAATCCATTTTCAAAATTGATATTGATTGACGTTAAAACATAACGGCGTAAACCCGCTCTAGAATTGAAAACATAGTGAGCGATATTGTCTTCAATGACTGGGACTGTTATTGATACCAAGATGCAAAATAGTGTATTTTATTCTATGGAAGTGAAAAACCAGTATAATGAAAGATATGGTGTACATAACTTATCCAAATATGATCCTCCATTGGCGGCCCGCCATAGATATAGCAAGCAATAGGAATCCACATCAGGGATCAAGATGCTGAGCAGCGCATGAGCTGCAGTGGTCAGCGACCCATAGCTGACTGCTAGCGTTAGGGCCAGCGAACCAGAGCTGCCAAGACTCTTCTACACCTCCACGCGGTGGTCCTGGATAACAGGCTGCAGCAAGGCAGACTGGCTAAGGAGAAGGGATCGAAGAGGGAATGCTAACCCGGTACCAAAAAAATGCTTGCTGAAGTCGGATGTGTTGGACCGAAAGGTGCAAATATCGCAGTCAAGCTGTAAACTACGACACAACGCATTCCGTTCTCTGGACTACATTCTGCTACTTAAGCCCTTTCAGGGTTTGGTAGCGGGAGATTGAGAACGAACGAAGCCAAGCCAAGCCAAGCAAGGTCAACAAAAACTGCACAGCTCACAATACTGCTCTTGACATATCTCTTGCAGTTGGCGTGCTGCATATATCATGTCGACCGTTCCACGACTCACTCGAAAACCAAACTGACTCTTTGGGAGTAGACCCTGCTCCAGGGGACCACAAGTTATGGCTTATTCTCTGATGATGGACAGACGGTTTAGGATGACGCCAAAAGAATCTGCTCTGCTCTGGACTTTGTCAGTGAATAGCGCCGTGTCGTCAGCACTAAGAACAGGAGCTAAGTCATAAAACGGAGAGTGGAAGACAGACTTCGGGGCACACAAAACACCACCTTGAGTTGTTGGAATCAGCATGCCGTTGAATTTCAACCACCTTGTCGTGGAGCCGAGCATTATGCATGGACTTGGACCTTCTGTGCACAATCGAATGTTATTGAATGCAGTCCTTATGAATGGTGAGGAGGTATTGCTTTGAAGTAGTCCAAACAAACGATGTTTTTCATCCAACAAGATCTTGATTGCTGTCATCGTTTTTTTGCAACCAGCCATTTTTCTTGCGAGTCACATGTTCCAAACATCCCGTTACAGAGTCTGATTCTGTTCTTATCAAGAATCAAGAGAGGGGCGTCATGGATGGCACAGGCAGAGACAACAATCAGACACGTCACTCCAGCTGAGACGATAGCCAAAGGGGAAGAATGATAGAGTACCAGAGAATAATCATAACCTTAGGCAAGGAATGCAGAGAATGAAGCAACGGGAGAGCAGAGCACGAGGTGAATCAGCTGAGAACACGCAGGAGAGTGATGCCGTCATATACACCGACGAATGAGTACTGCGCAGTCGGACATCAGGCTGGGACTTCTCAGCTAGAGTGAGGGGACGGGTCGTTGCTGAGCGCAGTAGTGCATATATGTCAACAACCTCCAGTATGAGAATGGAGAGAGAAGCAGTGACCTCAGCACTGAAATGAATATCTTAGACTTCTATAACAATGGCAGTCACCGTGACAAACGCGCAAGCCGTTCTTCAAAAAGTATAGAAGGGATAGCTTAGGTACGAGTGGATAGCAGCTATTAATGCCTCAAGCCTCCATGGGTTGACATGGTCTGTCTACTGTCCTGCTCATGCTGGGGTTCAGAGCAATGAAAGAGCTGACATCATGGCTTCACAAGCTCCCATCATGGGCACATTAGTGATGGATAGAAGTGACATTTTGAAATCAATCAATGACCGCATGTTAGATGAGGACACTGCAATTGATGAAGCATCAATCCACAGACTGCAAAGTTTCGACATTAAACGATGTTCGAGCGGAGTAGGGCGCATAAGAGGATGGAGCAGGAGAGTGTACAACCAGCGATCTACAGGGACCATCAGCACCCATACCCTACGAATTTGCTGAGAGAGACTGAGCACCTATGGGAATGCCCGGAGGTCAGTGGCGTCGATTCCTAGAAACAAAAACAGAAACGGATTCTCTTCCTTCTTAACCCTGCTTGTTCATTCCGCCAGACATCAGCTTGGCTACAAAACAACAACTGATAAACAGTATATTTATACTAACTCTGTGCGATTAATATGAAACTTGGTTCTTCTTCTTCTTCTGCGTTCGTTCTCAATCTCCCGCTACCAAGCCCTGAATATGGCTTTGCAAGTAGCAGGATGTAGTCCGGAGGACGGAATGCGTTGTGTCGCTAGTTTACAGCTTGATTGCCATATTTGCACCTTTCGGTCCGACACATCCGTAAACTTGGTTCTTATCCTAAATATGTTAGCTGGAAATGATAATGTGTGAAGTGTTGTCTGAATAAAGTCATTGTTGTCATCAGAAAAGATCAAATTAGAAATGATGACAATATGAGTTTGGCGAGAACTGATGGTGATGTTTGTCTCTCCAGTTCGATATTGACCATTCTCTCTGTTCAGCCGTTTGGAAAATTTTCAGTCAGTCGATGAGTTCGAAGGTGACTGAGGAACCCGATGAGGTGCTGGAAATATCTCCGGCAGTTTGGGTTGGGAATGCGTGCATGTTGTGAAGGATTCATTTCTCTGGATTTTCTAGTTTGTCTCCGTTGTTCTGATGCTGATATTACTGGATGTCTACCATGACGCTCCACCTTCACGAAGAGATGCTCGCCTTGCTGTTCAGTCTTGCGCAGGAACTTAGCTTCCCAAGATTCGGATATTACGCTAAAGGCTGTTAATGAAGGGAGCCGCGTAGCGCAGAGGTTAGCGCTCTGGCTTCGCTTCTGAGTGGTTTTGGGTTCATTGCCCAGTTGAGGTGGAAATGGTTTTTCCGACCCCAATGGCTCCCTTGTCAACACAGCCTTAAAGGGTACCTGTTCAGGCCGAGAAGTAAAGTCGGCCGGCGTGATGCTGACCACATCATCCACTATGTGCCGTGGGTTACAAAATAATATGGACCTAACACCATATTTCCTATGGCGTGACGGGATCTTTACTTTTTTTACTTCAGGTGTCCACCAAAGGAGCTGCATCTCACTATAAAGGAGTATTTTGGGCAGCAGATTGTCAGGCATGTGGACTACATGACCCGCCCAGCGGATCTGTGGCTGCATCATAATAGTATATTTATGCTAGGGATACCAGCTCTGTAACAATCGGCGGTATCTAGGACCCTGTCTTGCCATGTGATCTTCAGTACCCTTTTGAGTCAGACTATGTGCAAGGGTTCAACTATTTACGTGGTGCCTGTATACAGTCCACATTTCACAGGCATGCAGCAGCACAGTATGAGATCTACCCTTTGTGGGCTGAATACATTTAAGACTGAAAATACGATGGTTAGACCACATCATGAAAATGCAACCTGATATACTTTCACTGCACACATATAACACAAGAAGATTTGGCTTCAAGGCACAACGAAAAACGCGAGACAGATGGATAGACACGTCTCTTACACGCCGAGTGGTGCCCGTTTGACCTCTTGGGGTTATGGGAAAAACAATAGAAGACCACGAGTACAAGAAACTGGTTGTATATAAACTCTGCAGTCTTCTAAGCCAGTATAATGATGTTAAGTTAAGATGACATAACACAAATTCTATAACTGCAACCCAAACATCTGAACGGCACAAATGGACGGAAAAGGAAGTCAAAATCACATATGGGGACATGTCTTTTGAAGAACATTGCTCTCATTACACCCGCACTGCAAGACTCTCTCGATCTTTAGCAAGTTCTCTCGCCTCTATCACGGTCATCTTCAGAACATATTTTATGTAGTGTATCCATTTTCTTATCGGGCTGCCTCTGCCTCGTTTTCCAGGTACCAAAACCTTCTAGTATAGTCCCCTTTTATTTTCCTAACGTAATCTTGTTTACCAGTCAGGTTTGATCATTACCCAGCGTTTTTATGACGTTTGTGTTGTGTTTTTCTTTTTGTGAAGAAAAACTGCACTGGTCATCAACCTCACTCTCTGGTCCAGAACTACCTTGGGCCAGTAGCAAGACATACTCAAGACGAATGCAGGTAACTCAGGATGCAGACCCTCTGGTCCCACCTCCCTTGACCAAGGAGTAGTTTGAAACTTAAGGGATTCGATCATCAACCGTCACCGTTCTTTTCTTTTAGAGGCGAATTAGAGCAAAGGGAGACAACTTTGAAATAAATAATCTACCAGAAACGGATATTACGAAATGAGCATGGAATTTCTGTAGAATCTCATATTCAAACCATAGTTATCTAAAATTTCGTAAAATTACCAAAAGTTTAATGGTAAAAGATAAGGTACATAATGCTTTAGTCTGTCAAGATTGTCGCTAGTAGGTTTGAAAAGAAATTGTGATATATTTTGTTACAGATTATTTTTATTATGGATTTCATTTTCATGCACCTCTTATTCATTGTGATTGTTTCATTGTACTAAAATGTACTGATTCACATAGTAGACCAACCGTCTGGTGTTGCTGAGTGGGTTGTAGCCTTCTGGATTTGAAAGGAATCTTTAGAGACAATATTCTAAATAGAAAGCAAGAACTATAAAGTAATATAACAGCATGTCTTTCCGGTAATCACAAGATGAAATGAAGATGAGAAAGCTTATGGCTTATGGGATGTAAGAACAGACAGACAGATCTGGTAAGTGCCAACTGTTGTGTATTACTACTGTAGTCTGTTTCTCTGACTTGATTTGATTTAACTTAGTCGCCCCTCTTCTACCATGGGATGCAGAGGCCATGCTATTTATTATAACCAACCCTCCTTAGTCTGACTTGATTTTGTCGCTCTTCTACCATGGGGTATACCGTATAGATATCCCTTTTTTTCTCTAGACTATCGTTTATACTAGCTACATTGATTAGGTAGCTGGCCCATGCCCAACCTCCTTAACTGTCTCGTATGATTTACCTGTTACCTTATAGTGTTACTATTCTTTGCACCTATTTCTGGCACTAGCAGTACACAGTCAAGTTTACTCATTTGTTTAATTTTACTGCATAAGAATGTGAAAAGATCAACTTGAGCATAGCAGAAAAGCACATGCCTGTGAAAAGGGATGTACATGGAGTAAATCTGCCATTTGTTACATTATGGAATGCTATACATATTTGACATCACAGCACTCCGGACACACACATATTTGATCAGTATCTCCCAGTTTATCTCTCTCTCTCACACACACACACACTAAGGGTAAAGAGTATGGATGGTGATAATTCCAGTAGCCGGTATATCCAAGGGAATGACAAGTTGATATTACTTGGCCCCGTAGGCGCTGCAGGAGTTGCCACAGAGGCTGGCAAGGAAATGTGCAAATGACTACTTCCTTCAACTCTGTAAGTCCATACAGTCAGCAACAACTTCTACTAGTAACATCAGGACAATGTACAAGGGCATAAAGAAAGCATTTGAACCAAAAAAAAAATTATACAACACCTCTGAAATCCGCGACAGGTGAGACTATTCTGGACTGGGATATGCAAATGAAGAGATGGGCCGAACACTATTCAGTCTTGTACACCTGTAATCACGAAGTGGCAGACTATGCTTTCAACAAAATTGAGATTCTGCAGGTATTGCAGGAACATGACGATAAACTGAGCATACAAGATTTGGAAAAAAGCTATCGAGGGCATGCCAGCGGGAAAGGTAATCGGTAGAGATGTCATTCCAACAGAAATCATCAAATGCAGGGGGCACGTACTTCTTCAATACATATACGAATATATCTGCCAGTGTTGGGATGAGGGGGTTATATCACAGGACATGATAGACGCCAACATAATCGCTCTTTATAAGAAAAAGGGAGACAGAGGAGACTGCAACAATTACAGGGGAATATCGCTTCTCAACACCGTAGGGAAAGTGTATGCTCGCATCATCCAGAGTAGGTTGCAAAAGCTGGCTGACAGGGTGTATCCGGAGTCTCAGTGTGGTTTTAACGCAGAAAGGTCCACCGTCGATATGGTCTTTTCACTGAGACAATTGCAAGAGAAATGCAGAGAACAACACAGACCACTATTTCTTGCCTTCATCAACCTTATCAAGGCATTCTTCCTGGTAAACAGAGAAGGTCTTGTTAAAGTATTGTCTAAAGTTGTCTGCCCACCTAAACTACTGAGCATGATTAGGTCTTTTCATGTGGGCATGAAAGGTACAGTTCTGCAATCCGGTCAAGATTCTGAGGCCTTCGACATTAACAATGGAGTTAAACAAGGTTGTGTCATGGCTCCGATTCTATTTGACATTTTCTTTGCCATCATGCTTAAACATGACTTTGGATCTGCCTCAGAGGGGGTCTTTCTGCATAATAGGTCAGATGGGAGACTTCAATCTAACCAGACTATGAGCAAAAAGTAAAAGAAGGGAGACTGTCATTCGGGATATGCTCTTCGCAGATGATTCTTCCCTGGTCACCCACTGTGAAGCTAAATTACAGATCCTCATTAATAGGTTGGAAAAATCCTGTGATCTTTTTGGACTCACCATCAATGACGAAAGGGATGGCTCAGGGTGCAGATCCTCCAGACATTATCTTAAACGATAAAATTCTGAAGGTATTAATCACTTCAGCTACATTGGATCTATCATCACGGACAACCTTTCACTGGACGCAGAGCTGCAGAAACGATTAGCAATGGCCTCATCAACACTTGCCAGGCAATGACAAAGAAACGGCTAAATGCTTCTCATATGCGATGCCTCAGACACATACTTGGAATTTCATGGAATGACAGAGTGACTAACAACGAAGTGTTCGACCGTGCAAATATTGTCAGCTTTGTTACGATCCTCCGTCAGCGCCGCTTGCGGTGGCTTGGTTACATGTGCTGAATGGAGGATGGGCGAATACCAAAAGATATCATTTATGGAGAGCTGACCATGGGCAAGCGTAAAAATGGTAGACACTTCCTATGCTACAAAGATGTTTGCAAGCGTGACCTGAAGGCGTTTGATATGAACACCTGCAAATGAGAGGAACTTGCCAAAGACAGACCTGGCTGGAGGCAGGCTTTGTGTGGTGTTGGTCTGCAGGCAGGGAAAGACAAGATGCGTCAAAAAGCTAGGGCAACAACTGATTGTCCCCTCTCTAGCGTGAAGTCCATTGTCTCTCGAGACTGACAGGATGCCAATCAATTTCAGTAGCCCTCTAGCAGTATACAATAACTCCATCCTCTCATATGTCATTTTGCACTGCTAAAAATGACCTGCAGTTTGTAGACCATCAATTCATCTGCTTTAGCAAGGATTTATTTCTACCCATTGGGCATTCTGACAGGCTCTCTCTCATATACCCCAAAACATTTTGCATAGCTAACTTGGTTCACAATTAAAATCAACTCTCAGACTCCTATCAGAATACAGCACTATATCTGTGGAACTAAAATGCTTTGACCACATTAAATGCCTCAACGGTTTAGAAAAATAAAGATACTGAAGCACATTGTACTTGGAAAAAGAGGTAGAGGCAGACCGAAGAGATGGTGGACACACAACATCAAAAATGTTCTGAAAACTACAGTGACGAAGGTGAAAGGACTAACTAAAAATGGTCTTACAAAGCATCTGTGATGAGCGTGATGTTTTGCAAAAAGCATGCTATATGATGATGACCAGCACTTTCTTCAGAGCACAACAAATCTAGGATACCAGGTCACTATGCCATCTAAAAACTTTTTTTATGGTGCCAAACATTTCAGTTCCAGTGTCATATTTACTCCACAATTTCCCCCATCATGTATATTTCTCCCCCTCAGTTTCAAGATACATAAAATGTTATTATCAGAGTCACTCTCTCTCCTTCCACTGAATTTCAAAGTCATAATGCTGCTGTCATGTTATATAGCAGCTGTTCTCGCCATTTGGTGAATCAATTTATCAAGATCAATTGATGTTTAGTATCTCACTGCTTAATATCTCCATGTTACAAAACTAATCATTGATGCATTCTGTTATTATAAGAACTTTCATGTGTGTGCAGGTACAATTGATCACACTAGTAATCGATTCTGAATGAGTTTTAGTTGTAAATTGGCTTTTTGTAGTTTCAATGGCGATAAATTCTGTTGGTGATAAATAATTGTACTAATTTTTTTAATTATTACTATTTCTATTGGCTCTTTTCGTCTTGTCAGACAAAAGTAATTGTACTTTGAAAAAAATGTATGTAACTACAGTCCATACAGTCCATGACGGTAACGAATGTGACTCATAAGGCCAATCCGAGCAGAGTAGCGTCTTCCACAGTGTGTGCAAAGAAATTCAGGACCATTTGTGGCATCGCATGGTGTGGCGTTGTCTTCTTAAACGCTGAATCTTTAGCCTATCAGCAATCAGTATCTCCTTTTTTCTGTATTCCATGTTTAATCCTGCCGTTCACGTAGCACGATCCATGGCGTCCTGTTCCCATGATTCCAAATTGATGACTGCATCATTCATATCCCCCTTGCATACATCCTTGTACCGAAGTAGTGGCCAGCCCCGAATATCTTATCAAAACTATCTTCTCTATGGGGAATTACAGTTGGGGAAAAGGTCTTGGGGCCGACTGCTACTTCGGTGTTACTATATAGATTTTCAGTTAAATAATTGTATTTATTTTGTTTATTAGTATTATTATATAGATTTTTAGTTCTTGTATAATTAACCGAAAGAAATATACATGTATTACTTATTTCAAATATCTTGCAAAACTGTTGTCTATCGGCCTGGAACAATACACAATTACAACGTGAATTTTACTTTAATGTAAGTGTTAAAACCATTATGTGAAAGTAGACACAAATAAAATGTTAGACAGGAGAGGTTTACAGCTAAAGGAGATAGGACACCATGTTGTAGCAAAGTATATGTTTAATCATCGTGTTAAAAATTTAAACTAATAAGGCCTATGAAGTATGAGACTAAAGATAGGCCTACAATGGGATACTATAGTGGATGTAGTCAAATGGGAGAGTTGGGGTCAGGGAAGTGTGAAATAAGTAGTGGAAAAGCAAAAATAAAAATGTTAAAGCAAAAGCAAAAAGTGGAAAAACAACAAAATTACAAACTAAAATGTTTTTATGCAAATGTGAGAAGCATAGTAAATAACCAAGGAGAAGAATTGGAACTGTATGTAGAAGAAGAAAAACCATTTATAATAGGGACATATGAGGACATTGCAGATAGTGAACTTGAAATAGAGGGATATACAATGTTAAGGAAAGATAGGATAGTTGGAGACAAGGCTAAGGGAGGTGGTGTTTTATTATACTGTACAAATTCAGTTAATATAACGATCAATGATAATTTATCATGTGGTAACAAAAATGAAAGTGTATGGAGAGAAATAGAAAGTGGGGGTGAAAAAAACAGTGATTGGTGTATGCTATAGATGTTCATCAAGTCAAAATGAGGAAGATGAGGAGCTGATTAGTAGCATAGCAAAGGCAGGTAAAGGGAAATTATTATTAATGGACGATTTCAACTTTTCAGAAATAAAATTGGATATGGCAGAAGCACTTGTAGAGTCAAAACCTTTTGTTAAGTACATAACTGACAATTTTTAAATTCAACATGAAGAAGCAGCCACAAGAGGCAAAAACATACTCGACCTAGTTTTTATTACAGAGGAAAACATGATTGAAAACGTTACCGTTGGGGAACTGTTTGGCTCAAGTGACCATCAAATCATCCGTTGGGATCTTATTGCAGGGAAAGAAGTAAACATAAATACACCAACATTCTAATACTCTAAGGCAGATGTTAAGAAGATGAAAGAGGCAGCGAGCCACATAATCTGGAAAGATATTGTCGGAGGAACATATGTTGAACAAGAATGAGAGAGTTTTAAAACAGTTCTAGAACAGCTAAAATAGGAATGTGTTATGTGTAGGGAGGTAAACCCCAAGCGTAAAAAGTGGATAACTAGATTTGTAGTTAAATGTACAAGAGCTAAAAATAAAGCATGGAAAAAAATATATAGAGGCAGGTAAATCAAAAGAAACATATTTAAAGTATTTGGACAACAAGCAGAACATAGCTCAGAAAGTGAATAAAATAGCACAAAAATTGACTTCGAAATAAAACTTTCTCAGAGGATCAAGACTGATAGTGAAAGCTACTTTTCTTATGTTAGAAACAAACAAAGAACGAAAGACAAAGTAGGCCTTCTCATAGACAGCACAGGTAAAATAATAAGTGAGAATAGGAGGCAGCTAATCTACCAAATCAGTACTTTGGCACAGTCTCCACAAAAGAGGGCTGCTCCAAGATCCCAGAGCCTATAGATATTTTTCAAAGAGACGGGGTTAAGATCAATCTATATTACAGAGGAATGGTTTTTTTAAAAATTGGAAGGGTTGAAAGTGAATAAATTGCTGTTTGAAATTAGACAGCAACTAGGAAAACTATTGGCTATATTATATTCTCAATCACTTGCAAAAAGCATTGTTCCACGGGATTGGAAAGATGAATGAGTGATCCCCTTATTCAAAAAGGGCAACAAATCAGATCCAGCAAATTATAGACCGGTGAGTTTAACGAGCATAGTCCGTAAATTGTTAAGAGTCAATAATCAAAGAAAACATTGTAATTCATTTAGACAAATTTAATCTAATCAGAAATAGTCAGCATGGGTTTACTAGAGGGAAATCATGCGTAACAAATCTTTAGAATTCATGGAGGAGGTTACCAAAATGATAGATCAAGGGGAGCCAGTGGACGTTATTTATCTAGATTTTGCAAAGGCATTTGATAGACTACCTCATCAAAGATTATTTTGAAAGTTAAAATCACATGGAATAGGTGGGGAAGTTGCCAAATGGATTGAAAATTGGCTAACAGGAAAAAAGTAGTGCGTGGGCATAAATAAGGAATACTATGAGTAGTGGGGAGTGTCACAGGACGTGGTTTTGGGACAAATCTTGTTCTCGATATATATAAACGATTTGGACATTGATATGGGATCCATGATTGCAAAATTCGCTGATGACCCAAAACTATGCAGTAGTGGATCATCTAAAGCAGAAGTGGATATATTGAGGTCAGATTTAGATAAAATTCGAGAATGGTCTGTAAGCTGGCAAATGAATATAGATAAATGTACAGTCATTCACATGGGTAGATCCAATATGGAACATCATTACAGAATTGGCGAGAACAATATTAGACATAGAGAAAAGGAAAAGGACCTAGGGGTTTAAATAGATCGTACAGGTAAGGTAAGTGAGCAAGTCCAGGTAGCAGTGAAAAAGGTATGGAGCACTGTGTACAGATGTGGAGTCTTTATCGTAGAGGGGATATAAATATGCTGGAAAAAATACAAAAAAAAAGAGGGACAGTTGATAGTGTGATTTCAGAATTACAGTTATGAGGAAAGAATCAGAAAAACCAGACTACAGTGTCTAGAAACGAGAAGAATTCGAGGTGGCATTACCGGTTTATAAGATAATCAAAGGAACGCATAAATTAGACTATAACAAGTTTTTGAAAATACAGCCACCTACAAAAACGAAAAGGTCATAACTATAAATTAATAGGTCTAAATTAAATATTAGGAAATATTTTTTTAGTCAGAGAGTGGTGAATGCGTGGAATGCATTGCCACAGGAAGTAGTAGAGGCAGGGACAATTCATGTATTAAAAATAGATTGGATGTGCAAAGCTTTTTTAGGGCAAGGTAATGTAAATGAAACTGGTTGTATACAGACTCTGCAGAGTCTTCTAAACCAGTATAAAGACGTTAATTTAAGTTAAGTTAAGTTAGACACCGCAGGCTGGTTTTATTTGAGTCTTTCCTCATAACTGTAATTCTGGAATCCCACTATCAGCTTTTTTGCTCTTTTTTGTAATTTGTATATCTCCTATTTAACATTTTTTTTTATATCTCCTCTACGATAAGGACTCAACACATGTACACAGTACTTCAAACAAGGTCTAACTAATGCTTTATACAGTTTGACTATCATTTCTTTGCTCTTTTGTTTAATATTTATTTTTATCATACCTAACATTGCACTTGCCTTTTTCACTTCTACCTGGACATGCTTACTCACTTTACATGTATTATCTATTATAACCCCTAGGTCTCTTTCCTTTTCTATCAAGACAGCTCGTTTTATCAGTGTTTCAGAATTGTAATGGTTAGGGCTACTGCTTCCAACTTCAGAAATAGACAGTGAGACCTAGTACAGTGAACTCTCTGACACTTCTTCCCCCATGGCAGGGTCTGATATGGTTAGATCAGGTCATCCCATACCGGTTAGGTCGTTGGGGCACTTATGAAGACACCCCAACAAACCCATGACACTCCTCTCAATCAGCGCCCACTATCTGTGCCTTTTCTGGTCGAAGATTGGTCCATTCTTTATGTTGTCCTCCCACCTCTGTTTGTGCCGGTCTCTTCGTCGTACTTCTTGCACATTGCCGCACAGGACCATATGGATCATATTTGCAAGACCGTTTGATCTCAATATGTGGCTGTACCAAGGTTATTTAAAAATTATTTTTTTTTATTTGCGTTTGCCTTATTTCTCTAATCCCCAAGGCGGTGTGCGTTGCACTGTTGTTTTTATTTTGCGCCTATCGGCACAGTGCATTCGACTTCAGCATGCATTTTATGTAAGGGCCTGCTTCCTCCTGCATTTTTTAAGGGTTTGCTTCTCTGGGGTAACGGCCGGTGCTTTGATGGAGATCGAACCCAGCATCTCCTGGTTGTGAGCCGTGTCACTTAACCACTAGCCCACACCGTTTCCACTTGACCATCCCCATCATTTAAGGTCACTGGGTTCGATCCCTGTTTTTGGCATGCTCCAGTCAACCCAACTTGTAAATTGACACGCTCTGTTAGGGAGGGAAATTCAGCTAGGAATGAAACTGGCCACCTGACCTAATAAAAAAAACAAACAAACAAACTAAGGTCTTATACAGTTATGTCTTTTACACTTTGTCCCCGACAGCAGTGTTTGTTATTCAACTACCTCTACATTTATGAAATAAATCATTCACATTTTGGCTTCAATGAGAAGCATAGTCCACCAATGTAGCTGGCATCTTTTTATAGGAAGCCTGTATCTGGGATTTTGTAATCGTTTACACTTTCTCTCCAATAGGAGGTTTAGGTTTGAACTGCATCTAGCCCACTTATAGGAAGCCTGTATCTGGGATTTTGTAATCGTTTACCTATTCTCTCCAATAGGAGGTTTAGGTTTGAACTGCATCTAGCCCACTTATAGGAAGCCTGTATCTGGGATTTTGTAATCGTTTACCTATTCTCTCCAATAGGAGGTTTAGGTTTGAACTGCATCTAGCCCACTTATAGGAAGCCTGTATCTGGGATTTTGTAATCGTTTACCTATTCTCTCCAATAGGAGGTTTAGGTTTGAACTGCATCTAGCCCACTTATAGGAAGCCTGTATCTGGGATTTTGTAATCGTTTACCTATTCTCTCCAATAGGAGGTTTAGGTTTGAACTGCATCTAGCCCACTTATAGGAAGCCTGTATCTGGGATTTTGTAATCGTTTACCTATTCTCTCCAATAGGAGGTTTAGGTTTGAACTGCATCTAGCCCACTTATAGGAAGCCTGTATCTGGGATTTTGTAATCGTTTACCTATTCTCTCCAATAGGAGGTTTAGGTTTGAACTGCATCTAGCCCACTTATAGGAAGCCTGTATCTGGGATTTTGTAATCGTTTACCTATTCTCTCCAATAGGAGGTTTAGGTTTGAACTGCATCTAGCCCACTTATAGGAAGCCTGTATCTGGGATTTTGCAATCGTTTACACTTTCTCTCCAATAGGAGGTTTAGGTTTGAACTGCATCTAGCCCACTTATAGGAAGCCTGTATCTGGGATTTTGCAATCATTTACATTTTCTCTCCAATAGGAGGTTTATATTTGAACTGCATCTGGCCCACTTATAGGAAACCTATATCTGAGCTTTTGCAGTACCGATTATAATGGCCGTTTTTTGTTTTAACACGATGAGGTTACGGGTCTTAAAACACAACACTCATTAGTCACCTTTTACGACATGCATAGAAGGTAACAGTGGTCCTATTCTTTAATTCCAAGTACCACCTTTAACACTATTTAACACATGTTAAGGTGACTAAGTATTGTTGTACATTGATTAGCAACCTCATCATGTTAGACAAAGTGCAACGGAAACTACAACTACAAGAACACATAAATGCTTTGATGCAGGTTTCCTACAAAGCTTACTGTAGTAATGGCCTCATACTCCTGCTGGAGTGCAATAACATATATGATGATGATAATGATGATGTAGAAGGTGAAATATCATTTACAAGTTTGGCAAACAATTAACAAAACAGGTGACTGTGTTCCAGCAGGACTGGTATATTGGGATTTTATTTGAAGAATTGAAATATTTCCACCCAAAAGCTGAATTCTTTTGTTTTTAGTAATATCAACATCTGTTAATATTTACTATCAGACTAGTCAATAATGGAAGATGTTTACAGAAAAGACAATCTGTACTTGAGCAGAAGAATTTGGTTTTCAGTTGTCCTGCAAATATATAATCAGTCAAAAACACATTACCATGATAATGAGAGATCAGTTTATATCTAAGGCCAGGAAGGCAGTGTAATGACAGGGTAGATCGTGGCTAGGGTAGGCAAGGGAGGACATATCACATTAACAGGATAATAAGAGATCAGTTATATTCTAAGACCAGGAAGGCATGTAATAACAGGGTAGATCGGGGCTAGGGTAGGCAAGGGAAGACATATCACATTAAAAGGATAATAAGAGGTCAGTTGTATTCTAAGGCCAATAAGGCATTGTAATAACAGGGAAGATCATGTATGTTCAGTAGAGACAAAAGGAAAACATATAATAAGAGTTCAGTTGTATTGTTAGGCCAGACAGACATTGTAGCCATAGGGAAAATCATCTACAGGAAAGGCAAGGGAAGACAGAACACATTACAATGATAAGAACTGAGTTATATTCCAAAGCCAGGAAGGCTTTGTTAGTCAGTCAGTCAGTTAGTTAGTTGTTAGCTAGTTAGTTAATTCGTTGGTTTGTTAGTTAGGCCTTTGAAAATCGTGGTCATTAGAGACCAAAGAAGTGATCGTATGCAACAAACTTATGAGGGAACGGAGGGCATGTTCTTCCCTCCAGAGTTTCCGAGTAGTCCGCCGGGGTATTTGTTTATGACAATGGCAAGAATTGCACCACAGTCTCACACAGAACATGTCGTAAGAGGCGACTAACTGTGTGACATGGCATAACTCTGGCTATGGTTAGGTGGTTTGTTAAGAGCAGCATAAATGACACCTAACAGGCGGAGGGTCTACATTGCTCTAGTGTCTGAGTCTTTAAGATGGACTCATATATCGGTTAACCACCTTTAAAGAAACTGGTTGTATACAGACTCTGTAGTCTTCTAAAGCAGTATAAAGACGTTAAGTTAAGTTAAAGACCACAAGAGCCATACAAGGAGTAATGTTCCGTTACTCTAAACTATGACACAACGTAAAAAAATGTCCTTTTCATGACGAATATAGAAGTAGAAGAAGAAAAGGAAGGAAAAGAGGAAGACCAATTGAGAGAGAAATGCTTTATTTGTTCTGTCAATCGTATACCTATGACGTGATATTATTTCATTAAATATGTACGCGACAAATGGCGTTTAGCACGGTAATCTAATCTCAAACTATCAACCTTTGGAGTTAGATATCATACGGTTTCTCTATCTTCTTGCACATGCCAACTATATGGCCGTTGGTATTTTGATTCCATGACCCCACAACAGCCTCTTTAAAGCCTTTTAATCATAGAGAAACCGTTGAACTTGTTTTCAGTTCGTGAGAAGGTCAACTTACACAAAATGAATTTTCTATCTGTGTTCTTGCGCAAGGTCTCCCACTGAAACCATACGGGCCAACACATGAAGCGTAAGCCATGACCATTGGGATATAGTTTTGCTCATGCACGCCTGTATAAAGGAAGGACTGAGGACCTGGATATTAAAAAAAACCACAATTAATTAATTATTGACACCAAGTTATACAACATATATTAATAATAGCTAAACAGAAACTTAAATATTGGGAAAGGTTGAAGACAGGCGAACAAAAGAAAGACCGCTATTATTCTTATTCTTTCGCTCATTTGACAATATGTCTACATCTGCAATGTTGTCTCTTGTATAAACTTCACTGTCTTTTTTGTAGTTCACATACAGGTCCATACAGTTTCTCTTCCAGTGTTGTTTCTATGGACCAGTGGATTTGTCTCTGTATTCGCGCAGTTCTATATCTTTATCTTGTCCCCTTTTCAATAAAGCCGGAGTATAGAGCCACCACTATTGTTGACATCGTTTAGGAAGACAGCACCAAATCAGTTTAAATTTGTTTGCACTGGCGGTTTCTGCAGCAGTTGGTTTTAAGCGACGAGGTCACTAGCCCAATGTACAGCACACTTAGTCGCATTTGACAACATGCCTGGGAAGGGAGGCTAACATCTGGTCAAGCATAACATACTGGCCGTGTCCCACACCTTGGCTTCCTCGTAGCCCTTCCTGGAATTGGGCTGTTTTCATGACAGCCTGGCCAACAAGGTGGGGGAATCGACGTGATCCCCGTAGTAGTAAGCGACTCGCAGATGAAACCAAGCATAGCACAACCACCTGGAGGACCCCGATCTACCTTCATCAGCACGCTCGGGATGTGAGGAAAGCTACGACAACCCGCCACTTAACATCTTTTTTATGCCGCGCAAAAGGATAATCCTACTCATTGTGGACATTTAACAACAACAGAATGCATGAAGGTGTAGTGGTCCTATTATTTCCTCCCCAGTAAGAACCGCAGAGTACACGCGAGAGGAGGGACATGAAGTTAATAGAACAACGAAAAAATACTCTGTATTAATTTGTCGTTTTCTGTGAATGTTAAGCTAAAGGAGTATACGCCTGAAGACAGCCGTTCGTACAAATGGTTCTTCTTCGTTTAACCCTGGTTGTCATTCTATTACTACTTAACAAATGCAAATGTTGTCTCATAGCAGAGAAACGCTGCCATGCTGTGTTAGAGAATTCATTGAACAAGTCGTTAGCGTTTTCAAGGGTAGGTTGACACGTTTTTCTTTCCACGCTGCTCCACTTTTCATAAATATAAGGGAAGTACCAATTTACAGTTTGTTAGACTGGAACATGTGGAAATCCAGATGTTCTTGTTGCGGAAACCTCTCGTACTGAGTTCAGTTATTTCTTGAGGTTTTTTAATAAAATGATGGATTCTTCTTACATACCAAGGCGTACTTGTGAAGGTGATCTTGGGTCCTCCTGAGTGTATGGCAATGCAAGGCACTTATGTAAGCTCACCATCATTGGGATACAGTGTCTATCTCCACCTTGTTGGCCAGACTGCCTGTCTCCAGGAGCCATGACGTGGACGAAAGATGGTGTCTTGATCAGTAAGTTTCATCTACTTCTGACGCTAGTCTTGTCCCCTGGGGAGAACACTTCGTTTAGTCGTGTCCTTGTTCCCCGAGGTTGTAGAGGTAACTTTGCACACACTTGCAATCCGTTGCGCAGACGAACAGGTGAGTTGCCTGTTGTGTCTTTGGTTGATGGAGCACCTTTTGGCCTTCATGCAAGGCTACTATTGGGGAGGAATGTCGTTATCTTCAGTATTTTTGCCCGGACATCAGTAACATCCTGCTCTTTTCGATTCTCAAACGTCAAGGGATCTTTACATTCACATATGTGCACGAGACCTGCGGGTTTATCGTCCGTCTTCAATAGGACTAGGCGCAAGGTCTCACCTTCATTGAGAGCAGGCGACGCTTGGCTTGAAACTTTTAAGATTGGAATACCTACCTTTTCTCTTTTTCGTTCAGTTCTTTAGAGACTAAAATCTTACCAGCGACCTCCCTCCCCCCAACCCCTTCATTCCCCCTTTCGAGAGACACGAGTTGTAATTGTTCAATCACCCAAACTCCATGTGTCACTCACCAGCCGAAGACGCAGCAGTTAATGAGCTGATAGCAACCAGCGCCTGACAGCTGGCTGTTTGCATCAGGATCGCTGACTCATAACTGACCAAGACACTATTCCGCTTCAAAGTGGCGGCGTTGGAAACAGACTGCAGCCATACAGTCTGGCTCAGTAGATTAGAGATCGAGTAGGGGATGCAAACCCGGCCCCAATAATATCGTGCTTGGATGTGTCATTCCATAAGGCACATATATCACAGCCTTGCTGTAAATTACGACACATCGTCACGAAAGTTCTTTTCAATGCGGACGCCGAAAAGAAGAGAACTTACCACTTGCATAAATGGCAACATCTTCACCTCCATGTGTCTCTGACGACATTGGTACCCCAGACTGGGACTTGTAGCTTTTGGCTGCTGTAGAGGGGAATACATAAACATAAAAGTGACTGACAGCAAGTGGATGCAATTCACGATAAAAATGATATTTATAACTCTTGTTCTTTTTTGTTCTAACCTTAGATGCTGCTGCTTCTTCTTCTTCTTCTTCTTCTTCTTCTTCTTCTTCTTCTTCTTCTTCTTCTTCTTCTTCTTCTTCTTCTTCTTCTTCTTTTTCTTCTTCATCTTCATGGTCTCTTCCCCTGGCCAGACCGCCTCTTTTTAGTCTGCATAAGTGGGGCACTCCTGCAGAATATGCTCTGGTGTTTGCTTGGGTGCTCAAAAAAATTGCACGTGACTGTGTCTCTTAGACACATTCTTTGGAGGTTGGCCTTGAGTCTGCAATGTCCCGATCATCGTTTGTTCATCTCTGTCAAGTTTGTCTTTGCTGTCATTTTCTGGTTTGGTTTCTTTGTGCCGTTCTCTTTAACAGGAGACTAAGTAAGTAAGTTGCCCATCGCAAGCGAAGATGGCTACATCATCAGACTGTCCTCGTCCTAAAGATGTAACTTGCACTGAATTTGGATTATAGTGAGAAAGAAGTTGCACTGGTCATTAATCTCTTCTCTCTCTCGTTCTGAGTTACCGGAAACCAGTGGCAAGACATACAATCAAGACGACTGGAAGTAGCGCAAGATGCAGACATTCAGGTAATACAATCCGTGAGACCAGGGGAAAATAACTCCAAATGCAGTTGGCCTCCGTCTAATTG
This sequence comes from Ariolimax columbianus, assembly GCA_036924085.1. Lineage (NCBI taxonomy): Eukaryota > Metazoa > Mollusca > Gastropoda > Stylommatophora > Arionidae > Ariolimax > Ariolimax columbianus. The sequence continues at coordinate 49,123,101 of JAVGWX010000005.1, read as the reverse complement.
CATGTACCTTAGTGATTGTGATTGGCATCCTGTCAGTCTCGAGAAACAATGGACTTCACACTAGAGAGGGGACAGTCAGCTGTTGCCCTAACTTTCGCCGCAAAAGTTTGCAGTCTGCATCTTGAACCTTAGTACATGTACCGTAGTACAAAGTCTGTATAAAACCAGTTTCTTGTCATCAAACAATAGAGCAATGTAGACCCGCAGCCTGTTAGGCGTCATCGATGCTGCTCTTGACGAACCGCCTATCCATGACCTGTGTTATGTCATGTCACACAGTGAATCACCTCTTACTACATGATCTCTGGCAAATAGTCTGGCAGATCGGGACAGATCATGGCCAACTAGATATACTGAAAAAGGCCATGGACAGATCTATATTTTGTTAAAAACGTTAATTTCCCTTATTTTTGTGTGTGTGAAAAGATCTATATTTTTTTAAAAAGTGTTAAATCTCCCCTGTTGTTGTTGAATGCCCACAATGAGTAAGTTTACTCTTTTGTGCGCCCTAAAAAGGGCGTTAAGTGGCGGGTTGTCGTAGCTTTCCTCACATCCCGAGTGTGTTGATGAAGGCGGACCGTGGTCCTCCAGGCGGTTGCGCTATGCTTGGCTTCATCTGTGTGTCGCTCACTGCTACGCGGATCACGTCGCACCTCACCTTGTTAGCCAGGCTGTTGTCCTCGACAATAGCCCGTTTCCAGGACGACCAACGAGGAGGTCAGGTGAGGATCTTGGCCAGTATATTTCTTCTGACCCTGGCTAACATTGTCTGATCATTGTGTTTTGCCTGACCCTGGCTAACATTGTCTGATCAGTGTGTTTTGCCTGACCCTGGCTAACATTGTCTGATCAGTGTGTTTTGCCTGACCCTGGCTAACATTGTCTGATCAGTGTCTTTTGCCTGACCCTGGCTAACATTGAATTTACCCTGTTTAAATAGACTTTATGACCGCCTTTAATAAAGTAACTACTCTTAAGTTGATTAATGGCTATTGCATGTTTTTTTGGTGTTCTGTTGTGTTTTTAATGAGCACGACGTTAGCTGTATATTGTCATAAGGGCTGCTGAGCTTGGCTTCTTACTGGATCATCTGCGATGTTTGATTTTTAGACACCCGTATTAGGAAATAGTGAGGAAGTGAGGCACTTATCTCAAGACACAATCGAACGGAAGCTCGAAACGGTAAATGTTAGAATTAACAATTTTCAAACGTCCCCTGGTCTCAAGGGAATTGAGAATGACGCTTGGTCATATCGGGGACAGACTATAAACTTGCAAGTCCAACGTGCACGGTGTGCACAGACAATAAAACACATGCAGTTGCAAATCGGTAAGAATAGACGGTCAGTCGCTATAATGGCCTGCATGAAGGACAAGATGTAGGGACCTCCTTATATTGCAAAGACAATCACATATTTGTCTATATCCCCGACTGCTTATACAAAAACGAAATATACAAAGAGGCAGAAGAGCTGTGACTGAGAAAGAGATTGTGAAATGGCAGAAAGACTAATCTGTCCTCGAAGTGGTACTTGATTTACGTATGTTTACCTGTTTTCTTGATGTATGGACCACCTGGTTGATTTAACACATACTACAAGGCACTTACTTGTATCAACGTTGGTTATGTTCGGTCTTGGAGCTTGGTAACCTGGCCCATTTGCGTACAGCAGTGTGGTATAAGGCATTTTGTCTAACACGCCGTCCAGACTGATTTCCGAGCCATCAGTACTGAGACCTTAATAGGGAGAGAAAACAGCACAATTTGTTTGGCAAGTCGTCTTGTGGGAAATATACTCAAGTGTCATGTATCAAGTCATGTGTCATGTACCCACATGGGTAGATCCAATATGGAACATAATTACTGGATGGGCGAGAGCATTATTAGAATGATAGATAAGGAAAGGGACCTAGGGGTTATAATAGAGCATACAGGACAAATGAATGAGCAAGTCCAGGTTGCGGTGAATAAGGCAAATTCAATGTTAAGTATGATAAAAAGAAATATTAAACAAAGGAGTAAGGAGGTCATTGTCAAACTGTATAAAGCATTAGTTAGACCTAGATTGGAGTACTGTGTACAGGTGTGGAGTCCTTATCGTAGAGGAGATATAAACATGTTGGAAAGGATACACAGAATAGCGACAAAACTGATAGTGGGATTCCAGAATTACAGTTATGAGGAAAGAGATAAACCGGCCTACAGTGTCTAGAAGAGAGAAGAATTTGAGGTGACTTAATACAGGTTTATAAGATAATCACAGGAAAGGTTAAATTAGACTGCAACAAGTTTTTCAAAATACAACCACCGACGAGAACAAGAGGGCACAGATACAAATTAACTAAAGAAAGGTCTAGATTGGATTTAAGGAAATATTTTTTTAGTCAGAGACTGGTGAATGCTTGGAATGCATTTCTCCAGGAGGTGGTGGAGGCAGGGCGCAGTTAATGAATTTAAGAATAGATTGGATGCACATAGTTTTTAGAGCAGGGTAATGCAGATGATACCCTGATGAGTCTTCTAAACATGTATTAAAACGTTAGGTTAAGTTAAGTGGCGTTGATGATCATTTCCTTCCATATACAACCAAACATCTTTAGACGGGTCTTTCTTAAGATCAGTACTGTGTCAACTATGCCAGCAGTCCACACCACACCACGAAGAGTCGTAGTACAGTGGGTCCCATCCCGCTGTACCATTCAAGGCAACGATGACGCAGACAGACTGGCGAAAGAAGGTGGAAGGTTACCACAACCAGATTCTAGTGTGACCTACGAAGAGTCCACACAATTAGGGCCATATACATGGACAAGTGGGAAACAGAGCATACTGGCTAAACAAACAATGATGCTTATTACCAGTTGAACAGAAGATGGTGACATTATTAGACTTGTGCTGCGAGATGTAATCTCATGGATGTAACGTCCATTATTAGACGTGCTGCGAGATGTAATCTCATGGATGTGACGTCCATTATTAGACGTGCTGCGAGATGTAATCTCATGGATGTGACGTCCATTATTAGAGATGTGCTGCAAGATGTAATCTCATGGATGTAACTTCCATTATTAGACTTGTGCTGCGAGATGTAATGTCATGGATGTAACGTCCATTATTAGAGATGTGCTGCGAGATGGGATCTCATGGATGTAACGTCCATTATTAGACGTGCTGCGAGATGTGGTCTCATGGATGTGTCTTCAGTTACATGGCATTAATATCTTCCACACCTCTTCTTGAATCCTCATCCCATATATGCCTCCATCTATATGCCTGCCGCTTTCCTCTCTACATAAGTCCCCTTTTCGTCTTTCCACAGGCTTGCCCGATCTATTTTCACTCCTGGCCACCTCATCCCGCCTTTGTCTGTCATTGTGTTCCTGCCTCTGTCTCGCAAGGAGTTACCTGACTTTTTCTCAGTTAATTAACTATTTTTTCACCCCTATGTATTGATATCCCCCCCCCCCCCCCCCCCATTATGTATTAATCTCTTCTTCCGCGATTCGTTTGTTAATTATTGTAATTATTTGCTTCCCTGATGAAGACCTATTTTCGTAACGTAGGTTTCGTTCGTGGTTTCGTCTTAGTGCGGTATCTGACCATACCCACTTCTGATTTTTTTTTCACTTTTTTTTTTGCTTCTTATATTGTTGCCGTCCTGTCATGTTATGCGCTCTCTACATTTTTTTTCAGTTACTCTTCCAACAAAATGTTTTTACTTTTTATGTAGCCGAAATATATTACTGTCTCTTTGCCATATGCAGGCCTTGCCAGATTTTAGGGTGGCTTACCAGTCAGTCTAAAATTTCACCAGTCAGCATGGTCGGACTACAGTCTTGCAATTTATGTTAACAAATATAAACTAGGCACTAATTCACTTTTATTTCTACATAACAATGCCTACGAAACCAATATACACTGTATTACTTACACATTGTTAGCCGATTTCTTCTTAAGAGATAATTCACTGTTGTCAGAGACATGGCGTGTGTGTCCTTGAACATTCTTAGTAGTTTTAGGACTGTTGTGCCATTTATCGACGGCTTTAGCTAGTTTCAATTGTGGCAGTGGAGGCCCATTTAGATTCATCACCATAAACCAGCTGATGTACGATCTATTTGAACCAAAATCTCATTAATAATCGTGCGAGAGTCGTTATGTAGTAACGATTAAAAACGGGTTTTTATTAACTCGTCAAGCTAAATTTTTTACTTTTCACGGACGAGCGCTTTTGTCAAGCCGTGGTCATATGTAAGCCTACCTTGTCTATGCTTCCTAATGATTCGAGAGCTATGCCGGCGGCAGTTCTGCTCCTGGCAGGGCACCAAGGGCGGATATGTTCTGGGAGAGGGGCGAGCCTAAAAGGCTGAGGAAGAGGTAGAAATTATATGTGTTGCTGCAGAACTCACTGGTGAGTGGTATACCCTCTTGATCTACGAGTTAAGTGCATTTTGATCTCGTTCTTTACTGTTTGTCTTCTATCAATGATCCTCATGGGTGAAGAGGCGACGCAGACCAGCGGACATTGCGCTTCTGCCCCTTTTGCGCTAGTCTCCAATGTGACGGGGAATGCCAGACATACTATCATTACATAATGGTTGGCAAGTCTGACTGAAGAATGATGACACAGCCGACCCGGATGTATATGCTGAGTCCCTGGCAGGGCGTGACGATCCTGGGACACCGACACATGAAACTGTCCCTCATCGGGCATACTCGAAGGATACGTCGATATCCTCCATCTCCTGCCTTTCGAAATCGTGATACTTTTAAGACAAAAGATGCAAGGACTATGCATCCCTCAGCTTTCAACTGAAGAAGATGTGTGGTTTTCCATGGGACGCATTGAACTATCACGACCTTCCAGCTCACAGCTAAAGGAATTATATCATCATCATCATCAAGTGACGTTCCTTCCAGAAGGTCTCCTTCACGACAGCTCTGTAAGCATCTCAGATTATGGCCGGGGTCATACAAACACATCCCCAAACTGTCCGTAACGTCCAGATGCCACCTTCGTCGAGGTCGACCTCTTGTCCTCCTTTCAGGCCCTAAAGTATCATTCTATCCAGATCGTTATGTCTCTCCACATGATCATAATATCAAAGTTTTTTTCTTACAGTTGTTTAGGAGCAAATATTATGAAATATGCAGCAGTTGTAAAGTTTCTATATTTGTCTGTGTCGTTTCTATATTTGTCTGTGTCGTTTCTATATGTGTCTGTGTCGCATCTATATTTGTATGTGTCGCATCTATATTTGTCTGTGTCGTTTCTATATTTGAGATTCAACCACCATCATTTTTTAGTTCAACTTTTTAGTTTCTTTACTTCCGACTAGATACGCCATATTCTTCTGTAGACCCACATTTCCAAGGTCTCATTTCTCATCTTGCAACACAAATACATCCTTAAATACATCCCAGCAGCAAATTTATAAATGTCAGTTTCAGGTCAGGTCATCTCGTAACTGGTGTGGTCGTTGGGGCACCCATGGAGACACCCCCATAACCCCACGCCACCCCTCTCTGTCAGCAACCGCTTTCTTCTTGAAAATGTGATCACATTTAATGCAATATCGGGAGCAGAAATGATTTACCAAGTATTGGTGTGCCCCTGGTTGCATACCCTGCAATGCCAAGGACATGGGAGTGGTCAGCAGTAACCACAATTAAAGTATCTCTGGCGTCTGTCACCTTCAGAGCAACGTCTACAGCTTCGTCCATTGCTACCAGCTCGGATAGCGCGTAGTGTGGCTGGCTAGCGTGGTGTCCGTGATCAATCTTTCCACCTGAACAAGATATTATAAGTCATTATGTATCAATAAATTGTTAAAAAAACAAACAAAAAACAACCAGCCATTCAAATAAAACCAACCCTGTAACGTGTCATCACCTTGTCTTGTCACTATGACTACAATAGATATACCGACGGTATCATACGACAAATTGAGAATAACGCAAGAATTCATAGGGAACGCAAATTCTTTTAGTTTTTTAAAAATATTTTATTTAACCTTACATGCCGTTTGAGTGGACTTCTATTTCTCCTATATTAACCAACTTCCCCATTATCTAGAGCAGTGTTTCCCAGCGGACCGGTGAAAATAAGAAACATTTTTCGCGCGTTACTCAAACAGAAATAAAAACACCATATGTTATATAGTATTTTGTGTATACGTTTTTAAACCTAATATCATCAAATGAAACTTCTATAATTGTTTACAATACTCCAGAAAACAAGCAGTAAATGCAAATGCTAATAATATAGTTTTGAAAAAGCAATATTCAATTCAAATAAAGTTTGTGTGAAAACTGTTGCTGCTTATTTTGTTGGACTAGTTGACCACCGTGGCATATATATATATATATATATATATATATATATATATATATATATATGTATATATGCTTCAAAAAGTTCCCGGAATAGTTTAAATGAAAGATTATATTGTGGAGAATATATATTTATAAGTTGGTAGTAACCATGACGAAATGACATGGCAGACGTGTCCTTCGCATATACTCTCGAACAGAAGTTACAGAATGTTGTTTGTGTTATGGGCTCGTTGCATCGTCGGAGTTGAAAATGTCCTTGATTGAACAAGGTACACATGTCATATTCTGTGTTTTGCTTGAGAAGTCACCCTCAGAGTCTCAAACATTGCTTAATAAAGAAAATGGTGGTACCACAATGAAGAAATCGTAGGTATTGGAGTGGCACAAGCATTTCCGTGAAGGTCGTGTTAGTGTCGATGATGATGCACGTTGTAGACGACTGTCAACCTCGATCAACAATGAAAAAATTGAGCGTGCTCGAAACGTTGTGTGTGCTGACAGAAGACTTAGTGTCGAGAAAATAGCCTGAGAAGGTGTAACATCAGTTGGAAGTTACCACAGTATTCTTCACAATGAACTACACATGCACCGTGTTTGTCAACACATGGTTCCAAAAATGTATCTCCTGAACAGAAAGACACGAGAATGACCCTAGCAGGAGACCTAGTGATAATGGCTGATCAAGACAGCAATTTTCTCAACAACATAATCACAGGAGATGAGACCTGGTGTTTTTTTGTACGATCCTCAGACAAGACGTCAGTCCTCTGAATGGAAATCTCCCACATCTTTCAGAACACAGAAATTTCGTTTGGACAAGAACAAAGGAAAAGTTATGTTGGAAGTTTAAAAAAAAATTCCAATGGTATTGTCGAGGAGAAAAACTGGTTGAATTATGCACGGAAAACAACCTCTCCATTGCCAACACCTTATTCAAATAACATCCACGTAGACTATACACGTGGGCCTTCCCTGATGGCAACAGCAGAAATCAAATAGATTACATACTAGTGCAACAAAGATGGAGATCAAATGTGCTGGCAACAAAAACGCTGCCAGGAGCAGACTGCGATACGGACCATGAATTGCTGTTTGCAGTTTTCAAAACAAGACTACGTAGGATCAACAAAGGTTTGCCAGCCAATACGCTTCGATGTAACAGCAATACCTACTGAATACAACATCAAAGTAGAGAACAAATTTGAGGCGTTGCTTGCGGTAGAGGAAGAGATGACATCTCAGGAGTTGACATCGTATGCAAGGGATATTTTGATCTCGACAGCGAAAGAAATGATTCCCAAGATGTCGCACAAGAAACAGAGCTACATTACAGAGGAAACACAGAAACTCATTGAAGAAAGGCAACAATTAAAACAAATGGGAAGTAAGTGGACCAACACAGCGAATAAAAACTGCGCAACAAAAGTTAGAAGAGAAATAAGAAAAGATAAAGGAAGATACATAGTGGACGCGTGTAAGGATATAGAAAATCTACAGCAACAAGGCAGAGAGAGAGAAATTCATTTAAGGCAATAAGAACACTGACAAGGGAGTTCCGTCCGGTTTCACATGTCATAAATGACAATGAGGATAACACATTAACAGAAACCAAAGACATACTGAATAGATGGAGAGAGTACTGCAGAACCATGTATGGAGATAGCACAAAGCGCTCAGTTACAATCCTACCAAAGGATGAGAAAGTACATGAACCAACATTGGAAGGAGTACGCTCTGCAATTAAAAGCCTGAAAAGGGGAAAGTCTCCAGGATGCGATGATATCCAAGCAGAGCTAATACAAGCAGGAGGAGAGGCAAGTGCTCGAGTCTATCACAAGCTGTGTTAACAGATATGGCACAGTGCAGAATGGCCAGAAGCATGGAAGAAATCAATTTATATTCCCCTCCCCAAAAAAGGCAATCTGAAGCTGTGCACGAACTACCGAACTATCGCGCTGATCAGCCACGCTAGCAAGATACTCTTGCGAATCCTATTAACAAGGATAGAGAAAAGGTTTGAATCTGAAATTCACGTAGTCCAGGCAGGTATTAGGAAAGACAGAGGGACCAGGGACCACATATTCAATTTAAGGAATATCTACTAAAAATGAAGAGAGTTTAATGTAGACATGTGCACATGTTTCATTGATTACACCAAGGCCTTCGACACAGTAAAACATCAAAATATGTGGAGATTCATGAAGGAAATGGGGTTTCCCTTGCATATAGTCCATCTCATTGAAACATCATATCAAGATCAACAAGCCGCTGTCAGAGTATCTGGGCAAACATCAGATTGGTTTGCAGTACAAAACGGAGTCCGACAGGGATGTATCCTCTCACCTTATCTGTACAACATATATGCGGAATGTATAATGAGAAATGTTCGAGAAGATGAGAACATTGAAAGTTTCGACCAATTTACGATTGGGGGTACGAGATTCCAGAGTTAGATACGCAGATGACACAGTGATACTATCAAGAAGTGCAGAAGGGCTAGAGCAGCTACTTTCAGCCGTTAATGGACATAGTAAAGATCAAAACCTGTTCATAAACATAAATAAAACATAGATAATGACCACCGACAAAACACAATATCAGCAAAAATTTACAGTGGGTGGTGAGGAAATAGATCAGGTCACACATTTTGAATATCTGGGCTCCAGAATTGACAGACATGGCGACTGCTTGAAAGAAATCAGAAGAAGACTAGCCATGGCAATGCAGAGAATAAACAGCCTGAAGAAATTATGGCAGAGCACCAACAAAAGGATAAAAATATAAGTCTTGAGAGCCTGTGTTTTTACTGTGGCAGCTTATGGCTGTGAATCATGTACGATTACCAAAACTTCTAGACAAAGAATCGAATCTTTCAAGTCAAAATGTTACAGAAAGGTCCTCAAAATACCCTGGACAGAGAAAAAAACAAATGTAGACATTAGGCAAGAGTTGAGCATAGAGGAGAACTGGTTTATCAATTCCATTTTGACTAGAAAATGCAAATACTTTGGTCACATCAAGAGACACAACGGTCTTGAGAGAACGGTGATGGAAGGTATGGTGCCAGGCAAGACAGGAAGGGGTAGACCAAGAAGACGATGGCACAAAGATATCCAGGAATGCCTGGGTATGACTGTAGCGGAGGCTGGCATTTTTGGCAAGAGAACGAGTTTCTTTCAGACAGACTGTGATGGGAGCGACGTTCTATGAAGGACATGGCACATGATGATGATGATGGTATTGTCTACCATGATTTCATTCCTGTAGGCCGAACGGTTAACAAGGAAATGTAGGTTGATTCCCTCCGTCGTCTAAGAGATGCAATCAGAAGAAAGCGACCAGAAAAATGGATTATGCTGCATGACAATGGGCAAGCACATCAATCTCTACTGGTGAGGCAGTACTTCGCAAAGCACAATATGATTACCTTGGAACATGCTCCATATTCTCACTACCTGGCACTGGCTGATTTTTTTCTTGTTCCTTCCACTGAAATCGGCACTGAAATAACATCGATTCAAGGAGGCTGAGGACGTTATCACCATTGCGACAAGACATCTGAGAGAGGTGTCAAAGAATGGGTTCAAAGACTGTTTCCAACAGCTGAGAGAGGTGTCAAAGAATGGGTTCAAAGACTGTTTCCAACAGCTGAGAGAGGTGTCAAAGAATGGGTTCAAAGACTGTTTCCAACATCTGAGAGAGGTGTCAAAGAATGGGTTCAAAGACTGTTTCCAACAGCTGAGAGAGGTGTCAAAGAATGGGTTCAAAGACTGTTTCCAACAGCTGAGAGAGGTGTCAAAGAATGGGTTCAAAGACTGTTTCCAACAGCTGAGAGAGGTGTCAAAGAATGGGTTCAAAGACTGTTTCCAACAGCTGTATGCACTTTGACAAAATTGTGTAGTTGCCGAAGGGAACTGCTTTGAAGGATATGTAGTGTAGATAATTCTATTGAAACTTGTTTCTCCTATACAATCCACTAAATCTGCGAACTTTTTAAAGGTACCTCGTTTATAAATATATAAATATATTGGGCATCCGATTGCATGACTACATCCGCAACGTGGAGGTATCGGCCAACACAGGCCTTCTCCCAATCTGAGAAGCACTTGATCGCCGCCGAGTTTCTTTGTTCGGTTATGTTGTACGGCTGGACCAGGAAACCCCGGCACACAAGATACTACACAAGTCCATCATCAGCGCCAACAGATTTTCCCCGGCCGGATGGAGGCGCAGAAGAGGCCGTCCATGTACGGTATGGCTCCAGCAGATATCGATCTCCATCTCGGCCTGGACGAGGCCTGGTACCACGCTGTAGTAGGGAGTCATGTATGTGGCCGACCGACGCAACGGGTCTCATTCGTTTTCCAGTGATTTCCAAAATTGAAACAATAATTGCATTTTATGTGTGGTCGCTAGAGTGACGTCAGAAGACAGCTCGATCAGGTTGTTTTTTTCGCGACGAATATGTCCGCATAACTTGATGACTTTCATGCAGCAATAGTTGTTTTCGCGACGAATATGTCCGCATAACTTGATGTCTTTCATGCAGCAATAGTTGTTTTCGCGGACCGACAGAAAATGTCTGCCAACCGCCACTTGTCTACGTACCGGCAGTTGGCAAACACTGATCTAGAGAGCTGTAATTGTATTCACAACTTTGATTAGTGCGACTTGTTAATAAAAATAAAATGTTGACCGAACCCTTGACATGTCATTTAAAAGCTTGTAGTCATGCTGGCGCTGGAGGGGTTTTGAGCTAATTGATCTGGGTTGGCATTGACCGTCTCTTTCCTAATCAGAGGGCCAATACTGATCAAGGACGTTGGTTTCACCAGTTCCGTCCGTCTTCAGCACCACTCCCCCAACCCTCGTTGTGTGCTTGTAAATTGGCTGCATCTTAAGAAGCGCACTAATGAGAATGATGGATGTGGTTGTCATAGATTGTCTGCACGATATCTGTACGAGAACGAGTTATGTATAGAAAATGGTAGACATATTGACGGCAAGGCGGTAGTTGACTAAATCTCTGCAGCAGTCAATGACGCAGACAACAAAAACCTTCATACCTTCTACTAATAAGAAAAACCCTTCCTCATTCTTTTTGAGAATCTCAATAGCTTTGTGGGTCATTTCAGCAAGGGAAGGTTCTTTCGTCTTGTTTCTGTCCAGGTCATAGTTCATATGGTCCTGAGTGAACAAACCTGGAAGAGCAGAGCTGTGGCTTAGACAGAGTAATCATTGTCAACATTAATATAATCATGATTAAGGTATATTGTGTAATACACAGGCGAGGCGACCATGCCCTCCTATCTCACAACAAATACATAGCCCTCCTATCTCACAGCCAACTCCAATACATAGCTGCCCTATCTCATAACCAATACATAACCCTCCTATCTCATAACCAGCTCCAATACATAGCCCTCCTATCTCAACCAATACACAACCCTCCTATCTCATAATTAACACTAATACATAGATATCATATTTCATAACCAGCTTCAATACATAACCCTCCTATCTCATAACCAGCTCCAATACATAACCCCCATATCTCATAACCAAAACATGGCCCTCCTATCTCATAATCAATAAATAGCCATCCTACCTCACACATGCCTCAATACACAGTCCTCAAATTTAATAACCAATACATCGCCCTCCCATCTTACAACCGATACATCGCCCTCCCATCTTACAATCGATACATATCCCTCCCATCTCACAACCAATACATCGCCCTCCCATCTCACAACCGATACATCGCCCTCCCATCTCACAACCAATACATCACCCTCCCATCTCACAACCGAAACATCGCCGTACCATCTCACAACCAATACATCACCCTCCCATCTCACAACCAATACATCGCCCTCCCATCTCACAACCAATACATCACCCTCCCATCTCACAACCGAAACATCGCCGTACCATCTCACAACCAATACATCGCCCTCCCATCTCACAACCAATGCATATCCCTCCCATCTCACAACCAATACATCACCCTCCCATCTTACAACCAATACATCACCCTCCCATCTCACAACCAATACATCACCCTCCCATCTCATAACCAATACATCGCCATCCCATCTCACAATCAACTCCAAATGCTGGAGACGGACACACTGGACTTATTCTCCCAGTAAGTAAGTCTCGAGATCCACACAGAAAGGACACACATCAAAACTAAATGTCGCCAACCACACTGCTCTTGTCAAATTAAGAGGAACTCCACTAGAGGAGGTAGATAGTTTAACCCACACAGGCAGCATCATAAACAAGACAGGTGATGTAGATGAGGATACAAAATCCATAATTCACAAAAATAAGAGTGGCCTTTGCCGTGTTGAAAACAACGTGGAGCTCTAAAATTATCAAAATGTCATAGTGCGTACCAAACTAAGTATCTTCACTTCTTATGTGAAGTCGGTCCCTCTATATGCAGCGGGAACATGGCGGTTGACCAAAGAGTTAAGAGTTTTTATCACTTCCTGAGAACGATTCTGGGCCTGTAGTGGGTTTATATGATTACAAACGAAAGCTTATGGGAGAGAAGTTATCCGGCCAACGTATCGCACCTCATCCAGGATTATTTGCTGAAAGACGGCAGTTCGACACTTTCTCTTCTCCCCAGACTTTCTCTTCTTCCCAGACTTTCTCTTCTTCCCAGACTTTCTCTTCTTCCCAGACTTTCTCTTCTTCCCAGACTTTCTCTTCTCCCCAGACTTTCTCTTCTCCCCAGACTTACTCTTCTCCCCAGACTTTCTCTTCTCCCCAGACTTTCTCTTCTCCCCAGACTTACTCTTCTCCCCAGACTTTCTCTTCTCCCCAGACTTTCTCTTCTCCCCAGACTTTCTCTTCTCCCCTGACTTTCTCTTCTCCCCAAACTTTTGATTCTTCCCAAAGCTCAAGGTCACATGGACGGGATTTCAGGACATAGAAGAAATCCAGACACGTCCGACGGAGCGCCTGTTGTTGATCAAAAACTACGACTTTCAGAAATTCTTCCAGCATTCGGAGCCGTGATGAAGTGTAACAACTCCGAAAAGAGACCTATTTCTAAGATGACTAGGTTTATAAACTGAAAAAGATGCACTATTTTAACGTGACATAGTGAGTACGTAACGCTTACATGAGAAGACACACACTTGCATTCAAATAGTCTTACCCAGAAGATAGTCAGTGTCGACCACACTGACGTCATCAAGTGCCTCTTTGTTGAACACAAACTCATGCGTCCGATTTCTCTTAGCTTTGTCGTTCTCCCATTCCTAAATAAACAGAAAGTTAGACCTGTCATTTGTGGAAGTTGCCGTATTTTTGATTGAAGGAAATTTTTTTAATATAAGGTGCAATCATCGCCTACGCCTGTCAACTGTCGGTACCACATTCAGGTCTAGCTATGAGCCTAGGGAAAACCACAGCTATGCGCAACCGTTTCGCAGAGCCCAACCCCATACTATTGAGTGGAACGCCCATAGAGGACGCTGACGAATATGTCTTACTGGTAAGGCTCCTAAACATAGAGAACAACATAAAACAGGAGATGGCTGGACGGAAAAGGGCGGGCTGGGCAGCTTTCAACTCCATCATGACAGAAACAGATGCCACAAAAGACACTAGACTACGTGCGGACATCTTCGACTCGGTAGTCCTGCCAGCACTTTTCTATGGTAGCGAAACCTGATCTCTAACAAAAGCAGCAGAGAACCAACTGAGAACAGCACACGCGTGACTTGAAAGACGTCTGGTGGGCACAACTCTCAGACAGCATCGACAAAACGAACAGCAATAGCGACATCCGGAGAATGTCACACATCAAGGATGTCCTACAGTACGCCAACCACTAAAAAAGCCGCAGGACAGGCCATAAAGCTAAACGACAAGACGAAAGATTGAGTACCATAACCGCCATGTGGTACCCGCGCGACAAAAAGAGACCTCGGGGACGGCCCCTAACTCGCTGGCGAGATTCATTAGACAATTACAACATACACGACCACACAACAAACAGACTACTTTCTCACTGGACGACACGCGCCCGCGACAGAAATGACTGAAACCTGAGTTGGGTGACCACCCCTTGATGAAGAACGGGTCGAACTAAGAACATTCATTTCTGCAGTTGATTACAGCTTGTCCTTTTTTAAGTATTATTGTTTCCAAGTAGAAGCATATGACATCACTGCAGCTGGTCCCTTTACAGGAAGCCTGTACCCGAGCCTTTGCTTGGGCTTATTGAAGTGGCAATATTTTTTCACATGATGAGGTTGCTAGCCCCAACCATAACTCTCATTTGTCGCTTTTTGCGACATGCTAGAAATTTGACAGTGGCACTTTCCTGTTCATCACAAACTTCAACCACGCCTGTCAATAATTGAATTATTCTCTGATTAGCACATTTATATATGTATAGGGGAGGATGACTAACGTCTGGTCAGGCACAACATAATGATCAGACATGTTAGTCAAGGTCAGTCAAAATATGCTGGCCAAGACCCTCACCTCGGCTTCCTCATAGCCCTGCCTGAAAACCGGCTGTTTTCATGGCAGCCTGACTAACGAGACGAGGGATCAACGTCATCCCCGTAGTAGTGAGAAACAAACAGATGCAACCAATCATAGCACAACCGTCTGGTGGATCCAGATCCACTCTCATCAGCACGCTCGGGATGTGAGGAAAGCTGCTACAATCCGCTACTTAACGTCTTGTAAAGGGAGCATGAAAGAGTAATTCTACTCATTGTGGGCATTCACAAACAACAACAACAACATATATGTATAATCCCCACAATCTTCGAACGCGCCTGTCAATTCTCCGTTTAGCATATTTATATCTCGATTAGTCAGCCGAAGTCTTTGTAAATGACAAGGACAGAAATAGCACCACTACCCCACAGAAAGCATGTCGTAAGAGGCGACTAACTGTATGGCATGGTATAACATCGGCTATGGTCGAGTGGTTTGTTAAGAGCAGAATAGATGACGCCTAACATGCTGGGTGTCTACTTTGCTTTAGTGTTGGAGTAATATGCTACTCGAGTCTAGCCTGCTAAGCAGGAAATCGTCCTTCCTGCTACATCCAGCTAACGCCAGAGCTGAGACCACCGCAGTGACATCTGTCCCTGCAGAAGTATAGGTCGACCAAGACTAAGATATCTGTATAGTTACCACAATCTTCGACCACGCCTGTCAATTCTAAATGTAGCACTTTTTGTTGTTGTCACGGTTACCACAATATTCACTAAGACATCATCATCATGTGCCATGCCGATCTGGGAAGGTGATAATTAAACTCTACCATCTATGTAGACCGTTGATTAATTCTGCCGTTTATCGTGTTCCATTGAATGACGTTCAACCGTATGGCTTGGCTTGGCTTCTTTCGTTCTCAATCTCTCACTACCAAACCCTGACATGGGCCTAAATAGCAGAATGTAGTCCAGAGAACGGAATGCGTTGTGTCGTAGTTTACAGCTTGACTGCGATATTTGCACCTTTCGGTCCAACACATCCGACTTCAGCAAGCATTTTTTGAGTACCGGGTTAGCATTCCCTCTTCGATTCTTTCTCCTTAGCCAGTCTGCTCTGCTGCAGCCTGTTATCCAGGATCACTGCGTGGAAGTGTAGAAGGGTTATGGCAGATCTGGTTCGCTGGCCCTGACGCTAACAGTCAGCTATTGGTCGCTGACCGCTGCAGCTCATGCGCTGCTCAGCATCTTCATCCCTGTTAGACCATATAAACGGCAACTCTATTTATTGTGCTGTTATATGTATTCGTGTTATTGGATCATATAGACAGGTGCCAAGAGAACCGAATGGCCTGCCACCCGGCTACTCCTCTACTCACTATAATAAGTTCATGCTGTCCTTATATCTCTCTCACGATTCCTTCCCCCCCCCCCTCCCACCTCTCACCCGTTATCCATCTCTCCTTTTTTCCCTCTCACTTCATCTCCTACCTCTCGCCTTCTCTACCTCTCACACTACATCCCACTTCCTCCTTATCTTCTCCCTTTTTCTCACCACCTCCACCTCTCTTACTTCATATATCTATGTATTTCTTCTTGCTAACCATCTCTATCTCTGACCCTTCATCTCCATCACGCTCAATATCTCCATCTCAGAATTCATCTCCATCTCTCATAATTCATCTTCCTCCCCAGAACCTTCATCTCAAATTTTTCATCTCAACCTCCTCACCTCGTCCATCTTTCACTCTTCAACTCCCTCTCTCTCACCATCTCAATCTCTCACGCTTCATCTTCTTCTCTCTCACCCACTCCATCTCTCCCTCTCACCCACACCTTCTTTCACTCTTGTATCCTTGCCTCTCACATACTCCATCTCTCACTCCTCATCTCCTTCACTATCACTCACTCCATCGCTATCTCTTCATCTACCTCTCTCTCACCACCTCTACTTATCCTTCCCCATCTCTGTCCGTATTACCTCCCTCTCACCACATCTATCTCTCACTCTTACCTCTATTAAGTTTCTATTGTCCAGCCTGCTGACTTTGTCGGTGTTAAACGTTGGGTCAGGATCTGGGTCTGTCACATTCTCTGGGTAGAAGTACGCACGGCCCCCTCCCATTATCACCTGCTCTCATTGAAAAGTAAAACATCAGCTTTACAGACTTCACTGTCATAATCATATAACCTAAAAATCAGCTTTATAACTTGACTGTCAATGTCAAATATCTTAAACATCAGCGTCACAGACTTAACTGTCAGTATCATATATCTTAAACATCAGCTTTACAGACTTAACTGTCATAATCATATAACCTAAAAATCAGCTTTATAACTTGACTGTCAATGTCAAATATCTTAAACATCAGCGTCACAGACTTAACTGTCAGTATCATATATCTTAAACATCAGCTTTACAGACTTCACTGTCATAATCATATAACCTAAAAATCAGCTTTATAACTTGACTGTCAATGTCAAATATCTTAAACATCAGCGTCACAGACTTAACTGTCAATGTCAAATATCTTAAACATCAGCTTTACAGACTTAACTGTCATAATCATATAACCTAAAAATCAGCTTTATAACTTGACTGTCAATGTCAAATATCTTAAACATCAGCGTCACAGACTTAACTGTCAGTATCATATATCTTAAACATCAGCTTTACAGACTTCACTGTCATAATCATATAACCTAAAAATCAGCTTTATAACTTGACTGTCAATGTCAAATATCTTAAACATCAGCGTCACAGACTTAACTGTCAATGTCAAATATCTTAAACATCAGCGTCACAGACTTCACTGTCAGTATCATATATCTTAAACATCAGCTTTACAGACTTAACTGTCATAATCATATAACCTAAAAATCAGCTTTATAACTTGACTGTCAATGTCAAATATCTTAAACATCAGCGTCACAGACTTCACTGTCAGTATCATATATCTTAAACATCAGCTTTACAGACTTAACTGTCATAATCATATAACCTAAAAATCAGCTTTATAACTTGACTGTCAATGTCAAATATCTTAAACATCAGCGTCACAGACTTAACTGTCAGTATCATATATCTTAAACATCAGCTTTACAGACTTAACTGTCATAATCATATAACCTAAAAATCAGCTTTATAACTTGACTGTCAATGTCAAATATCTTAAACATCAGCGTCACAGACTTAACTGTCAGTATCATATATCTTAAACATCAGCTTTACAGACTTAACTGTCATAATCATATAACCTAAAAATCAGCTTTATAACTTGACTGTCAATGTCAAATATCTTAAACATCAGCGTCACAGACTTAACTGTCAGTATCATATATCTTAAACATCAGCTTTACAGACTTAACTGTCATAATCATATAACCTAAAAATCAGCTTTATAACTTGACTGTCAATGTCAAATATCTTAAACATCAGCGTCACAGACTTAACTGTCAGTATCATATAACCTAAAAATCAGCTTTATAACTTGACTGTCAATGTCAAATATCTTAAACATCAGCGTCACAGACTTAACTGTCAATGTCAAATATCTTAAACATCAGCGTCACAGACTTCACTGTCATAATCATATAACCTAAAAATCAGCTTTATAACTTGACTGTCAATGTCAAATATCTTAAACATCAGCGTCACAGACTGAACTGTCAGTATCATATATCTTAAACATCAGCTTTACAGACTTAACTGTCAGTATCACACATCTTACAAATCAGCTTTATAGACGACTGTCAATGTTGAAACAGATCTTAGTTGTGTAGATTTATTAGGGATAGGATTTTAGATATGTTTTATCAAAGTTAGAAAGGGTGGGACTAGAGCATTTATAGCCAGTAGCCATTCGTTGTTTCTTATAGAATTAAAACTATCAGAGCTAGCCAGTACATATGTACTCAAATCTGGACATCGGAATGCTTGGAATGCATAGCGTTGGTTTCCAAACCACGCAGATGTTGAAACTACGTAACCTTGCATAACGTCTAGACGACTGTTACAGCAGGATCAGTAATGACGATTGCTATTAACTGGTTTTTCTTACAATTTCGGAGAGGAAAAAACCTAGGCACGAAATATGGAAAAAGCCGCGAATATAGCTAGCTAGTAAAGCCCAAATCAGATCATTCCAGAACGAAGAGCGGAGAGACAAATCGACATCATTCAGATGCGATATAGCGGAGAGACACGAGAACAGAATCATTCGGGTGCGAGCCACGGAGAGCACAAGTCGGCAACTGCCGGCAGTGAGCAATGAGAACAGGGCCGCCTTGATAAAGGTGAAGAGTAAAGCATAGATTTTTGGAGCCCAGAGAGAGAGAGAGAGAGAGAGAGGTTTTGACAGACAATATTTCACCACGAGAGTCCAAATGTTCAGCAGCATATCATGGAGAGGTAAATAGTAATGAAATTGAGGTTTCGCATAGCAAGTGTTAGAAACAGATATAGTAGTACAAGAGGGACACGCACGATATAGTCATCTTAGATACTATTATTCGCATCACTGCTGAGAATGCAGTGTCTAACAGAAGTATCTCGAGAATCCAGCATCTAACAGAAGTATCTCAAAAATCAGCGTCTAACCGAAGTATATCAAGAATCGGCGTCTTAGGAAAATTCCCTCAACAATCATCGTCTAACAGAAGTATCTAAATAATCCAGCGTCTAACTAGAGAGCCAGCGCTTCAGCGATCACTACATGTCACCGTCAATAAGGAGAATATGACGAATACTCTGGGTTGCAGAACAGACACGAATATTCCATTCTGTGGAAATCCACATAACTGTTCGTCTATCAAGTTACGGATTGTCTATCAAGTTACAGTTCGTCTATCAAGTTACAGTTCGGTTATCAAGTTGGGATCAAGATGCTGAGCAGCACATGAGCTGCAGTGGTCAGCGACCCATAGCTGACTGCTAGCGTCAGGGCCAGCGAACCATAGCTGCCAAGACCCTTCTACACCTCCACGCGGTGTTCCTGAATGACAGCCTGCAGCAGGGCAGACTGGCTAAGGAGAAGGGATCGAAGAGGGAATGCAAACCCGTTACTCAAAAAATGCTTGCTGAAGTCGGATGTGTTGGACCGAAAGGTGCAAATATCGCAGCCAAGCTGTAAACTACGACACAACGCATTCCGTTCTCTGGAACACATTCTGCTACTTAAGCCCTTTCAGGGTTTGGTAGTGGGAGATTGAGAACGAAGAAGAAGAGGTTATCAAGTTATAGTTCGTAATCAATGTCTTTTAGTTTAGTATAGTTCATAATTTCTTACAGCCAGATAGGTTTTTTTTTTGAATGAAGATTGGAGAGTCAGTTGTGAACGTGTAGAAATAAAATGTCATTGTTGTGTTCTATTTTCAATAAGTGTTAATATGTTTTAAGTGAGAGTATAGTTAGTGCAGACCCCTTGCACCATCTGCTACGGTAGGTCAGCCAACTGGAGCTGCTACAATCTCATATATCTTGAACATTGGCTTTATAGACTTGATTATCAATGTCGTATATCTTGAACATCAGCTTTATAAACGTGATACAGTATCATGTATCTTAAATTTATATATTTATAGGTTTATAGATTTGATTGTCAATGTCATGTAGACTTGACTATGCATGTTATGTTTCAAACATAAGGTTTATAGACTTGTCTTTCTGTGGTATATTTTAAACATATTGCTTAATTGACTTGAATTTATTCGAGGCGGCTTCAAATAAAAACCTTAAAAGTGGGATAGTAATTAGAAAAACCATGCCTTTTATTGTAACGTGTCAATGTGGTTGCTGATTACGTCAAGAGTGTCCTGCATGTGCCATTACGGTGCAGACGAACAACAGGACGTCATAATTGCAGTTAAAATATGCCCTCCCTACTATTGACATGCACTAAAAAGCAGCAGATTCTGTTATCTTTTTATATGATCAGCGAAGGGGTAAAATTCTAAAGAAATTCATCGTCGAATGAAGGTCCAGTACGGTGATGCGTGCCTTTTACTCCAGCAATTGTATGAGTGGAGTAGGAAGTTCCAAAACGGTGTGAGTTCTGTGACAGACTGTTTATGACCGGGTCATGTACACGGAGTAGTGACCCCAGAGTCGATTGCAGCCGTTGACCGCCTCGCAAAGGAAAGTCGCCGATTGACTGTGAGAAAAAGGCATATTTAGATCTCTCGGAAAACATTCAGACAACAACACCCGGTAGTATGGCTTCAAAGCAAGAAGAAATCTCAACAAAAGTTGGATTGACGAAGTTGAAGAAGCAATGCAGATGCATTGATTGCAAACTTCAGCAATCATAGATGCCACGGGTCAGAAGACACAGTGAACGAGATGAGAGCCGCCAGCGATACATAGCTAACTGCTTGCGTCAGGTTCAGCGAACCAGAGCTGTATTAGACCGTATTCCTTCACCAAGCGGCTGTCCTCTAGATATGCTTTCATCCGTGCATACTGACTGAGAAAATAGTGATCTCATAGGAAAGGTATATTCGATTCTAAAAAATGTGCTGTGCTGAAACCGGATGAGTTGGAAATACATGCGTACTATCGCAGCCTCGATGTAATCTATGACGCAACTTAACAAAACTGTTCTTGTTATGGCTAACACAAAGATGACTTACATAGATGGCACAATAAAGAAGATTGCACTTCCCGACAGAATATAACGAGAAAAGACCAAAACAGAACATATACGATCACCTCACAACAACGCCTCAAGATCAATCCATTATTGCAACATTCGGATCACTAACATAAATCTTCAGCCATGAGGATTAGTGAATCGATCAACTAATCAATTAATAAACCAACCAATCTTTCATTCATTGGATCGAACAATGGATATACGGATAAACCAATTGATTAGCCAACATGTCGATCAATCGACCACCCGCTCAACACGTCTAATTTCTCGAACAATCAATAATCGCTCCATATATTAATCACTTATTCAGTCAGTCAATCACTTACATTAATATCCTGGTTACGAGTGACTAGTTGCAGCGCAATGTCCTGGCAGGCTCTCTCCTCAACTGGGATTTTCCTATCGATATAAGCACAGAAAATACAGTTGCAAATTTAAGAGAATACTTGATTATACAATAGGTGTAGACAAAATGTTTTCTTTTTCCTATCGCCGAAATATTAGATCAGTCACTCTTTATTTTTGTACCGCACAATTGATAGCAATGGCCTTTCAATCACTGGGACATGTACATAGCTTTTAACTTGGGCATCTAATCCGACCATCTACACCCTCATCCCCCCCCCCCCCCCTTTAAAAAAAATAACAAAGAACAACATCCGTTCCATCTCTTCAACTCGCCCATAACATACATTCAATCTCTGCCCACCAGTCCGTATTTTCGTCTTGTAGTGCCTTTCCACTAAGCGATATTTTCACCCACTTATGATAACAAAACGTTATTCGATTAGCCAATCAGATCTCCCCAATTTTGCCTGGAAAATGTATTCTTCACAAGACGTAGTGCCGACCATACTTCCAATTTCGTCGTTTTGATTTCTGTCTTTCCTGGTAACACCGATAACATTCTTCAAACACTTTCATTTCACACGACGACATTCTGCTCTCACGCACCCTGGACAGTGACCATATTTGGCACTTGTATCAGAGTCTGCATACATATACTATTCATCAGTTGTTGCGTTGTTGCTAAACTAATGCTCGGGTGCCTAAACAGTTGTGACAGCTGATATGTCAAAGCATATGCTTTCTGACACATAGTTGTGATTTCCCTGTCGATCCTACCGTCTGCTGAATAAATACTTCCCAAATACTTCAACTCATGGGCCTGTTGAAGAGCAATATAACGTACACTTATGTTAAGAGGCCCAGGTGTTCAATTGATCCTCATAGTTTCTGTTTTCACCTCGTTAATTGGCACATTGTATTTAGCACAAGCAGTCGCAAACGCGTTCATGTTATTTTGCAGTTTATTTTCATCGCCTTACAACAGACACCGATCGTCTGCAAAGAGTAATTCGTGTTTTGTACTTCTTCTTCCTCGTTCGTCTTCAGACCTCGGCTTCAAGTACACTAACAAAGGCAGCAGTCGACTCAAGGCTCTGTACATTTCCGTACAACTTCTCGTGGAAGGACACTGGCTGTTGCCAAATATTACTTCTTTTGTCGGTATACAGTGGACAGGACTGCAAAATATGTGCTGCCTTCATGTGGGGGTTGTGCCGTAGGCACAAATGTCCATAGTGCCAATCTTTAACTTGTTGTACAGATGACATTTCAGTCTGTTGTGACCTGTGCGTAGCCGTATAATGATCACCTGGTCTCTCCTGGAGAGTTGATAGTAGGCATCGTTTTCTATGTGGTCAGGGTGATCTTTTTTCCCCATTTTACACTGTACGTTGTCCTGATGAATTGTTTTAGTCTCAAATTCGTGTATTGAATTCGTTTCTGCTTCAGGTGTCTCAATTTGACTGATCTCTGATGAAATTGAGTCTATGTAGATGTTAAACAGCAGTAAAGAAAGGACACACAAGCGTGGGATGGCCGTTAGGATACATCTCAACTTCAATCGGTCTGCAGGTTCGTCTTCCAAGGATATCAGACTTATGTCCAGGGCCTTCATATCCTACACATACACACATCTTCGCATCTCAGCTATGGTCGGCCGACTGTTCTATTGTCATCCGCAAACTGTCCATAGAGTAAATGTTTAGGAACGCGACTATCTTCCATGCGGCGAACATGACCAAGTCATCGTGGACTTCGCTGTCGGAGGACAATGTTCATGCTTGGGACACCAGCGCAAGAGTGCAACCTATTTGGCTGTTATAAGTTTCTTAGAGGGTCGCTGTGGTCGAGAGGTATACATTCGCCTATCAAAGCGCTGATCGGAAAAGGTAGGCGATGGAGTCCAGCAATTTAAAGTTACCCCTGGTCTCAATGAGTTGTACCTAGAGTGCCTGCTTGCCGCATTACCTCCAGTCGTCTCGACTTTTGTCTTGCCACTGGTCAAGGTAGCTTGGGACCAGAGAGTGAGGTTGATGACCAGCGCACTTTTTCTCACCATAATCAAAATACAGCGCAGGGAACATCAAAACAAAACCATCAGATGATGTTGCTATCATCGCTTGCGATTGGCGACTAATAAATGTTTCTTGGCAGGTGTACAGTGCGGTAGGTTTCCATTACATTCTGAACGCAGAGAAGCGATCGCAACGAGATTTTTAAAATCCGTGTCTGTCAAACTGGTCACGATGAGATTCGAACCCATGTGCGTTGGGATCGTGAAAAGAACTTTGCATCCTTAGGCCTCGCTGCCTCACTTAGCACGTATGTGTTTTGTTAATAATAGGTGAATGCAAACAACTACTGTGGTAGTTGTGGGAAGGACATTCGACTAAGAAAAGGTAGAGCTTACCTGTCACTCTCCCAGTCCCTGTCGGCGGAGTGTGCGTATGAGGCTGCTGGTGTGGCGTGAGTGATTCTGGTGGTAGTCACTACACCAGTGGATTTTCCTGACAAAGGATGTGGATTTTGATAATTATATCTGATGGTGGTAGTGTAAGGCGAGGTGAGGGAAGAGAGACGAGAGATTGAAGAGGAGGAGAAGTGTTGTCTAAGTAGCGTAGTGGTGGAGAGCTCTCATTTCACGACACTATACATACGAGGTGTGTTCAAAAAGTGTCCGACCATAATTCTTTTCTGCTGAAAAATAATTAGGCATGAGTGTTGTCCTTCGAAACGGAGGCATAGGGTAGGGGGCCGTCATGCATATATGTGAATTTGTTCCCGTCCGCAGATCGCGTCAGTCGCTGGCAGTCAGTGTTCCGCTAAATTATCACCCGTCGGGTTTTCATACCCTACGAAACTGAGCAGCGGTATATTGCTACTAGTCAAAATCTCGGCGATACCCAACTGGAGTCCATTTGGAAGATTCAACTGGCTTTTGGTGACGATGCCATGAGCATCACACAATTTAAGGAGTGGTACTATCGCTTTAAAGATGGCTGCACATCGGTGGAGAGCGGATCATGTTCCGGTAGACGCTCAGCTAGCCGAAATGTTGAAGTCATTGACAGTACGGACCTTGGTCTTACAGAACCCGTCGTATCCCCATCCAAGAACTTCCGGATTAGGTGGGGATAAGCATTGGTTCGGTACCCTCCACTGTGAGTAGGATTTGGCTATGTGGAGAGTGTATTCGAAACTCATGACGATGCTGCTAACGATAGACCAGAAGCAAATCCGCCTGGAGGTCTCACATGACATGCAGGACTACGCACAGGGTGACCCCGACGACCAGAATACTGTGATCACTGGTGATTAGTCGTGGGTTTATGGGTACGACCCTGAACACTGTGATCACTGGTGATTAGTCGTGGGCTTATGGGTACGACCCTGAACACTGTGATCACTGGTGATTAGTCGTGGGTGTATGGGTACGACCCTGAACAATGTGATCACTGGTGATTAG
Organism: Ariolimax columbianus; assembly: GCA_036924085.1. NCBI lineage: Eukaryota > Metazoa > Mollusca > Gastropoda > Stylommatophora > Arionidae > Ariolimax > Ariolimax columbianus. Next base: position 49,097,817 of record JAVGWX010000005.1, on the reverse strand, counting down.
TCGTGGGTTCATGGGCACGACCCTGAACACTGTGATCACTGGTGATTAGTCGTGGGTGTATGGGTACGACCCTGAACAATGTGATCACTGGTGATTAGTCGTGGGTTTATGGGTACGACCCTGAACACTGTGATCACTGGTGATGAGTCGTAGGTTTATGGGTACGACCCGGAAACCAAGCTGCAGTCGTCACAGTATAGACATTCATCACCCCGGAGGCCGAAAAATGCGAGGCATGTACGCAGCAATGCCAAAATCATGTTCCCCGTTTTTTTTAACTGCTGTGGGGTCATGCATCACGAGTACGCACCACAAGGTCAAAACATAACAAAGAATACTACGTGGAGGTCATCCGTCAAATCGGTGATGCTGTTCGACGCAAACGACCGGATCTTCGGACAACAAGAACTTGGCAGCTCAATCTTGGCAACTCACCCGTCCATTCTTCGTATCTACTTCAGACGTTCTTGACCAAACACAACCTTCCTCTGGTTCACCAGGCTCCCTATTTTCCCGACAGTGTCCAGAAGAATTATAACCAACTCCTGAACTAAGACATGAAAAGCAGACGGAACATTCATGACACACACACACACTTCACCTGCTGCTGCAGACCACCGCAAGATTGAATCGACTTCAGCCCCTTGGGTGGACGCACAATCCCCTCTGGTGGCTGCGGCTGAAATGCCTAGAGTGCCTTGGTTTGTCTTCACGCCAGTCAAGTAGGCTGTCCCTGAGGCTGCAGAGTCTGTTATTTGTGAGTTCACATTGTAAGTCTGGGAAATGGGCCAATGGTGAGATAGGTCAAGGTTGAGATTGGTTGATGGTGGGATAGGTCAATGGTGGGATAGGTCAATGGTGGGATAGGTCAATAGTGGGATAGGTCAAGGTTGATATTAGTAGATGGTGGGATAGGTCAATGGTGGGATAGGTCAAGGTTGAGATTAGTCGATGGTGGGATAGGTCAATGGTGGGATAGGTCAATGGTGGGATAGGTCAATGGTGAGATAGGTCAAGGTTGAGATTGGTCGATTGGGGGATAGGTCAATGGTGAGATTGGTCAAGGTTGAGATTGGTCGATGGTGGGATAGGTCAATGGTGAGATTGGTCAAGGTTGAGATTGGTCGATGGTGGGATAGGTCAATGGTTGGATAGGTCAAGGTTGAGATTGGTCGATGGTGGGATAGGTCAATGGTGAGATAGGTCAAGGTTGAGATTGGTCGATGGGGGGATAGGTCAATAGTGAGATTGATCAAGGTTGAGATTGGTCGATATGTCAATGGATATGTCAATGGTGGGATATGTCAGTGGTGGAATTGGTCAGTGGTGGGATTGGTTAATGGTGAGATTGGTCAGTGGTGGGATATGTCAATGGTGGGATATGCCATTTGTGGGATATATCAATGGTTGAATATGTCAATAGTGAGATTGGTCAATAGTGAGATTGGTCAGTGGTGGAATATGTCAATGGTGGGATATGTCAATGGTGGGATATGTCAATAGTGGAATATGTCAATAGTGGGATATGTCAATAGTGAGATTGGTCAATAGTGGGATTGGTCAGTGGTGGGATTGGTTAGTGGTGAGATTGGTCAGAGGTGAGATTCGTCAATGGTGAGATTGGTCAGTGGTGAGATTGGTCAGAGGTGGGATAAGTCAGTGGTGGGATATGTCATTGGTGAGATTGGCCAGTGGTGAGATTGGTCAGTGGTGAGATTGGTCAGAGGTGGGATAAGTCAGTGGTGGGATTGATCAATGGTGAGATAGGTCAATGGTGGGATATGTCAATGGTGGGATATTTCAATGGTGGGATATGTCAATAGTAAGATTGGTCAATGACGAGATAGGTCAATGGTGGGTTAGGTCAATGGAATATATACTTGACAATGCAATTATGTCAAGTACACAAAGTACGCAACATAAATTCTCTACATAAATTCTCTACATATGCATGAATGTGTGTACTTGACATAATTCTATGCATATGTAGAGAATATGTAGAGAATCAATGGGATGATGAAGGCCTTCAGAGAGAGAAAACATACATTTCTATCCTGAAAAATTGTCATGATAAAACTGAGAAAACGAATAATCGTCGCTCAAATATGACCAAATGCGCTGTTTGTGGCTAGAACTATTCTAGCAAAGAAGGATGGAAAAAAAGCTTGAAAGATTTTGAAACGTGGAGCTGTCGTAGAATGGAAGGGATGAATTGGATAAAAAGAAGATCAAATGACATAATGATCTCACTGAGGTGGGCACACAAAGGCACATGCAGAAAATGATACAAAAGCGAAGACTGGGTTGGCTGGGTCACAAAATGAGACATGAAAGTCGGACAAGTGTTTGGTCTAAGCTACATTTTAGTTCTAATGGGAATGAGAAAACAGTCAAGTCAAGGTGTGTCCCATAATTCTGTCACATACTATTGTCGGGGAATGAAGTTATTAGAAACGTAGTGTACTAAGCCATTGCTTGTATGAGGTAGGGTGGCTAGTTCGTTTCCTCGCTGCATTTGACTTCCCTTGTCGTATGTCAGGTACCCATTTACAGCTGGATTTACGACTGGAGCGTACCGATAGCGGGATTCGTACACAGTACCTTTAATTTCATTCAGAACAAAAAGGAAACGGCAAATCACTGTCATAACAATACATGTATGTTCCTTGTATAACGAATGTTTCATTTGGTTAGAGGAGGCTGGAGTCTGTACTTTGATCAATAAGAGCTTGCGATGAATACCATGTCTAAACGGGTATGGCAGGGTTACTAATGAGGAGCTTCTGTGACAAACAAGGACATTCCCCAGTAGGTGAAGACGTACTGCTTAGGTGGTGGATGTGACTGAAACACACTAAGGAGAATACAGCCTAACCCGTCAGTCACTTTTCTGGACCCAAACGGGCAACCGGAGTTGAGGATGACCTAGGCGCCGGTAGTCTTAATCGACCTCTACTTCTACAGGGGCAGATGCCTCTGTACAGGTTCCAGCTCTGGTTTCAGCTAGATGTATCCGAAGTAGGATTTCCTGATTAGTGAACTAGGCTCGAGCGGCTTTTTACTCCGCTGCGTTGGGACAATAGGGTGGTTAACAGATGTGCGAGTCCATCTTAATAGACTCAACCACTAGAGAAGAATAGACCCACAGCCTGTAAGCCCCTATCTATGCTGCTCTTGACAAACCACATAACAATGGTCGGTGTTATACCATGTAATACAGTTAGTCGTCTTTGCGACATGCTCTCTGCTCTTGGCTTTAATGTAAACATTTTGGTTGCGGAAGACGGACATTTAAAAAAGATAAAAGGCAACTTCATCGCCGCGTGTCTCCCTATATGGCTCCGTCTCTTCTCTACAGAATAGTACGCCACCTACCGAGAGCATCGCACAAAGCACGAACTCCGTAGCACCAGAGATGAACCAAGGGATCTCCTGAAAAAATTTCCGCCATGAATGGACCGCCGCAGCCCAATTTCGAACCCTGACCTTCTTGACACGAGGCAAACGGTTTGACCACTTCGCCACGGAGACACATTTTAAATTCGCGCAGTTGCTGATGAGTTATTATGTACAGTCATTATTGCTATTATTTTGTGGTTTTGTTGCTCAATTTTATGTTGTTGTTTGCGAATGCCCACAATAAGTAGGTTACTCTTTTTTGCGCCCTGAAAAGGACGTTAAGTGGCGGGTTGCAGTAGCTTTCCTCACATCCCGAGCGTGCTGATGAAGCTGGACCGGGTCCTCCAAGCGGCTGCGCTATGCTTTGCTTCATCTGCATGTTGCGCACTACTACGAGAATCACGTCGATCCCTCACCTTGTAAGCCAGGCTGCCATTAAAACAGCCCGTTTCCAGGGAGGGCAACTAGGAAGACGAGGTGAGGGTCTTGGCCAGTATGTTTTGCCTGACCCTGACTAACATGTCTGATTAGTATATTTGCCTGACCCTGACTAACATGTCTGACCAGTATGTTTTGCCTGACAGTGACTAACATGTTTGATCAGTGTGTTTTGCCTGACCCTGACTAACATCTCTGATCAGTATGTTTTGCCTGACCCTGACTAACATGTTTGATCAGTATGTTTTGCCTGACCCTGACTAACATGTCTGATCAGTATGTTTTGCCTGACCCTGACTAACATGTGTGATCAGTATATTTTGCCTGACCAGACTATAGTCTTCCTCCCCTCAATTTGATGTTGTTATTATTTCATACATCGACAAGAATAATCCTTCAAAGCAATCTCAGATTGAAAGTGATTCATTGCTTACCTTCGATAAACCAGTATAGGGAAAGTGATCAAAGTGTAGGTTATGCTCCTCCCCTTTCTTCCCTTCTAACTGTCCGGCATATATCCGCCCGGCTGTCACGGAGGTCGGGCCCATGCCGTCACCAAGAAAGAGAATGACATTCTTGGCGACACCCCTCTGGCGTTGTCTCAGGGATTTCAATAGCTCATCCTGGGCTACGTTGTGCCAGTAGGTTGGATCTGTCATCGTTTGAGGATTCGCAAACGATAATGAAACATTGTTAATGTATAATGAACATGAACTGTATGGGTATTTGTTGATCTTGGTCATCTTCTTTTTCTTCTTCGTTCATCCTCAGATCAAGGTCCCGGTTTTTCTACAGAGAACACCGTTGTTTGTAAGGCTGTTTTATCTCCATTTATATTTTGTCTCGCGAGGCCAGTATTGTTCTCTCTTTTCCAATGTGAGCATGCAGCTTTCTAGGACGTGTTCCACGGTCATGACATGCTCCACACATGGACACCTGCCATCTGTCCCAATCCTCATTTTGTTGTAAAGATCGCCATTGAGTCTGTTATGCCCAGTTCTCGGTCTGAAGATGAAGACTTGATCTTCTCTAGTTAAATTAAAGTAGCTGTCTTCTTTTCAGAAATCGGGGTGTTGATCAACCTATTTCACCGCGAAGTTGGCTTATTTATGGTCTTGGCCTCATGTGATGCTCAGGTGTGTTTGTGGGGATGCTCCTCCACACTTTGCAAGTTTGTCTATGACCAACTGGAATGACTGCCACAAACGATGGAGTCACTTGATGACCAGGCATCGGAAGCACACCTTCATCATACTAAATCGTCGCAGTCATTCTCTATTTGGATATGTGACTCGTTTCGCCGAGGACGTCACCGCCCATCTGCTTTAAATAAGATCATGGACATCATAGGGGTTGGGAGGGGGGGGGGGAGGGAGTGTTAACAACGCTTTCCATCATTATGTTGCCGCCTCCATCTCCGTCCTTGTACCGAATAATGACAGTATATATATATATACACGTACATATATTATTATTACTAAATTATTATTTCCAACCAATGACATATTATCACCTCCATCTTAACAAGCATGTCGAAGAAAGGTGCCTGAGCAGGATTGTGCATGGGGCTATGAACTTTATCGTTTATAAAATACCTCGTATCTATAAAACCAGCACTGCCAATGCTCAGATACATGCCTCCTATAAAGGGACCGTCTGTAATGGCGGCACTTTGCTTTATGTGACTCGGACATAGGAATCATCAGCATGCGAGGGCTTACCTTTCTCATAGGCATAAGCGTTGTCTACTGTGGCTGCCCGTACAGACAGGCCTGCTATTGTAATGACAACGACGGCAGTGAAGCTTGTACCTCCAAACATTGTTCTGAAAATGGTAAGTTACTACTTTTTGATTTACATTTTGGTTGTAGCTCTCTTTTCTGCATCCAAGATGTCTACAAACATTTTATTATGTTACGTTTGCAAGTTCCCATTTTGGGGTTTGTAAAAAAAGTAAGTAAGTTTTACATTCGTTTCAGAACGTCGCTTCTAACAACCGCCAACCTATTTGGCTGTTATACGTTTCTTGGTAGGTGTGAGTGTGCAGTACGGTAGGTTGGCATTACTTTCCATGCGTGGAGGAGCGAAAAGAACCCATGTCTGCTTAATTGGATACGAGCATGATTCGAACTGTGTGCGTTGGTATTGTGAAATGAACGTATCACCCCCTAGGTCACGCAGAGTCCCATTTTGGGGTATAACAGATAATTTTGATTGCACCGTGTGGAATAGCATGTGAACAACTTTTAATCGGTAAATCAAATTATGTTTACTGCGTGCGATGAGATTAGAAGGAATCGCGATAACTGCAGTCTTGTCGCGCTGTTATCTTGGTTTATATCAGTCGCTCTCTCACTTACAGGAAGCCTGTATCATGGTATTACACTGTCATCTTGCGGTGGTGCTTCCTGTCTTAAAAAGTTTTACTTGCATTTGCTTCTATCCTGAACCATTCACATTTTGCAAGGTTTACTAACAGTAGATAGGAAAAGCGGGACCAATATACTCAGCAGCGCATGAGCTGTAGGAACCAGCGACCCACAGTTGACAGCTACCGTCAGGGATAGCGAACCTGAACTACCGAGACCCTTCTACGCCTACACGTGACCATCCTGAATAGCAGACTGTCTAAGCAAAAGGGATCGAAGAGGGAAGGCTAACCCGGTATTAAAAATGGACTGTTGAAGTCGGATGAGTCTGGCTGAAAAGTACAAATAACACAATCAAGCTGTTAGCTACGACACAACACATTCCGTTTTCCGGACTACATCCTGCTTCTTGTAAAGCCATTTTCAAGGCTTGGTATCGGGTGTTTGAGAACGAAGAAGGGGAAGGGGAAGAATAAAGCGACCTGTAATGAACGATTTCCACAAACGTCGGGACATTTTATTGTTAATATTCCCCTCACCGATGTCCGACGTTGTGCAGTAATCATTGACACAAACACTACCCTCTTTTGTGAACGTCCACTCAACATAGCCTTATTGAAACACACTACTTCGCATTGTGTTTATCACATACTTATACTTCAAACTTCGTTTGTTCTATACAATACATTATTTGAATAAAGATAACATCATTTCATTGTGCGAGTTAGTAATATTCTTTGCGTATTAGACATTAAAGCAGCAACGATGGCGCCCAACATCTCGCCGGTCTAACTTAGTTCTCGTGCTTTAGTCCATTAGGAATGCCGTCAACCACAGATTTGACTTGGATTCACACTTGTGTCCACGGAAACGTGCTTCGGTTTTCCATTTGGATTAATTAATTCGTTCATTTTGTGGTGTTTTCCTCTTCGATTATCCTGGCATGGCCATCGGCTATTTGAAATAGTATTTCGGCTGCCCGCTCATATTTAAATTGTCCAGCGCACACTGCAAATTTTTTTTCATTTTTACACATAGACAAAAATGGACTAACACATCACCTGGAATAGGTTGGAGCCTCTCCGGTTAGTAACATCTCAAGACGCATCGCTCACACACCGAGTGACGCATTTACTCCTCGCGGCCCACTTCCCATGGGCACACGAGTACTGGGCATCCGTCAATAAATCCGCAGAGACGTCGGTGGATACACTCACCATGAAACCACAAAGCGCCTGATATTTGACATTCAATGATGATTGTAACTCAAGTGTCCTTTTTTGCTGCAGTACGCGGCCATGGCAGTTGTTGATGAACGCATCGATGTGTAAGCGAACATTGTTGTTGTCGATTAGAGACTATGAGTGTAGAAAGATGAAAATGTCAGGCATGAGAGATGCAATGCAAGGGACGTTTATTTGGGTTTAGCTGGAGAGTAATGTAATAGTGGGTCCCATGGCAACAATTGCCGACGGGGATGAAGATAAAATCTTCATGGACTAAGCCGCAGCCTATGTGAGGTGGGATGGTCAATCCCCTCCCTTGCTGTTTATACCCAACTCCTACGTCAGGTACCCATTTACAGCTGGGTCAACTGGGGGGAGCGATCGTACCAGGAACGAACCACACCCAGATTTTGTTCTGGTGGTATTGTTGTCACGGCATCTGTAGTACGCTCTCGGAGATCTGGTATATCTCATGGCGTGGTAGCATAAACACGTTCTTCTGCCATTGCCGTACAGTAAAACAATGTTTCCGGTACACATTTTATCTTCCCACATAATCTCCGCTCACTTTTATGGCGTTTTGCCAAAACGAAACAAGTGCATGTATGCCATTGCAGCTCGTTTCCCATTCACGTTGTCATGTTCCTTTGACGCCTGGGGTCAGCTGTGAGACGTTGAGCAACACACCTTGCGCATACCTTCGAATATCCGAGATCGTAGACAATGTTAACGGCCTGTTACAGCAGCGTTATCTGTCCGAAGACCGTGCAATTACGCAGGAATTCTGACACTGGGATTTTTAGTGACTCCAAGCTGGTACAGGAGTAATGCAAAAAACTTCTTGGGAGTAATGCAATCAACAACTTTATCACTGCCCATGTGATTAATATCACCTTGCAGTGGATCCCTGGACATAGCAAGTTATCGGGAAACGAGATGGCTGACAGATATTCAAAAACAGCCCTAAAAACAACAATTGGATAGACCCTCCTGAAACCACACAGTAAAACGACATATTAAGAATAATACCAGGAAAATCTGGATGAACAGGTAGGCGACGGGAACAACGGGTCGCAGCGCATTTAGCGAAATGTCACAGCCAACAAGCAATGATAACATAAATAAACAACGTAGAAAAGATCGTCTCATCTTTCAGTTCCGAACAGGACAAACTAGAAGCAATAGCCACCTGAACCGCATGTCTCCAGCATCTGCCCTTGTGCAGACATTGCTCTCACCCTGATGAAGCAGTTAGACACCTACTCATTGAGTGCAAGGCGCTTGCGGATTTGAGGAAAAAATTCTTACCTCTTGCGACAATTGCCAACACACTGTACGAAGCAGTGAAACAACTGAAGAAGACCTGTATATACGAAGCAGTGAAACAACTGAAGAAGACATGTATATACGAAGCAGTGAAACAACTGAAGAAGACCTGTATATACGAAGCATTGAAACAACTGAAGAAGACCTGTATATACGAAGCAGTGAAACAACTGAAGAAGACCTGTATATACGAAGCAGTGAAACAACTGAAGAAGACCTGTATATGAATGGAATAGGGCTGTCAAGAGCAGACTTTCTTAGTAGTTATAGGATAACAACAACACAAATCAGGAAACATGCCTGCACATTTTGACTGTACCATTTCTATGATAAAGATATCCATCAAGAAAACAAAGTAATCCTGACTGACTGTCAGTATTAGCAGCGCTAAAAACAACACAAATATGAAGATCTTGAATAATATATGGATTCACTGACACAGCTCTTGGCAGAAAATGCAAGGTTGGTCATACAGTCGATCCCATGCTACTGCAATATTGAAACCAATGAAGCTGCAGAAAAACTAGCAAAGTTTGGAGGAGCGCCCCCACAAACAGACATAAGTATCACATATAATGAGGACAAGATCATAATTAAAAGTAACATTCAGAGGGAAAATAAGCTGAACAACACTCTGCCTTTTGAAAAGAAGACAGCTACTTTAATTTAGCTAGAAAAGAGCAAGTCCTCATCTTCAGACTGAAAACAGGGCCACGCATACTCAACGGTCATCTTTACAACCACTTGAGGATTTGGACAGATGACAGGTATCCATGTGGGGAAGCATACTATGACCGTGGAACACATCCTACAAAACTGCATACTCACGCAGAAAGAGATAGAACAATACTGTCCTCGCGATACAGATATGAGACAAACGCTGTATGGAAATAAAGCAGTCTTACAAACAACGGTGTCCTTTGTAAGAGGAACCGGGATCTTGATCTGAGGATGAACGAAGAAGGACGGGAAGAATGAACAAATACATGTGAGGCGTCATGCCATCGTCTAACAAACAAGGTCACTGGTTGTTCCGGACCATTAGAACAGTGATATCATTAGAATGAACATGAAAACCCATTGTCAACTACAGGGTAATGTGCTCGCTAGTTACAACCGCAAGTTAGCTGTCAGCCTGTAACGAGAGGAAAGTCATTCAGAAGCGAGAGACCAGCGACATTAACCTACCTCGGCATTCAATTAAAAATGCTATGAAATTCACACCCACCGCAAATCCAGTGTCATAGACAGTCAGAACGTACTGTCTTAGCTTTTATTTAGTTGCGTGTTTAAGTATTTGGGAGATAACGTTCTCTGTACACACTGAATACATTTTTGTATTTGTTTTTGTATGTTTTTTTTGTTGGTAATCGGACAGCGCATTTATAATTTATTTATAATTTTTTGTTATAGGACACTAATGTTCAGATTCTGGCTAATCTTTTTGTGAACACATATTATTGAAACCAACTGATGGCATTACAAGACATTCCAAAGGCAAGAGATGTAGATACATACAAAGGAACACAATGAGAAGATAGCTGGAAACGAAGCAGATAATACATGGACTGAGCTGGAACGGATGGTCCAGAACAGGCGGACGTGACGCGTGTTTGTTGAAATGTCCTCTTTGGGAACTGAAAGTTTGAATTTTATCATCAATTTCCGAAAAACATTATCATGTTTTTCTGATTGTTTGGTAAATATTTTGGAAGATGAAAGGCGATTGTGATGCATGCAAACAAGGCGGGTGAGACATAGGAATATCTACGAGAAAATTGCAAGGGACACTCATCGTCTTGTCTCCACCTCGTTCTATATGAAGCATGCAGTGGCCAGTACCACACTCACAAGAAGCATGTATCAATGCATTGCAGTGTGATTTTGTTGTTGTGGTATCTATAAGGTGTCTGAAATCAGACAGCGCTGTCCAGGATGTAGTGTTAGCGACTTCATTGTACGTGATCCCAGCTTGTGTATGGCGTGGAAATTTGGCAGTTCCCTTCCTCGCTGCCTCTCCTTCTAAGAAGTAAGTCAGGTACCCATTTACAGCTGGGTCGACTAGCGCTTGTCTGTACCGATAGTTGAACTTCATATCTTGCTTTGAAAGGCACGTTCTCTGCCACTACGCAAATAATGTTAATAAATGCACATATCAAGAGAACATGACGACATTTTCGGACATGTGTATTTAGATGTAACCGCATTTGTAAATACAGTCCGATCCGAGCGCGACACATTCTACCACGCGTTAAAAAAACACGTTAGTAATTGGGCCATCTTGCATTCTGTCCTTTCGTGAAGCTCATTTCCTCTGCACAGCGGCGATGTATCTATCCTCGCTGATGCATCTTTATCGCTGATGCAAATAGAAAATGTGATTACATTGCGCCTGGCTGAGCGGTTCAGAGCGAGCTACTCACAGGAGACGACACCAATGAGAAAACTGTTCCGAGATACTTTAAAAGTCCTTGAATCGTTTCTTCTGTCAACCCTTCCTGACACAGGCTTGGCTGTCCTGAGCTCACCGTACACCTCGTTCTTAAGGAGGCCCTCATCAGGCACGCATGCAATTTGCCCAGTCCATCTGATCTGGACTTTCAGTAGTAGATTGTGGATGCCCGAGTACTTCGCCATACTGCGGCCCTTCAGAGATGGGCACTCTATCCTGTCAGCTGATATACTGCGTTAATCAGACGCTTAGTGGATTCCACAGAAGTTAGTTTTACCTCAATCGACTTCTAGTCTAAACAATTCACATTTTGTAACCTTTACTAATGTAGGTATGTGTAGCTGTTAGAGTTTCCGTTTTTTTGACTAAGTGTACAGGGGTTTAATACCTCGATAACACTGGGTTTAAAAAAAATAATGCCTTCGAATAAAAACTTAACCGATACATTATGCGGCTACAGCGATGACAAGCGACCAGTCAACATATTACGTGGCTACAGCGATGACAAGCAACCAGTGAACATATTACGTGGCTACAGCGATGACAAGCAACCAGTCAACATATTACGTGGCTACAGCGATGACAAGCGACCAGTCAACATATTACGTGGCTACAGCGCGGGCAAGCGACCAGCCTGCACATTGCACGGCTAAAGCGATGACAAGCGACGAGCCTGCACATTACTTGGCTACTGTGACGGTTAGCAACCATCTGCGCATTGCATGGCTAAAACGATGACAAGCGACGAGCCTGCACATTACTTGGCTACTGTGACGGTTAGCAACCATCTGCGCATTGCACGGCTACTGCACAGGCAAGCGACCAGCCTGCACATTGTACGGCTACTTCAATGACAAGCGACTAGCTGCATATTGCGTGGCTACTGCAATTGCAAACGAGGACCCTGCACATTTCGGAGTTACTGTGAAGAAAAGCGACCTTTGCTAATCAGCTTTTTACATCTACCCAGTTGGCTACACCAATTGGCATAAACGCCACATTATTAAAACAAAAAACTGAAACGGAAAGAACACAAATACGTCACGGTGCGCAAAAAATGCCTTGCGTAGAATGCAAATGTCCATCCTATTAATCAACTACACGGGATGTGTTGGTTTACTCCTGCAATAAGCCATTCGCCGACCTGTAAATGGGAGATTGTGGATGGTAATTCAGAATGGTGCCTTCTTCGATCTATCTCAATATTGCATTTAGCCAGTTAGTTGTTGCCCATCGCAAGAGATAATGGCGACATCATCAAACGGTAACGTCTTGAGGATGTAAATTGTGCTGTACTTGGATTAAAGTGAGGAACAGACTGCGCTGGTCATCAACCTCACTCTCTGGTCCCGAGCTACCTTGGACCAGTGGCAAGACAAAAGTCAAGTGGCCTGATGGTAACTAAGGACGCAGGCACTCTGGCCTGGCCCCATCTTCTGTGAGACCATGAAAACTTGCGATTTTCGATCGCCCACCGTTTTCGTTAACAGCTTTGAGAGGCAAGTACCTTACCTCTCGACCACAGTGACCCATCTCAAGACTCTGTAGATTCTGTAGACAACCAGTTTATCATTCCGGTCGTATAGTTTCGTCACAAAGTGACCAGCATTGTCTGTTTTTTTTCAGACACAAGAAAAGAGGCTTTCACTATCAGTTTTGATCTCTTGAACAAGTTTTGTTGTGAAGTCTATTTTTCCTGTTTAAAATGAGTTCACTTCTTGAAGTGGGATTTCTCCAACATGACAATCTATACACTAGACCAATATAAACCAAACTAGACGACGACCAAGAAAAAGATGGATTTAGTGTGTTAACAACGTCATACGCGCATGCATTGAAAATAGAAACATACACACAGACAACACGTATGAGACTATACCAGTTGTTGATGTTCGTCCATCACATGTGATGAAGACCACTCTCTTTATTCAGCCGTGTGAACAATTTTTTGTATCTCGCTGTGTCCGTTGAAATGGGGAACTTACGCGGTGATTTGGATTAAAGAGAGCAAGCAACTGCGCCATCTGTAAACCTCACTCCCTCGTCCTGAACTACCTTTGGCCAGTGCCAAGACATTATCGAGACGACTGAAGATAGCACAGGATTCAGATTTATCTTCAGGGTTTGCTCCCGATTAACTCAGGGCTAACCAGCTAACTATCGTATGAGTGGCAGATTGGTTACGCGCTCTATTCTCTCGCCAAAGATATCAGGTTCCTTCGTCGTTATAGACACGCTCCAGTCAACCTAGCGGTAAATGAGCACACTGTTTACTGTTTTAGAAGGATATATAGGGAGTAAGGGTAGTGACCTCACCATCTCATTGGAATTGTAGGCTTACTGCAATGAAGTCGCTAACACTGAATTTCCGACAGGGTGTCTGTTAGTGAGGTTACGTATTTTTTACGACACAGTTGTTTGAATATATTTTTTGTCGCATAAATTGCTGACGTTCATTTTTTTTTTTACCTTAAGATAAAAATTGACCAGATCAGATAAGAATGTACTTTTATTTATTTTAAAAAAATGTAACATAATTCGGTAGTCTACAAACATGTGAATCGTGGTGAATTAGCAAGCAAGCGCTTAGATCTTTGGAAGCAAGGGACATGTAGTTGTACAGAAGAATGCTGCGGATCCAATGGACTGCTAAGAAGACTAATGATACAGTACTCGAAGAGGCACAAACACAAAGACAACTTATTGCAAGGATCAGAACAAGGCAGTCATCCTTTTTTGGGGCATGTTATGAGAAGAGGCTGCTTGGGGCACGTCGTGACAACGGTAAAGATAGCAGGAAAGAGAGACAGAAGAAGGCCGAGAGAGAAGATGCTGGACAGCCTGAGAGAATGGCAGGGGCGGCAATCAACAACAGAGTTGGTAAACGACACATGATAGAAATGGATGGAGGTCCGTGATCGCCAACACCAGTCGGCATGGCGCCTGATAACGATGATAAACATATGCTAATGTTGTTGATGGTGGTGTTGTTATTCGTTGTTTTTTTATGTTGCTCTTTGTTCATATTGTGGTTATTGATGATATTGTGGCTGTTGATGATTATATTGATTGTGTTGTTGATTTTGCTGTTGATGTAGCTACTGATGTTGTTGATGTTTGTTGTTGTAGATATTGTTGTTCGAAGCTATTCGCGTTAACTCTATACAATGTTTCTTTGGTAGCAGGTTGCAGTGGTTCCTTACACATCCAGAGGCGTACTTGGGAAAGTGGATCAGGGTTCTCTTGGCTGTAGTGCAATGCGAAGGTCAATCAGTAAGCTCATCGCTATTGGGATTACAGTCATATGACATAAGTCAATCAAAATAATATTTAACACATTAAAAGGTTTTTATCATACGACTTTCAAAGAAATACAAATTTCCACCAGCCAGATTCGAACATCTACTTGGGTCACGGGATCACGAACTCCCATTTAATAAATCGAGAGATCTCACGAAGGATAACAGCAGGCTGACTCAACTTCAACTGTATTAAACCCATACTACAACAGATGCGAAACGTCAACGCTAGGGCTGACACCTTCAACAGTGTGGTTATTCCAGCCATGGTATATGGCTGCGAGGTGTGGAACCCACGGAAGGCTGGTGCATATAGACTACGAGTTGTTCAATGAGCGATGGAGCGCAGAACATTTAAGATTTCCATTCGAGACCAAATCCGTACGGCAGAGATCAAACGTCGAACTTCCTTCCCTGAGATCATAGATGTCGCGCTGTTACGAAAATACAGATGAGCCGCCTATGCCGTATAACATATGGGCACGTAGAGTGACGTCGTGGTGGCCATACACCTTTAGCCACTCTCGCGGGCGACCGAAGATGAGGTGGAGAGATGGCAAAATGGAGGTCCTAGGACCAATATGGTACACCAACGAAAAACAGCGAAATGAGTTTACTCAACATTTGGCTACCTGGCATCAGACACACGTGCCTGATTGAATACCAAGATTTTGAGATTGAGATTCGAACCATCCAAATAAGTAGATGCTGAGGATCATGTGGTACTGTGACCGACAAGCGACGAGATTTATGTTATTTGATTATGATTTCACTTTCTGGTGTGTCTGATAAATGTAGTTTGTAGAACATTCTCTTCTCATGACAAATGTAGAGATTACATTCACGCAGCGGACAGGCTCGAGTCGACCCAGCTGTAAATGAGTACCACGCTTACGGTCACGGAAGAAATAAGTTCGCAAAGAGTGGAACTGGCAGTGAAGAGGAGACTAACGTCTTGTCAAACAAAACATTCTGATCTGACATGTTAGTCAGGATCATAAAAGAATAATGACCAAGACCTCCACCTAGCTTGCACGTTCTCCCCGGAAACAGACTGTTCCATGGCCGTCTGGCAAAGTAGGTGGGGGATCGATGTGAGGCCCGTAGTAGTGAACGACACGCAATTAAAGACAAGCCTAGCACAACCGCCTGGAGGACCTCGGTCCACCTTCATCAGCACGCTCGGGATGTGAGAAAAGCTACTGCAGCTCGCAATTTAATGCCCTTTTTATGGCATGCTAAAGAGTTACCCTACTCATTGTTGGCATCAGCAAGTATAACAAGAACAACAACAGCAATAACAAATCAACAAAGAAACTGGCTGCCGTCGACTCACATAATCTGGGGATTAGTATGCTGATGTCTTCATTCCGACCAGCGGTTAAGTCTTTTTTAATGCATACATATCTGTCTGGGCAATCGCTGTGAATATTATAGTATTTTGTAAAGACGCATAGAAGATCTCGTCCAATGGTATGCAATGTTGATACTTCATTATGTTGGCTATCAGCCTTGAGTGGTTGTTGTCGTTGTCGTTGCTGGAAGTCACTCGCATTCATCTTCACCCTTATCACCTTGGGGTGAATAGACCGTCAACCAACCCTGTCTGTTCTATTTTCTCGCTCCTGTCAGCTTCTTTCTGTTTTTCTTGTATCGGCTTCTGTTCTTTGGTCTTCCTTTGTCCCTTTTTTTCGTGTGGGTTCCATGGCAGAGATTGGTTGATGGTGCTGACTTGAGGTATTTCGTAGTATGCAGCCTATCCAGAACCACGTTCTTCCTAAGCTTGCCGGTTCCACCTGTCTTGTTCCTGTTCTCTCCAATAAACCAATGGGTAATGAGTTAATGTAACTATTTCGTGGCGGGTTACAGTGGTTCGTCTTCTGCTTCAACCTTCGTCCTGAAAACGACGTTGTATCGTAGTCTGCGCCCTTCAGCCCGACACATCCGATTTCAGCTGGCATTAGTGGGGAAACTATTTGGGTTTGCCTTACACTGCACTGCAATCCCTATTCTCGTATCTAGACTGCACTAGTGCTGTCAGTTTCCATGGACACCGTTTGGAAGTGGAATACGGTCTTGCTCAGCTCTGGTTCACTAACCCTGATGCAAGTATCAATCAGATCGTTGGCTGTTGTCATCCACTGTGCTGCATCGTCGTCCCCACAATGGCTCTTTCTGAATTCCGAGTCGCATACGAGAAGGTGTGTTAAAATGATCGATCTATTTCCTCGCCATATAGTCATTAATAAGTCAGAGCGTAATCAGAAATCAGATTTGTTTAAATATATAGACCACTGAACTTTGGCCTATATTGATGTCACGGTCACAGTTGCCAGGCGTACCGGATCACGATTTTGATCACGATTCTTGCTTAAGGTCGGGCGTTGAGTTCGATAAGGCTAGATTCAAAACGTGCTTTAATGTTATAGAGATAACGCGAACAGTATATATTGTACATCACATTACACTCATGTAACTCAGAGCCTAGTGATGGGTAGTGAAGATTATCTCCACTGTCTTTTAATAGATAACAACGGGAGCAGCGTCCATTCTATTGTTCTGTATCGACGTCATTTACATTCCGGGAAGATATATGGGTACTCAGTCCCTCCCAACAAATGTCGCAGAGTGTAGATGCTAATGGCTTCTGTAGCTTGCTGGTTGTACACACTCTTCCATCCTCATAGTCGCTGGTCCCGCGTATGATCTTAAAATGCTCCAATCTGGTTCATCGACTGTAGTGACCATGCAAAAGGCGGTCGTTGATCAACTTCAAAATGTCATATCTATTCATTACTGCAACCTATTTGGCGAGACAAGCGCCTCGCCCTCGACATAAAAGTCAGACTACTGCTCCTGGGTGCTGTCAATATTTCTGTATGCCTGCGAGACCTGGACCATTACAGCAGATATCCAGGGCAGAATACGTGCAATGGAAATGCGGTGCTATAGAAAACTCCTAAATATTACATATAAGGATCGTGTCACGAAGGTAGACATCCGTCAGAGAGTTGAAGACGCTATTGGTCCTTTTGAAGATCTGTTCACAACTATCAAAAGACGATAAATGGCCTGGTGCGGGCACGTCGCGAGGTCCAACGGAATTCCAAACTCGATACTCTTTGGATCCGTACCGGGACAGAGAGGGCGAGGACGTCCAAGGAAGAGATGGTTGGACAACATCGCTGAGTGGTCAGGCCTTCGTCACGGTGAGATACGTCAGGCGGCGACAGACAAAGAGAGCTGGCGTGGGATTTTCATGTCTTAATGTGTGCCCCACACAGGTAACAGATGGATAGATGCGTAACAGAAATCCTACAGGAACACGGACTGACGTAGACCGTCACAAGACGCTTGGCTCAAGAAAGGCGGATTTAGCAACCAACGCAGTTTAATTGCACACGTTGGGAGAAAGTTAAGTATTTAGAACAAAAGCATCGTACTATGTTTATAGCAATACTGTAATGTTAATGGTGAATCTGTCAGCATCAAACGATGGCTTGTGTTAATTTAATGATATAGGGTTGACAGATCGTAATTGCAGAATGTTGCACGGAGCAATTATTCCCGCTCAAAATGGGACGCCATACAGAATATGGGCGAAAATACAGTTAGTAGAGTGGTACATGAAGAAGCACTGACAGCTTCAGTGTGCAAACAGGGGTGAGACAGATGTCTGGTGTCATATTTCCCGTTTATATTAGCTATAGATTGGATAATGAAGACGTCAATCTAGGGAAAAAGAACTGGTACTCGGTGGACACTTGTCACAATTGAAGGGCCTTCACTACACATATACTCTTGTACTTAGTCACACAGTCATAGCCAAATGCAAGACAAACTTGGTAGGGTGAAAGAACAATCAGCCAAACTGTGATTGAATATCAAAATGAAGAAAACCAAGCTTCTTAAAGTCAACACTATCAGCAAAGAACCAATCATGCTGGAGTGAGAGCAGTTGGAAGAAGTGGATACCTTTACCTATTTAGGCAGCCAGCACAATAGACACATCAGGAGGTACATATGTAGATTAAATAATCAGAATTGGAAAGCCTAGAGGTGCATTCCTGACACTAAACAACATATGGATATACAAAGAAATCAAGATTCACAAAAATTTAGAAAAGACAATTCCCAAGTCGTTGCTGCTGTATGGAGCGGAGACATTGAGACCGACCAAGGCATACAGCAAAGACTTCAGTCCTTCGTTAACATATGCATATGAAAGATAATCGGCATAACGTCGCAGGACATGCTGAGGAATGAAGACATATGGGAAAGGAGCCAACAACATCCACTGCGACAACAAATTAAGCGAAGAAAATGGAGCTGGATAGGACATACTCTTACAGAAAGAGATAGGGGGAGAGAGAAAAAGAGAGAGAGAGAAAGGAGGAACTTTAGAAGGAACTACGATTAAATTATTACACCGGGAAAGAGGCAGAAAGAACAGCCAAGGACAGTGCATGCTGGGTAAATGTTGTCAATGACATATCCATAGAGATGAGCGATGGGTTTGAAAATGGTATGTCACTGTTAGTTTCTTTGTTTCTGTTTCCATTTCCTAAGTAATTATTTTGTGTGTGTGTGTGTGTGTGCGCGTGCGTGTGTGTGTGTGTGTGCGTGTGTGTATGTGTGTGTTTATTCTCAGGAACATCTGCTTATTCTTCTTCTACTTCTTCTTCTTCTTCTTCTTCTTCGAACGCTGCCAGACGTCTACTTGTATTTCTTCGAAGAAAGCAGCTGTCATCCTGAGGCTGTTGACACTGCCATAGAGCTTGTCTAGTGTTGGCACTGGTGATGGCCACATGTGCTTACTCTGGTCCTCGTATGTCGGGCAATTTTGCAGTAGATGTTCAGCGCCATCTGGGATACAATAGGTACTAGTTGATGGTAGGTCAACTAGTTCTTATACAGCCTTTCTACAATCAATTAGTCCTTTTATAACCTATGTGCAATCAACTCGTCCTTCTATAACCTTTTTACTTTCGATTACTTATTATACAACGTCTCTACCAACAACTAATCCTTATACAACCTATGTACCATCCACTAGTTATTATACAACTTCCGCACCATTAACTAGTCATTGTACAACCTCTGTACCATCAATTAGTCTCCATGAAGTGTCTTTACCATCAACTAGTCTTTAGACAACATCTGTACCATTAGCCTATCTTATACAACCTCTGCACTATCAATTAGTTCTTATGCAACTACTGTAGCATCAACTAATCCTCATAAAACTTATTTACGGCCAATAGGTTTTTATACAATTTCTTCATCATTAATTAGTCATAATGCATTCCTTATTCATTAAAGTAGACTTTGTACACCCTCTTTTGCCATCAAATAGTCATTATACAATATATGTACAATAAACTAGTTATTACACAACCATTGTACCATCACTTTGTCTACATACAACATCTGTACCATCAACTATTCTTCACACAAAATCTGTACCACCAACTAGTTTTTATATAAGATCTGCAATATCAATTATTCCTTATACAGGTCTTAATAAATTAAATAGTTCTTTTACAACCTCTATACAAAGAAAGAATTATACAGCTTGTGTACCATCAAATAGTCTTTATACTAATTCTGTACCATCAATCGGTACTCATAAAAAGTCTGTACCATCAAGTAGTGATTATACTACATCTTTAACATCAACTAGTCATTCTATAACCTCTGTACCATCTACTAGTGATTGTACTGTATCTTTAACATCAACTAGTATTTCTATAACCTTTGTACCATCAACTAGTGATTGTACTACATCTTTAACATCTACTAGTCCTTCTATAACCTTTTGTACCATCAACTAGTGCTTGAACTACATCGTTAACATCTACTAGTCCTTATACATCGTTTATTGTATCAATTAGTCATTATCCAACGAATGTATCATCAGCCTGTCTTCATACAACGTATGCACCACCAATCAGTTCTTATACAACATCTACACAATCAATAAGTCCTCATTCAGCCTCTGTACCATCAATTAGTTCTTTTATTACCTATGTACCATCCATTAGTCATTTTATAACTTTTTCACTTTCGTACAACATATGTACCAACACCTTGTCGTTATACTACATCTGAAATATCCACTAGTCCTTATACAACGTCTGCATCATCAACTTGTTCTTATTGAACCTCTGTACCATCAACTAGACCTTTGGTAGCTTCTATTCTATCAACCAGTTCTGTACAACGTATGTACCATTAGCAAGTGTTAATACAAGCTCTGCTCAATCCACTCTTTCTGATACAACCTTCGCACCATCAAATCGTCCGTATGCTTCTGTACCATCTACTAGTCATAATACAACCTCTGTACCATCTACTAGTCCTAATACAACCTATGTACCATCTACTAGTCCTAATACAACCTCTTTACCATCAACTAGTCCTAATACAACCTCTGTACCATCAACTAGGCCTAATAAAACATATGTACCATCTACTAGTCCTAATACAACCTATGTACCATCTACTAGTCCTAATACAACCTATGTACCATCTACTAGTCCTAATACAACCTATGTACCATCTACTAGTCCTAATACAACCTATGTACCATCTACTAGTCCTAATACAACCTATGTACCATCTACTAGTCCTAATACAACCTCTGTACTATCAACCGGTCCGTATGAAACGTATGTACCATCAACTAGTGCTTGTATTACACCTTTAACATCAAATTTTTACAGGCTCTGTACCATCAAATAGTCTTTATGCATCTTCTTTACCAATAACCATTCCAACATGTGTACCATAAACTAGTCATTAAACAGCTTTTGTACCATAAATTAATTGTTATACAACATCTATACAATCATCTAGTTCCTATACAACATCTTTACCATCAACTAGTCATTATGCAACATATGTACCATCAAATAGACCTCGTACAACCTCTGTACTATGAACTCGTTCTCATACAACCTCTGAACCATAAACTATTCTTTATACAACCTCTGTACCATCAACTGTACCTAATATAACCTCTCTACCATCAATTATTCATAATACAACCTCTTTACCATAAACTATTCCTAATATAACCTCTCTACCATCAATTATTCATAATACAACATCTGTACCATCAATTATTCATAATACAACATCTGTACCATCAAATGGTCCTTATGCAATCTCTCTTCCAACATCTATTCCTTATTCAAACGTTTGTGCAATCTACTAATCCTAATGCAGCCTTTAATCAATCAACTAGTCATTATACAACCTATGTATCTGGAACTAGGCTATATACACATTTTGCACCATTTAATCGTCCTTATGCAACCTATAACTAGTTCTTACACAGCTTCTGTACCATCTACTAGTCTTAATACAACTTCTGTACCATCTACTGATCATTATAGACCATTTATTCCATTAACTAGTTCGTTTACAACCGTTGTACTATCTACTTGCCCTAATACAGCATATATTCCATCAATTAGTTCTTAAACAACCTCTGTGCTATCAGCCTGTTTTTATACAACCTCTGTACCATCAACTATTCCCTATACAACCGTTGTACCATCAACTATTCCAAATACAACCTCTGTACTATCAACATTTCCTTTTACAGTCTCTGTACCATCATCAAATGGTCTTCATAAATCTTCTGTACCATGAACTAGTTCCTATACAACCTCTGCACCATCATCTATTCCTCAATCAACATATGTACCATCTACTAGTCATTATACAGCCTTTTTACCATCAACTAGTTCTTATACACAGCCTTTTTACCATCAACTAGTTCTTATACAACCTCTATGCCATCAACCTGTCTTCATACAACGTATGTACCATCGACTAGTCCTTATACAACCTCTGTGACATCAATTAGTCCTTTGGCAGCCTCAATTCTATCAACCAGTTCTGTATCACTTCTCTACCATCAACTAGTGATAATTCAAGCTCTGTACCATCAACTAGTTTTCATGCAGCGTCTGTACCTTTAAAAGTGATTATACAACATTTGTACAATCAAATAGTTATTACACAGCCTCTGTACCATCCACTAGTCATTATTCAACCTTCACATCATCTATTATTCTTTATACAACTTATGTAACATCAACTACTTTTTACACAACCTCTGTACCATCAATTAATCTTTATACAACCTCTGTACCAACAACTAGTCCTTATACAACCTTTCTACCATCCACTTGTCCTTATACAACCTCTGTACCATCCACTTGTCCTTATACAACCTCTGTACCATCCACTTGTCCTTATATAACCTCTGTACCATCCACTTGTCCTTATATAACCTCTGTACCATCCACTTGTCCTTATACAACCTCTGTACCATCCACTTGTCCTTATATAACCTCTGTACCATCCACTTGTCCTTATACAAACTCTGTACCATCTATTTGTCCTTATATAACCTCTGTACCATCCACTTGTCCTTATATAACCTCTGTACCATCTACTAGACCTTATACAGTTCCTTTACCATCAACTAGTCCTTATACAATCTCTGCACCATCATTTAGTCCTCGCACAACCGTTATTTCATCAACTAGTCCTTATACAGCCGTTATTTCCACAGCTAGTCCTTATACAGCCGTTGTTTCATCAACTAGTCCTTATACATCCGTTATTTCCACAGCTAGTCCTTATACAGCCGTTATTTCATCAGCTAGTCCTTATACAGCCGTTATTTCATCAGCTAGTCCTTGTACCATCTTTTTTCCAAAAACTAATCCTTATACTGCCGTCGTTTCATTAGATAGTCATTCTACAACCTTTGTACAATAAACTAGTCCTTACGCAGTCTTTATTATATCAACTAGTATTTATTCAAATTCTGTACCATCAACTAGTTCTTATATAACCTCTGCATCATCATCTATGAGCTATTCCTAATACAGTGCTTATTCGATCAACTATCCCAGTACAATTTCTCTATCATAATATAGTCCGTATACGTCCTCTGTAGCATCAACTAGTCCATATACAACCTCCGCCCCATCAGATAATCTATTTCATCCTCAGTACCAACAACTAATCTATATACAACCTCTGTACCATTAACTACCCTTTATACAACATCTTTACCATCAACTGTTCTTTTTAAGCCCTTATTGCATCACGTGTTACACATACAACCCTTATTACATCAACTAGTTCTTACATAACTCGTGTGCCATCAATTGGTCATTATTCAGGCATATACCATGAACCAATTGTTTGTTACACAGCTCCCGTACCATCATCTTGTCATTATAAAGCCATGGTTCCATTAATTAGCCCTGATACAACCTCTGTAACTAGCCATCAATTATTCCGTAACGAATCTCTTTAGCATCAAAGAGTCCTTGTACAGCTGTAACAGTTCCCGCCGGAGCAGAGAGGTTAGGACAGGGATGCTGTGGTTGCTTATAACAAAGGTACCTGAATGCGTGTCAAGGTCACTCATCGCCTCAACAAAGGAGAACAGAGACGGGGCAAAGAATGTGGACAGGTAGGAGATGACCACTGTCCTTCAGATTTGGTTAGGGGGAGAATGAGTGACAGACGGATTGGCAACGGAGCTTGCTGCGTTAGATGAGTGACAAGTGTGCAAAGTATGTCGTTCCAATAAGACTGAATAGAGCCATCCCCTGAGATTCATTGGTCAAGCTCTGACTTTGCTTGAGTGTATATAACGCGAGACAAAGTTTAGCTCAGGAGGCTGGATGGAGAGGAGGCTGGATAGAGAGATGAGAGCGAGCGAGAGAGAGAGAGAGAGAAAGAGACTGAATTTAGATAGTCTGTTTAGCTCACCGACTTAGATAGAGGAGCGATTGATAGACTGTTGGGCGAATGTTAGTGATAGAACAGGATCGATCAAATAGGTGTGTGAGTTTTGTATTAATAGATAATCTGAACGTGTGTTGTAAGCAGGGGACATTGTGAACTAGGTATGTCCAGATCGCCCGCCTGAGGTGATTGGAGTGAGGAAGTTTTTGATTAGGTGTGTTGTTAAAGAGATCTGTGTGTGATGGGAGTAAGGCAATAGAACTGGGTTTTAGATAGTTGGGAATTCCATAAAGAGCTAATGCTTAAAATTTCCGCTTTAGTTAATGTGTATATTAACATATATATAATAATAGAATACTTAGTTAAAATGATATGTATTGTATTGTGTTTGTAATTTCACTACTCATTTTTCTGGTATGAGTATTATATAATAAATATGCCACCTGCTGTGTGATATGTCATTTACTGAGTATGGTCATGAATGATGTGGATGAGTGTGACAATGTTCTAAGTTAGAATAACGGCCAGGGTAAACAGTGGGGTGTGCTACAGAGCCTCTGTTTGATCTAGTCCTTGCATAGGCTCTGTATAATCAACCAGTTCTTACTTTGCTTCTGTACCATCAACTAGTCCTTATACAACCTTTGTACCATCAACTAGTCCTTACACAGGCCTTAAAGCATCAACTATTGACCAAACAACCCATATTCCATCAACCAGTTCTTACATAGCTCATGTACCATCAACTAGTCCTTATATAGCCCTTGTACCATCAGCAGTCCTTGTAAATGTCCTGTCCCATCAACTAGTCCTTATACAGACACTGATCCATCAAATAGTTCTGATAGAACGTTTGAACAATCATAGTCTGTATACATCACATGTACCATCAACCAATCCTTATACATCACATGTACCATCAACCAATCCTTATACAGCACTTGTAGCAGCAACTATCGTTCGTACATACCTTTATACCATCTACTAGTACATACCTTTATACCATCTACTAGTACATACTTGGCTCCTGTACCATCAACTTGTTGTTATACTTTATTTATACTATCACCCTGTCCCTGTACCATCGACTAGTCTTTAAACAACCCTTTTATCGTCAACTAGCTCTCATATAGCTTCTGTAGCAACAACTAGTTGATATACAGCCCTCGTAGCATTAATTATTGCTCATACAACCCTTATACCGTCAACAAGTGTTTATATAGCTCATGTACAATCAACTAGTCCTTTTACAAACTCTGCACCATCAACTTAGTTCTAGCATATTCTGCATTAAAAAAAAAAAAGCCACATATTTTACCCGAGATTTATTATCCAAAACGATGCCGGACGATCTACTAAACACGAAAACGTTACGGACATCATAAAGTTTGGGAACCCACGAGAGAAAATCAGATCGATGAGACCCGCGTAAATCTAGTTAGATGGAACTCAAACCAGACCGCGCGACAGGTCTTCCATTCTCGTGCTGAGCGTGTCCAGATCAACTGTCTCAACCAATGAACACGTATAGTGGTTTCTGTGGATTCGAACGGACGGGGAGATACGTTCATATACATACTCGACATCAGAGGCTTTGGGCTCGCACGTTTCAAAACAACAGATAACCATATACTTTTTACCTTATCTATCGTCTTGTTGTGAGATCATATTCATTGACAATGGTTGGTTTTATTGGTGGTGGCCGCATGGCTCAAGCTATGGCGAAGGGATTCATTGCCTCAGGTAAGTCAGAATTTATCAATAACAACGTATGTGTCATTTTCTTACGTTAGATATTTGATAACTAGAAGACGAATTTGCAGATTATATATGTGATTTCACATAAGCATCAATACATACAATAAAAGATAAACAAACGTGTGAATGTGCAAAAGGGGGAATTGCAGATTAATGTGAACAATAGAAATGAAATAGAAGAAATAACAAACCTCATAAAAATAGATCAATGTGAACAAAAGAAATGAAATGTGAGAAGAAATAACAGAGGCCTGATAAAGATAGATTAACTTAACGTATTTATACTGGTTTAGAAGACTCTGCAGTCTGTATACAACCAGTTCCATTTACATTATCTTGCTCTAAAAGCTATGCGCATCCAATTTATTCTTAAATGCATTAATTATCCATGCCTCCACAACCTCCTGTGGCAATGCATTCCAAGCATTCACCACTCTCTGACTATAATACTATTTCCTAATATCTAATCTGGACCTCTTTAGTTAATTTGTAGCTATGCCATCTTGTTCTTGTAAGTGGTTATATTAGTGTGAACTTCATCATCGAACGCTGTTTACAGCGATATTTACGTTGCACTGTTTTATTTTGTTAAACCTGTGGCTCAGTGCATCCGATTTCAACAGGCGTATCCGATTTCAACAGGCGTTTCTGTAGGGATGCCCTCCTTAGCCTTTGGCTGTCCCCAGCCTATCTGCAAGGCAGCAGTTGTTTTTGGTCAGAGTTGTCTCTCTTATGAAAGTTGTCTTACAGAACTAACGAGTCTTCACTACTCGTGTCTATAGGGTGTAGTGATGATATATAAGATATGATATATGATATGGACTATGTACTGGCTTGTACTAACCCGGAAGAGAGGCAGTCCAGTGTGTCTGTATCCCAGGATCGCCACGTTTTGCCAGAAACGTAGCATTTGCATTTGAGTGGGGTATCTCTTTGCTCCCTTTATTTTCTCGGCTTCTCTGCAGTGATGGTACACCTAGCATTCCCCGCCACCTGGGAGGTTGACACAATAGGGCAGATGTGCAATCTCCGCTAGCCTACACCTCTTCTGCGTCCATTGGTATGGCTGGTAGCATACAGAGGTAGAGATAGAGGCAGGAGTACATTTAACCAGGGGACAAGCCTGGTAATGTCACGGAGATGTTGTTCGCCTGGTTTGCGGACATATCTCATGGTCATGGGTTGAGTCTCGACAGTTAACAGTGAGGTGGCTGCTCTGCTGTTTTCGACATCCCGACCAAGAACTAAGTCTTGTTTTGGTGGTTTCGCACCTCATCGCCGTATGGGGTGAATATCGAGCACCTACCCGACCGCTTTGATCGGCGGGCGGCAGAGACCTTTTTTTGCGGCTTGACCGGGTGGGGCTGGGGCGCGAGCCCCAGGTCCCGACCATATCGAAGCCACCCATCGCAGTGGTGCTGAGATTTTGGGCGGGATTCCGGCTTAGAGGCGTTCGGCCGTAATCCCTCACATGGAAGCCTCGCGCCATTGGCTTATCAGCCTAGTACGTGAACCAAATGTCTGCGGCTCCTCTCAAATTGAGCAGGATTACCGTAGCAACGCCCTGTCATTAGTAGGGTAAAACTGACCTGTCTTCCGAGGGTCTATTTCCAGCATCCGTTCACTATTAGACCGGACGAATCCATAGAGAGCTTTTTTTGTTTGTCAATGACCAGGTGTCTGGAACCTGTGATTTCTGCAGGGTTAAGAAACGATTACCGTAGCGCTCTTTCATTAAGAGGTTAAAAAAAATATTTAAAAAACTGACCTGTCTTCCGTGGGTCTAATACCAGCACACGTTCACTATTAGACCCAACGAAAGTGCTCTCAGTTTGTCAGTCATTCTACAGTATTGGCGTGTTGAGTCAAATTAAGCCGCAGGCTCCACTTATGGTGGTGCCCTTCCGTCAAGTCCTTTATCGGACACTGAATGCAGGCCAATCGAGCCACAGAGAGCTTAGCCCCAGATTTCTGAGGGTCTAAATCCAACACCCGTTCCATATTAGACCCTACGAGAGTGCTCTCGGCCTGTCGATCATTTCAGTGTTGGCCGTGTTGAATCAAATTAAGCCGCAGGCTCCACTCCTGGTGGTGCCCTTCCGTTAATTCATTTAAGTTTTAGCTTTGCAACCATACTTCCCCCGAAACTCAAACACTTTGGTTTCCCGGAAGCTGCCCGCAGAGTCATCGAAGCAACTCCTGCGGATCTATAGTTGGCATCGTTTATGGTCAGAACTACGACGGTATCTGATCGTCTTCGCGTCTCTGACTTTCGTTCTCGATTAATGAAAACATTCTTGACAAATGCTTTTGCAGTAGCTCGTCTTCCGGCGATCCAAGAATTTTACCTCTAACGCCGCAATACGAATGCCCCCGTTTGTCCCTGTTAATCATTACCTCCAATTCCGAAAACCAACAAAATAGAACCGAGGTCCTATTCCATTATTCCATGCACCATTATTCAGGCAGCCGAGGCCTGCTTTGAACACTAATTTTTTCAAAGTAAACGCGCCGGCCACCCAGGACGCTCAGCGAAGAGCACCCGCAGGAGAGAGCCGGCAGACGGTAGGGCAGGAGACAACGGGCAGTGAACTGGCGCGAGCTGGACCGCCCGCCTGCGCCTGAGATCCAACTACGAGCTTTTTAACTGCAACAACTTTAATAATCGCTATTTGAGCTGGAATTACCGCGGCTGCTGGCACCAGACTTGCCCTCCAATAGATCCTCGTTAAAGGGTTTAAATTGTACTCATTCCAATTACTGGGCCTCGAAAGAGTCCCGTATTGTTATTTTTCGTCACTACCTCCCCGTGCCGGGAGTGGGTAAGTTTCGCGCCTGCTGCCTTCCTTGGATGTGGTAACCGTTTCTCATGCTCCCTCTCCGGAATCGAACCCTGATTCCCCGTTAACAACATGGTAGGCATGTCACGTACCATCGACATTTGATAGGGCAGACATTTGAAAGATGCGTCGCCGGCACATGAGGCCATGCGATCAGCATAAAGTTATCCAGAGTCACCAGTGGGGACGCCGCAACCCCGCGAGGGGAAACGACGATTGGTTTTGAACTAATAAAAGCGCTATTTCCACGAGGGTCGGAGCTTGGTAAGCATGTATTATCTCTAGAATTGCCACAGTTATCCAAGTAAGATCGTGTCATCTAAGGAACCTCGACTGAATTAATGAGCCATTCTCGGTTTCACCGGGAGACAGTGTGAACTTAGACATGCATTGCTTAATCTTTGAGACAAGCATAGGACTACTGGCAGGATCAACCAGATATCTATCGGAGACGTACCAACCACACACACCGGTCGGCGGAGGACGGATGTGTAAAAAGCCTCACTAGGGCGGCCGCAGGGACCGACTGACGGACGAACGGTTGTTCCGTCCCTCACTCCGTCGACCTAGGACCGCCCGACAGGGGCCCGTACACACACCAGACGACCGACCGACCGGGCTCGCTAGCGGAGGGATGGCAGCGCTCTGTGCAGAACGGATCCCAACGGCCCCGGAGATGAATTTTACAGGGACTGGAGACGATTTTCGCCTGCCGGCCTGCCCTTCTCCCGATGGTTGGTTGGGCGAGGACAGGGCCTTTAGGCAGGATTCCTGCTTTCCATTTGCCGGTCACAAGCTCTTTGCGAGTCTGACCACCAGTGAGCCGAACTGTTGAGGTCTGCGATAAGCCTTCGAAAAAGCACCACTGACTGTCAAAGTTTCTCGATATCGGCCACAGTAACGCACCGTTGCCAGCGGTACAACACCACAAATTTCGTCCAGCTACATGGCCGGGGAGAGGCGGGACTGAGATCGCTGTACGAATACTGGAGGAGAGTCAATCGCGGCGGTGAGATACCTACCCCAGATATATTAGTGTGAACAAAACCAATGGAGTATGAGAAGAAATAAGAGGCTCCATAAAGATGGATTAGTGTGAACAAAACCAATGGAGTATGAGAAGAAATAAGAGACTCCATAAAAATAGATTAGTGTGAGTTAAACAAATGAAAAATGTTAAATAACAGAAGCCCCATAAAGATAGACCAGATAGAAGTCCAACACGTTACCTGTCGTTGATAACGATAAAGCAACAAATCAATATGTTAACTCTTGGACTAAGAAGACCAGGTTTGTCTTCAACTCGCTGTGCCAAACACGTAACTGGAATCATTCTCCATGGAGAATAAGAGTAAGCCAATTAAGACGAGTGAATAGTGTGTTCAGCTAAACGAATCTGAGATTTGACATGTGATTAAGAGTATCGCATCTAGACTACAGGCATTTGGCAACAAGTGTCTTTGTTGTATACTTTGTGTTAGACGACCAGAGGTTGTTGTTTAAGAATGCCCACAATGAGTAGATTACTCTTTAGTACGCCCTGAAAAGGACGTCAAGTGGCGGGTTGCAGTAGCTTGCCTCACATCCCGAGTGTGTGGATAAAGATGGACCGGGGTCCTCCACGTCATTGTGCCATGCTTGGTTTAATCTGCCTATCACTCACTTCCACGGGGATCATTTCGATCCCTCACCTCGTTAGTCAGGCTGCGATGAAAACAGCCCGTTTCCGGGAAGGGCTACGTGGACGCCAAGGTGAGGGTCTTGTCCAGTATGTTTTGCCTGAACCTGACACGTCTGATCAGTATATTTTGCATGATCAGTATATTTTGCCTGATCAGTCGTTAGTCTACCTTCCCGACCGTTAGACGTAATGGGAAACAACGATCCGTGGGAAAGACCAAGGCATCAGCCATAGAGCAGGAGATTGTGGAAAGGAAGTGGGAATGTACTGGACTAATCCTTTGTTGTTTTTTTCTCCTTTGAGATACCCCGTATCACTCACTGCCTTTATTGTCAATATGTTAAGTTAAATTATTTTGAAGCTAACACATGTGGAGCCTGCGAGTCTAGTCGACAGTGAGCTGGCTTACTAGACTGGAATTACAGCTTTCCAGGGGCTGAGTTGACGGACGGACAGACAGAAAAAGAATCCTCTCCCCCAGTCGACCCAGCTGTAAATGGGTACCTGACGTATGAGTTGGGGGAGGAGAAAACAATAAGGAAGGGAACTGAAACCCCACTTGACAAAGGCTGCGCCTTAGTAAATAAAGAGTTACCTTTATCCCCGACGACAATTGTTGCAATGGGACAGACCTGGTGTTTGTTTTTTTTTAATGCATGCCTATAAAAAGAATTGGACAAAATCCTGTTTTTCTATGAAAAAAAATTACTGAGTATGGAACACACTTGGAAAGAAGCTGGGCAGTGTAACCAGACATGCTTTTGATTGGAACCCACAAGGAAGAAGTGAATATGATGGAGACAAAACACGGTGTCCTTTGTAAGAGAAACCGGGACTTTGATCTGAGGATGAACGAAGCAAATGAATCGAGGTTTCGTGGATACACTGAATAAGAAAAGATGGAGAGCTTCTATTGTGGCCGTGTTCCAACGGGAGCCAGACCGATAGATGATGTGTCCTCTTTGCTAAGACACGTATACAGAAACAGTAGATAGGTTTACGACTTGAACTTAATAGACGTAGAACGCTCGTTTCTCACAAGATAACGTGTTGGAGCCCGTTGGTGACAATCGATTGGTGTTCAAACCTACTCGTGCTGTTAGCTCCTGATGTTTCTTTTGTAGCGCGTTACAGTGGCTCTTCTTACATCTCGCTCAAGGCTTGCTTGAGATGGACCGAAGTCCTCGTAGCTGTAGTGCAATTAAAGGGACTCATTAGTATGTCTTAGTCGTCCTGCAGTTCTACAGGACATACGCATTTGTGCAGGTTCCAACTTTGGCGTGAACTGGATGTAACTGGGAGGAGGATTTCGTGCTTAGCGGACAAGGCTTGAGCAGCTTATTACTCTGTTGCGTTGGGGAAAGTGCCGCGGAGGGTGGTTAACCGATTTGCGAGTCCATTTTAAAAACCTGAAACACTAGAGCAAAGTAGACCCGCAGTCTGTTAGGCGCCATATATGCTGCTCTTAGCAAACTACCTAACCATAGCCGGTGGTATGCTATATTACAGTTAGTCGCTTGTTACGACATGCTTTCTGTGGGGCAGTGGTACTGTGGTGCTATTCTTGTCCTTGTCATACACAAAGACCCCACGGCTCATCCTTATTTTACTAATATATGAATAAATGTTGATCGTCATCTCGTTGGCCAGTTTCTAGAAGATGGAACGAGGGCGTAAATGGGGTCTTGATAAGTGTTTCACATGACCCTGGTTATTCTTTACTTTAATATGCATCAGTCAACTTAGCTGTAAATGGTACATGGTCTATCCCGAGCAAAATAACTGGATCTCACACTATTCACACAAACGGCGAGGCATAGTATAATTATCTGAATACTTCATCCCTGGCTGCAGTGTCCGGTTGATTATTTTGTGGATAGATTTACTGAAGGTAGACTTGGCCCCTCTTGACAGTAGTGCAAGCTTTGAGGTTGATTATTTTGTGGATGACTTTACTGAAGGTAGACTTGGCGCATCTTGACACTAGTGCAAGCTTTGAGGTTGATTATTTTGTGGATGACTTTACTGAAGGTAGACTTGGCCCCTCTTGACAGTAGTACACGCTTTTAGGTTGATTATTTTGTGGATAGATCTCCTGAAGGTAGATTTGGTCCCTCTTGACAGTAGTACACGCTTTGAGGTTGATTATTTTGTGGATAGATCTCATGAAAGTAGATTTGGTCCCTCTTGACAGTAGTACACGCTTTTCTGGATACATTTACAGAAGGTAGACTTGGTCCCTCTTGACAGTAGTGCAAGCATTTAGGTTGATTATTTTGTGGATACATCTCCTGATGGTAGACTTGGCCCCCTCTGACAGTAGTGAAAGCTTTGAGGTTGATTAGTGGATAGATTTACTGTAGAACAAGGCTAGACATCTTGTCAAGCTCGCCACGAGGATCAGTGTTGATGCCTACCTCTTTTGACAGTCTCCAGCAACAGTGTCGGTGTTCGAGCGAAGTGCGGTCTGACATAGACGCTCCCGTCTCTCCATTTGTTGAAGTATAGATATACAACACTGAATTTGACTTCCTAGCCAGCTTCTTTCGGATGCTTGGTTCCAGCCATTTGCAATTCGGTTTTATAGTGATAGGGTAAGCTCACTGAGTCTCGCATTGCACTGCAGCCCAAGTCCACCTTTTCAAGTACACCTCAAGTTGTACAGACAGCCACTGTAACCCCCCACCAAAGAAAGTCTAGAGTACCTAACTTTAGTGGCATTAGCAAAAATATGGTTGCCAACTCCAAGCACCACTTTCTGTAGTCACCTTTCACGACGAGCAACGAATGAAACAGTGAACCTAGTCTATAAGTCACATCTTGAGTAGAGGTGGGGTCTAGGCATGCTATGGTCTAAGGCCATGGTCTAGGTTTGTCTGTATATCGCCCCTGACCTTGACGCGGGCAACTTCGCACCCCAGTCCCTTCTTCTGGTCTGTTTACACACGTGGCCCACGGAAATATCGTGCAGCTTGACTGTCTTGACGGTCACATAGTAAACAAAATGTCCCCGTGCTCTCCAAGAACTGTGTACTTACGAGTCTGAGTGACAAAACGGTTTAATATACACTTGTCACTCGCTATAATGGTGCCTGGTTCCAATCCCGATCCCAGCACGCTGCATTCATCTGTCTGTCCCGTTACGGTACTTTTGTTGGACGTAATGGCATCACATCTAAGTAGATCGCCAACCATCCGTAGCCATCGTACTCTGCCGATTGCGTGGATTTCCATTTCAATAAGTATCATGCTCGTCTTTATGCGAATATCTGTTCAGTGCAACTTAGAGAGACTGCGCCTCGACGTACGACATTAAGCAGACACTGAGCCAAGCTTTCGTGATTTAATAATTGAAAGGAGATACTGATGAAGTCTCATAGACTGTCGGACAATATTGCGGACAGATTCTACCTAGCTGAAAATAGAAACCTGACTTATGGACGAATGTAACTGTCCACTCCTTGTTAGAGTTAACTGATATCTAGTAAAATCTTTCAAACACTTCATCTTCGCCAGCACTATATTCCCCGACAGCACTAAATGGGACTACCTCTACCGTTGTTTAAGTAATGGAAGAGGGCTGCGTGGTCTAAGGGTGAAGTGTCCGTTTCACAATCCCAGCGGAGCCGGTTCTAATCACGCTCGTGCCAAGTTTAGCAGACATTTGATTTTTTTGTTTTGCTCCTCCACCTACGGAAAGTAATGGGAACCTACAGTGCTGCACACTTGTCAGGAAACTTGTAACAGCCAAATAGGTTGGGGGTTGCAAGAAGCGACGTTCTGCAAAGGACATGCCACTTACTTTGTTTACGTAATGGAAGTACAATTAGTGAAGATGTTTATGGGTTTACCTGGAATAGATACAGGAACAAGGGCGAAGGGGTCATTCAGGTCGCTTTATACAAGTATGAAGTGTAATGTGCCAAGGGGTTTACCTGAAATAACAGATATAACATGAAGAGTTCAAGAGGTTGACTTGGAGTAGATATAGGAACAAATCGGAAGTTGAGCGCCCATGTAGCCTTATACAGATATACCACGAAGAGGTCAAACGGTTTACCGGGAGAATATACAGGAACAAGTACGAAGTGAAACATCCTGGTCACGTTGTACAAGTATAACATGTTTATAGGTTTACCTGGAGTAGACAGGGATAAGTGGACAGGAGAGAGTCAAAGCCACCTTTTATATGAAAGGCTAAAGAAAAGGCCCAGGGATTTACCTAGAGCAGATACAGGGGATAAGTGGAAAGGAGAACGTCCGAGCCACCTTGTACATGAATAGCTAAAGATGAGCTCTAGAGATTTACCAGGTACATGTACGAACAAATGGGAAGGAAATTCATTAAGGACACACTTTGAACAATTTGTAATCGTGGTCTGTGGACAGCCTACTTGATATTGAGATACCATCAAGCCCCTTTTCCAGGTATTTCCCGAGCCGACTTACTGAGGAGGAAATAATAGGATTAATACACCTCCATATTTGGGCAACATCAATGGTACTTCAGGAGGCAGATGTAAGGGCAAGAATTATAAAGACGCAAGGATGTCATTCTTATGATTAAATATATGGACATCCAGGGAAATATCCTAATACCAAATTAAGATTATTTAAATCCGATCTCAAGTCAGCACTTCTGTACTGAGCAGAAACTTGGAGAACGACAAAGGCAATACAGAGGAAATGAGTCTTTCGTCAAATGACTACATAGGATAATGGGTGTAGGCTGGCAAGACATGGTGAGGAACGAAGGCCTATGGGAAAGGAGCCAGCAACAAAACAAATGCAGAAAATAAGGTTGATAGGACACACGCTACCGAAATCATCAAACGTGGCCAGACATGCCCTTACATGGGATACACTGAGAAAGAGGTAGTCCAAGAACCACCCGCAGAAGAGACTAAAAATGAACGTCGGCCCCTGGACCTCAACTGAAAAGGGGCAGAAAGGACAGCTCAATGTCGAACTTGCTGGAGGAGGGTTGTCAATGGCCCATCACCCCACATGGAGCGACGGACATTCATTGATGCAGATCGTAAAAGGAGACCAAAGAGAGATGTGCACTAGCAAAATGTAAAGCAAATTGGAGTAGAAACAGCTACTGCAAAGAGCACGGAAAGTTCTTTTTTGTGTGCAGTGTTCCTAAAGTATGCCAACTGTAATAGGGGGTGGGGGGCTCTATACTCCAGCTGGACTGAAAAAGAAGCAAGGCGTATTTAATCAACTAGAGTGTCAAGTCGTTAGGATCAAGTGCAACATACTGACCAAGACTCAACATTACGTCCACAATGTACGCCTGAAGACACGCTGTGTGGAAGCTACAGCAGCCTGAACAACGAGAAAGGGATTGACTCAAAACGCACTCAATATACTCCGTGGATATAAGAAGAGCCACTTCAAATCTGTAGCGCTGTAGTTCGTCCACTGACTTGCCTATCTTACTTTAATCCCCAATGGGGTGTGTGTGGGGATATGTATATACACACACACATATATATATATATAATGTTTTTCATGTAGAACGAACGAATGATGAAAGTTATTGAAACACCTAGCGAATGCCCATGTATAATGGGGGCGGGGAAGGAGTAGCGGTGCACACGGCACACTGAAATACTTTCCGATGGGACACTTTAACAGTTGTAAAATAGGTCAGGTCAAGATGAGCGTACGTTTAAAAATTCAACCGGTGTGGGTGAAACAGTTTCTAGGACGAGTGATGCAATAGTCAACAAACATATGCCCACGCTCCCGCTAGCATTGCTGGTTTCCACCGCCGTGACATTTGCGGAATGTTTCCTTAGCAGGAGTCTGCAACTTAAGGCTACCGCGAGGGCTAAATGGTGTCAAGTAAGTATCGTGGGTCAGATTGTCAAACTAATGGCTCAGGGTGAAATTGTGTCAAGCCGTTGACCCAAATACCAAATAGTGTCAAGCCAATGACCTAAATACCAATATGGCCTCAAGCCAATGGCCCAAACACCAAATGGTCTCAAGCCAATGGCCCAAACGCCAAATGGCCTCAAGCCAATGGCCCAAACACCAAATGGTCTCAAACCAATGGCCCAAGCGCCAAATTGTGTCAAGCCAATGGCGCAAATATCAAAGTGGTGTCAAGCCAATGGCCCAAATGCCAAATGGTGTCACGTCAATGGCCCAAATGTCAAAGGGTGTCAAGTCAATGGCCCAAATGTCAAAGGGTGTCAAGCCAATGGCCCAAATGTCAAATGGTTTCAAGCCAATGGTCCAAATGCCAAATGATGTAAAGCCAATGGCGCAAATGGCAAATTTTGTCAAGCCAATGGCGCAAATGGCAAATTTTGTCAAGTCAATGGCGCTAATGCCAAATGGTGCCAAGTCAATGGAGCAAATGCTAAATGGTGCCAAGTCAATGGCGCAAATGCCAGGTGGTAAGTCAATGGTGCCAAGTCAATGGCGCAAATGCCAAATGGTGCCAAGTCAGTGGCGCAAATGGTGCCAAGTCGATGGTGCCAAGTCAATGGCGCATATGCTAAATTGTGTCAAGTCAATGGCGCAAATATCAAAGTGGTGTCAAGCCAAAGGCCCAAATGCCAAATGGTGTCACGTCAATGGCCCAAATGTCAAAGGGTGTCAAGTCAATGGCCCAAATGTCAAAGGGTGTCAAGCCAATGGCCCAAATGTCAAATGGTTTCAAGCCAATGGTCCAAATGCCAAATGATGTAAAGCCAATGGCGCAAATGGCAAATTTTGTCAAGTCAATGGCGCAAATGCTAAATTGTGCCAAGTCAATGGCGCTAATGCCAAATGGTGCCAAGTCAATGGAGCAAATGCTAAATGGTGCAAAGTCAATGGCGCAAATGCCAGGTGGTAAGTCAATGGTGCCAAGTCAATGGCGCAAATGCCAAATGGTGCCAAGTCAATGGCGCAAATGGTGCCAAGTCGATGGTGCCAAGTCAATGGCTCATATGCCAAATAATGCCACGTCAATGGCGCATATGCCAAATGGTGCCAAGTCAATGGCGCAAATGCTAAATGGTGCCATGCCAAATGGTACCAAGCCAATGTCCCAAATGCCAAATGGTACCAAGCCAATGGCCCAAATGCAAAATGATGCCAAGCCAATGGCCTAAATGGTGCCAAGCCAATTGCCCATATGGTGACAAGCCAATGGCCTAAATGATGCCAAGCCAATGGCCCAAATGGTGCCAAGCCAATGGCCTAAATGATGTCAGGCCAATGGCCCAAATGTCAAATGGTGTCAAGCCAATGGCCCAAATGCCAAATGGTGACAAGCCAATGGCCCAAATGTCAAATGGTGTCAAGCCAATTACCCAAATGTCAAATGGTGCCAAGTCAATGGCCCAAATGCCAAATGGTGCCAAGCCAATGGTCCAAATGGTGTCAAGCCAATGGTCCAAATGGTGCCAAGCCAATGGCCTAAATGTCAAATGGTGCCAAGCCAATGGCCCAAATGTCAAATGGTGTCAAGCCAATGGCCCAAATGTAAAATGTTGTCAAGCCAATTACCCAAATGTCAAGCCAATGGCCCAAATGTCAAATGGTGCCAAGCCAATGGCCCAAATGTCAAATGGTGCCAAGCCAATGGCCCAAATGTCAAATGGTGTCAAGCCAATGGCCCAATGTCAAATGGTGTCAACCTAATCGTTCATATGCCAAAATGGTGTTTAGTTACAGAGACCAAATGGTGCCGAGGTAATAATTGTCTCAAGGGCCTAGTGATGTCAAGTTGATGGCTCAAAACCCAAATTGTGTCAAGTTAATGTCCTAGGACCAAATGGTGTCATCGTAATGGTTTAGGGTCAAATAGTGCAAATTGTATGGCTTTGTTTCAAATGGTGTCAAGTTAATTGCTTAGTGTCAAATAATTTCACTTCCCAAGTATATCATGAAACTAGTACCAAACAGGGTTGTGTTTGGTACTAGCAACCTCGCCATGTAAAAATATCAATGGTGATTAGCCACTGCAAAAGCTCGGATGCAGCCTTCCTGTAAAAGGACCAGCATGCTTCACATCAGAGCGAAAATGTGAATGCTAGCAAATGCTTTGAAACAGGTTTCCTTTCAGATAATCCAGACTGCAGCGATGGCCTGTGTTTTACATTAAAGCAGGAAAGTAAATGAATGAAATAGATTATGGATAGTTTCCATCCTTGCTGATTGGCCTTCCCTAAATGAGAGCCAAGTCAGGTACCAATTTTATATTTGTAATTTGTAAGTAATAAAATAGTGGTATGTTATGAAGAATTGACCTCACTGAATTCCGGGAAATCTCTTAGTTTACTTCTTAATATCTATTTTTGTTTGTTCGTGCGGATTAATTTTTACAGGTAGTCCGCCTCATTCACCTACCTCCTTAGTTGCCTAGTGTGACAGATTGCTGAGATAATATTAATTATGCTCGTTCAAAGGTGAGCCGTCTTATTTCAGCAAATTACTAATGATATGGATGCTGAGTAGTGCCGGAGATGTTAACAATAGAACCAAGATCCCAAACCAAAGCATGTCGTAAAAGGAGAAAGAGGACTGTGCTTGGGACTAGCGGGGTCTCATCTTTTAAAAAAACCACACATTGACATTGTAATGAACCACTGCAAAGCTCGGATACAGGCTTGCTGGAAAGCACTTTCTGCAGTCCGAAAATAGTTATTGTCCATAGTGAAGCGATGATGGCCACAACATCAGACGGTTTTATCTTAATGTGATGTGAGCTGTATGAGGATTATAGTGAGGAAGCTTATGCGCTGGTCATCAATTTCACTCTTATCCCGAGTTACCTTGGATCAGTGGCAAGACTATAGGTCGAGGCGACTGGAGGTAACTTGGGATGCAGTCACTCTAGTCTTACCTTACCTTGATCGCCCACCGTTTCCGTTTATCACTGAGAGGCGAGTGCCTTAACCTCTTGACTACAGCGAGACCCCAGTAGAAACATACGCTTCAAATGTGAATGATTATTGCTTGGGAGCTGGCTTGATTTGAAAGGAGTTATCTGCAGGGTTGGCCAGTGCTAGACATTGGAAAGAAAGGGGATTGATTGCAGTTGCTGAAAACGGCGCAATTTAAAAGGGCCTGCTTTCGTCTTTACTTCACATTACTGCGAAACGGCGAACGACTCCAATTCTTGGAAACAAATTTACTTTCAAAGAGGTCGATTACAATGACGGCATTTGCTTCACATTGGAGCGCACAGGTAACTGAATAAATGAATTTATACTCGTTGACTAGACATAACTCTGCGTCGTCCTATCGGGTGTTTCACTCATCCGACGCGTGATCTTGAACTCCTGTAACCTGTGAATAGCTTATGCATCAATTTTCGAGGCATTTTTCCAAGTCTGTCAGTGATTTCTGTACGTCCCTCATATCCGTAATCAATGACTGCCACTGGGTGGGTAGCTTTTGTAGTTAGGCTGTCGGTTATTTCATTTTCGTGATTCCCAACTTGAACTGGACAGTACAACCGGAAAGGCTGTGGAACGTTTGAAGGAGTGTTTGAGACGGCCTCTCATGCCTGAACAATCCTTACTGGGCCTTTTGAAGCAGTGATTGAGATTCCTACATTGCAAACGTGTGTAATGTTAGCATGACAAATAATGTAATATTAGCTTGGCAAATAGTGGAATGTTAGCATGACAAATAATGTAATGTTAGCTTGGCAAATAGTGGAATGTTAGCTTGGCAAATAGTGGAATGTTAGCATGGCAAATAGTGGAATATTAGCATGACAAATAATGTAATGTTAGCTTGGCAAATAGTGGAATGTTAGCATGGCAAATAATGTAATGTTAGCTTGGCCAATAGTGCAATGTTAGCATGACCAATAATGTAATGTTAGCATGGCCAATAATGTAATGTTAGCATGGCCAATCATGTAATGTTAGCATGGCCAATAATGTAATGTTAGCATGGCCAATAATGTAATGTTAGCATGGCCAATAATGTAATGTTAGCATGGCCAATAATGTAATGTTAGCATGGCCAATAATGTAACGTTGGCATGGCAAACAAAGATAGAGAAAGATGTGTAGAAAAGATGGTTATATTCAGTTGCAAAAATGGAAACTTGTCAGCTGTTGGGGTCAGCAGTATAGAAACAGAATGTTCTGCCTGTAGGCCATGCGCGAGCCTTGTAGCCAAGTGCCTTGCTTGACCTTGATGTCCTGCCGACATTGTACCTGTTGACATCTCCATCTAACCTGTGGTTCAGTCAAGGATAACACCATAAGATGGTTGTTGCGTCGTCTGATAGCATGGATAATGCCACACTTCTGTAGAAACTGAATGCTATTCTTCTTCTCTTTCCCCCTCCTCCCCCCACTCCCCGTTGTGCTAAAAAAATATTTCCGATGCTAAAAATATTTGTATAACTTACTTAATTACAACCAGTTTATTATATGGGCATAGGCTATATAAAGTCAGCGTATTTGGTCACTGCGTCAACTTCTTAAATATATGTGCTCCACAGGGAGCTGAAACGGTTTTGATAGATTGACTGTATTTAAAAAAGTCAAAACTCGGCATCAACACAATGTGAGCATCAGCAACATAAGGGTTGGTGTCAAGTAAAACATGTTGAAGTGTCCTCCAGTCAAAGTACTCAAAGCAACCTGATCTCAGCAAAGCTTAAGTGTACAAATAACTGGGTCGCCCGCCTTGCGTGGGTTTATCGCGTCTGCTGTATTTTATTTTCACGGCCTTGTCATTCTCTATTAGTGCAAGCTGACGCAATGTGAAGAAAACCGATGCAAACGTGTGAATTGTAAATAAATACATTGTAAACGTCGATGTGAATGTTTCTCTGCGTGTCTGGACTTGACAACAACAATGAATCTTTAAATAGCTGAAGGTTAGGGAGTAAACAATGTTGGATAGGATGTAGTTGAGAATTGTGAAAGTTGATGCGGAGGTTGCTAATATGGTGGATGATACTGATAGCGTGACCGAATGGTTTCGAGGCCTGCCTGCCGACAATGGCATATGTTGTTTTTCTGTTGGGGGTGAAATAAAAAAACAAAGCCCAAGACGTGGCGACAGCAGTGGCGAAGCGGCCTGTAGTCCTCAGCCTAAAAAACCCATCGACAACCCCAGCCAGCAATGGGGGAAAAG
Source organism: Ariolimax columbianus (assembly GCA_036924085.1). Classification (NCBI taxonomy): domain Eukaryota; kingdom Metazoa; phylum Mollusca; class Gastropoda; order Stylommatophora; family Arionidae; genus Ariolimax; species Ariolimax columbianus. The sequence continues at coordinate 49,056,134 of JAVGWX010000005.1, read as the reverse complement.
TCGTATTTACAGTATAGTAAACAACCCGAGTCGTAACCGGGAATGGATAGAATTTTACCACTGTAACGTGCCAAAGTACAAGGGCGCACCAAATCCCGGTCGTCATGGCGCCTGACGATTCAGGATTAGTGTAACGTTTACTTGCACAATTTCCTTAATTTTTTACCTGGCTCCTAGATACTGAATACATTTGTCACCGCCTGGCATAACTGTTGTCGGGGATGAAGTGGTAAAGACATCCATTTTACTATGTTAATTTATGTTTGTAGGGAGGGGGTCGGCCAGCCAGTACCCTTCCTCTATGCCTTTTTATCTCTGACAGTACTCTTGGGGGTGGGGGAGGGGGTGTCTAACCTAGTACCTTTCATCGAGTAAAGCAACAAAGCAACGCTCTACCACCACCATAAACTCCAACGGTCCAAGCTTGTGGTAAAAAGGGGCTGAAGAGGGATGTGAATGAGGCTAACAATCTCATGTTAAACCATTGCTATTGAAACGTCCACTATAATTGCTTGGATAACGGCTTCTTGTAATGGGCACATGCATCACGCGGAACGAAACGATGAACTGATAAATGTTAGCAACACTTCAATAACAAATGCATACATAATTTCCTAGGTTTGGCTTAATGGGAAAGTCTGTAATATCTTTTATAATGGACCAGTGTCAAATATGTTACCAATTATATTGGATTGCTCTCCCAACTAACTTTCACGAATTGTTAACAGTGTCATTTTGTAAAGCGTAGTCTCAATACATTTGATAGTCACTTGGAGTCAGCCCAGTCGATTCTATTAAATATTTAATAATGAGCGAACCCAGCCGAACCAAGGGTACTAGGGACTCTAAATGTAAACATGGAACATTTAAATTAAAATGCGAGTTCTAGAATGCATCTTCAATGTGTTTGATTGTATCATAAGACAAAATTAGACTTGTTATTTTGCAGGAATAGGTTGAAGGAGGTGGGGAAGAGGTGAGCAAGAGCAGGGTTGTGAGGGAAGGGACAATCCTTCAATTGTTGAACGGCTATTTTTTGGTCATATTGTACTTTGATTGATGGGCAGATCTTCTGTATGGGTATTCAATCAATCAAAGACCATCGCTCCCATCTATGCATAGGCCATTGACAACACCCCACCAGCATGCACAGTCCTGGCTGCTCTTTCTGCCTCTCTCCATGTGTAATCATTTAATCTTAGTTTCTTCTCACATTCTGTTCTCCGGTGTGTTTGATTTTTAGGTCTACATCTCTCCCTTGAGTATTCCATGTAAGAGCCTGTCTGGCTGTGTTCGACTGTACCTTTCGCAGTATATGTCCTATCCAGCCCCATTTTTGTGTGTTACAATGGGTGTTGACTGCGTTCCCACAAGTCTTCATTCCTCACCATTTCCTGCCACTTTATTATCCTTCGTAGGTATCTGTTAACAAAAGACTAAGTCTTTGTTGTATGTCCTTGATCATTCTCAATGTCTCTGCTCCATACAGAAATATCGACTTAACACTCGTGTTGAATATTCTAACTTTGGTGTGAATATTCTAACTTTGGTGTGAATATTCTAACTTTCGTGTGAATATTCTAACTTTGGTGTGAATATTCTAACTTTGGTGTGAATATTCTAACTTTGGTGTGAATATTCTAACTTTGGTGTGAATATTCTAACTTTGGTGTGAATATTCTAACTTTGGTGTGAATATTCTAACTTTGGTGTGAATATTCTAACTTTGGTGTGAATATTCTAACTTTGGTGTGAATATTCTAACTTTGGTGTGAATATTCTAACTTTGGTGTGAATATTCTAACTTTGGTGTGAATATTCTAACTTTGGTGTGAATATTCTAACTTTGGTGTGAATATTCTAACTTTGGTGTGAATATTCTAACCTTGGTGTGAATATTAATTTCTCTGGATCTTCACATTTGGTTTAGTGTCAAGAATGCCCTCATGCCTTTACAATTCTGATACTTACATCTGCATCTGTATCTCTTTTTGTGTTTATTATGCTGCCCAAATAGGTAAAGGTATCCACTTCTTTCAACTGCTCTCCCTCCAGCATGATTGGTTCTTTGCTGATAGTGTTGAGTTTAAGGAGCTTTTCTTCATGTTGATATTCAGTCCCAATTTGGACAATTTACCCTATACGGGTATTGCTAGTTATTTAATTATGTGGAAATTGACCGCTCCATCCCCATGTTTCCTATGATATGATAAGAGTTATGGGGCATTCAGTTGGAATGATTTTGATTTGCAAATTTCTATTTGGTTGTCTTCAGGTCTTGTGAGAGCCAGACAGATTATCGTGAGTGATAAAAGTGAGCAGGCAATTGATCAGCTAGAAGTGAGTTTTTGTTGACATATAGTTTTGTGTTTCTTGTTGTTGATATTTACAACAGATGTACAAGTATACAGACAACTGGTTGATCGGTTTGGATGTTAGTCTTTGACCAGGAAGACATGTGTTCAAATTCTATTAAGGCATATACTTTTCTCTTTATTGAAGATACAGGGTAAATCATTATCTATATTCAACCACTGAATTTTCAATATCCTACATCTGCCATCAGTAATTCTAGCGACTCAGATATCAATTGAAGACTTGTAATATGCTAATTACATACAACTAATACTGATGAAAAATGTGGGGCAGGCAGAGATCCAACTGATAAGGAGATGCAATCTCACAACTGGTGACATACAGTTGTGAGACATGCACATTAAGCAAATTAATTGCAAAAAAAGATCAGCTTTTGAAATGAAGTCTTGCGGAAAAATGTTGAAAATATCCTGGACAGAAAAAAATAGACATAAATTTTGCAATCACTGCATATTACAGAAAATTGGCCCCAAGAAAAAAGCTTGGATATTTCAGACATGTGAACAGAATGATAATGGAGCCCATTGATTCCGGAAGAAGGAAAAAGTAAACCCTGACAGAGATGGCTTCAGGACATTGCGGACAGTCTGGAAAGTCTTTATTGATACAGGCTGACTAGTCCTAAACGAAGACACGTAACGAGCTGCTGTGGCGGAGATTACGCTCTGGAAAGAATATGTCACATGATTGATGGCCATCGGATCAACGTTGTCGGTAACCTTGAATTTATTTATCTTAGACACTCCAAATTGGAGATTGCAGTATAGGGAAAACAGTGTAGAAATGTTTTCAGACATGGTTCATCAATCAATGCTGTCACTCCTATTGGGCCATTCACAACCCTCCTTCAGCAAGAGACGAACTGCTGCGAGGAAAGGCCAAGTCAGATTATGTGATTTGTGTGGCGAAAATGTTAGTATTACTACAACGTTGGAAGATGAAGGAACCGTTTTATGTAGGATATGTAGAGTTGAAGAGAGGCAGGCACAAATGGAGTGCAATATAAGGGAAAATGAGAAGAGATTAGAGGAGATAGAAAAGAGGCAGATGGAAATAGAAGGGAAACAAGTGAAAATGGAGGAAATTTTAAAGAAGCTACAGTCAAGGTGTAGTCAAGGAAGTAAGGGAGATTTGAGTGAGGAAACAGCTCACAGGGCAGAGAGCTTTGGAGAGAAGTATGCACATATAGGTGAGGGGTCAGTTTTGGTAGTAGGAGATTCAATGGTGAGAGAGGTTGGCAGACATTTGTCTAAACAACACAACATGTTTGAAAGAATGGATATTGGGGGAGCAAAAATAGAGGACATAGAGGGGAGAATAAAGAGGTTAGATGACAAAGGAAACAGTCACGTGGTAGTATTGGCAGGTACAAATAATGTAAAGAGAGATGGTACAGAAATAATTATGGATAAATACAAAAGTCTTATGAGAACACTTAAGGAAAAAAAGTTTAGAAAGGTCACAATGATGGGCATTTTAGACAGAGCAGATGGGTCAGACTATCTAGATAGCAAAATAATAGGTATCAACCTTAGGTTACAGGTGATGTGTGCGGACATGGGAATGGAATTTATTGATGTTAAAGTAGACAAAAGTAAAATGTTAGATAGGGGAGGTTTACATCTAAATGAGATAGGACAGCATGTTGTAGCAAAGTATATGTTCTATCATTGTGTTAGAAATTTAAACTAGTTAGGCCTATGAAGTATGAGACTAAAGATAGGCCTACAATAGGGTGCTATAGAGGATGTAGTCAAAGGGGTAATTTGGTGTCAGGGAAGTGTGAAATACATAGTAGAAAAGCAAACACTAAAATGATAAAGCAGAAGCAAAAAGAGGAAAACCAACAACATTACAAACTAAAATGTTTTTATGCAAATGTGAGAAGCATAGTAAATAAAAGAGAAGAATTGGAACTGTATGTAGAAGAAGAAAAACCAGATATAATAGGGTTAACAGAATCATGGACATATGAGGAGATTGCAGATAGTGAACTTGAAATTGAGGGATATACAATGTTAAGGAAAGATAGGATAATTGGAGACAAAACTAAGGGAGGTGGCGTTTTATTATACTGTATAAATTCTGTTAATATAACGATCAAAGATTATTTATCATGTGGTAACAAAAATGAAAGTGTATGGGGAGAAATAGAAAGTGGGGGTGAAAAAACAGTGATTGGAGTGTGCTATAGATGTCCATCAAGTCAAAAAGAGGAAGATGAGGAGCTGATTAGTAGCATAGCAAAGGCAAGTAAAGGGAAATTATTATTAATGGGAGATTTCAACTATCCAGAAATAAAATGGGATATGGCAGAAGCACTTGTAGAGTCAAAACCTTTTGTTACGTGCATAACTGACAATTTTTTAATTCAACATGTAGAAGCAGCCACCAGAGGCAAAAACATACTCGACCTAGTTTTTACCACAGAGGAAAATATGATTGAAAACGTTACCGTTGGGGAACTGTTTGGCTCAAGTGACCATCAAATCATCCGTTGGGATCTTATTGCAGGGAAAGAAGTAAACATAAACACGCGAACATACGACTACTCTAAGACAGATGTTAAGAGGATGAAAGAGGCAGCGAACCACATAATCTGGAAAGATATTATTGTAGGAACAGATGTTGAACAGGAGTGGGAAAGTTTTAAAACAGTTCTAGAAACGCTAAAAGAGGAATGTGTTCCATGTAGGGAGGTAAACCCCAAGCGTAAAAAGTGGATAACTAGATTTGTAGTGAAATGTAGAAGAGCAAAAAATAAAGCATGGCAAAAATATATAGAGGCAGGTAAATCAAAAGAAACATATGTAAAATATTTGGACAAGCAGAACATATCTCAGAAAGCGAATAAAACAGCAAAAATAGACTTTGAAAAAAAACTTGCTCAGAGGATCAAGACTGACAGTAAAAGCTTCTTTTCTTATGTTAGAAATAAACAAAGAACGAAAGACAAAGTAGGCCCTCTCATAGACAGTACAGGGAAAATAATAAGTGAGAATAGGGAGGCTGCTAATCTGCTTAATCAGTACTTTGGCACAGTCTTCACAAAGGAGGACTGCTCCGAGATCCCAGAGCCTATAGATATTTTTCAAAGAGACATGGATACAGCGGGATTAAGATCAATCTGTATTACAGAGGAAATGGTTTTTAAAAAATTGGAGGGGTTGAAAGTGAATAAATGTCCAGGTCAAGATGGTATTCACCCAAAATTGCTGTATGAAATTAGAAACCAACTAGCAAAACCATTGGCTATATTATGTTCTCAATCACTTACAAAAGGGATTGTTCCACGGGATTGGAAAGATGCAGGAGTGATCCCCTTATTCAAAAAAGGCAAAAAATCAGATCCGGCAAATTATAGACCGGTGAGTTTAACGAGCATAGTCTGTAAATTGTTAGAGTCAATAATCAAAGAAAACATTGTAATGCATTTAGAAAAATTTAATCTAATTAGAAATAGTCAGCATGGGTTTACTAGAGGGAGATCATGCTTAACAAATCTATTAGAATTCATGGAGGAGGTTACTAAAATCATAGATAAAGGGGAGCCAGTGGATGTTATTTATCTAGACTTTGCAAAGGCCTTGATAGAGTACCTCATCAAAGATTATTTCGAAAGTTAAAATCACATGGAATAGGTGGGGAAGTTGCCAAATGGATTGAAAATTGGTTAACAGGAAGAAGGCAGAGGGTGGGCATAAATAAGGAGTACTCTGAGTGGAGTGAAGTGAAAAGTGGTGTGCCACAGGGCTCGGTTTTGGGACCAATTTTGTTCTTGATATATATAAATGATTTGGACATTGATATGAGATCCATGATTGCAAAATTTGCTGATGACACAAAACTATGCAGTAGTGTCTCATCTAAAGCGGAAGTGGATATATTGATGTCGGATTTAGATAAAATTCGAGAATGGTCTGTAAGCTGGCAAATGGAGTTTAATGTAGATAAATGTACAGTCATCCACATGGGTAGATCCAATATGGAACATAAATACAGAATGGGAGAAAACAATATTAGAAAGATAGATAAGGAAATGGACCTAGGGGTTATAATAGATCATACAGGAAAGGTGAGTGAGCAAGTTAAGGTAGCAGTGAAAAAGGCAAATGCAATGTTAGGTATGATAAAAAGAAATATTAAACATAGGAGCAAGGAAGTGATCGTCAAACTGTATAAAGCTTTAGTTAGACCTAGATTGGAGTACTGTGTACAGGTGTGGAGTCCTTATCATAGAGGGGACATAAACATGCTAGAAAGAATACAAAAAAGAGCGACAAAGATGATAGTTGGATTCCAGAATTACAGTTATGAGGAACGACTCAGAAAAACGGGCCTACAGTGTCTCGAAGAGAGAAGAATTCGTGGTGACTTAATACAGGTTTATAAGATGATCAGAGGAATCGATAAATTAGACTATAACAAGTTTTTTAAAATACAGCCACCTACAATAACACGAGGGCATAGCTACAAGCTGATTAAAGAGAGGTCCAGGTTAGATATTAGGAAATATTTTTTTAGTCAGAGAGTGGTGTCTGCTTGGAATGCATTGCCAGGGGAGGTGGTGGAGGCAGGGACAGTTAATGCGTTTAAGAATAAACTGGATGCGCATAGATTTTAGAGCAAGGTGATGTAAATGTAACTGGTTGTATACAGACTCTGCAGGGTCTTCTAAACCAGTATAAAGACGTTAAGTTAAGTTAAGTTAAGTTCAATCTTGAGCTGCTCTTTCTGCCGCTCTCAAGTTGAGGACTGGGACCGAATTTCATTGTCAGCCTCTTCTCTGGATGTTTCTTGGTCTATTTCACTTTCCCTTTCCCTGTGGATTCCATTTCTGGGCTTGTCTGGTCATGTTTTATGGTGGTTTCTGTATCTCGTGTTCTATCCATCCCAATTGCCTATGTTTCTAGATTTGATTTGTAAACTTAGCTTAATGTCTTTATACTGGTTTAGGAGACTCTGCAGAGTCTGTATACAACCAGTTTCTTGAATAGTGGTTAACCAATGTGCGAGTCCATCTTAATAGACTCAAACATCAGAACACAGTAGACCGTCAGACTGTTAGATGCCATCTATACTGCTCTTAACAAACCACCTAACCATGGTCGGTGTTATACAATGTCACACAGTAAGTTGCCTCTTACGACATGCTGTCTGTGGGGCAGTAGTGCTATTCTTGTCTTTGTCATACACAAAGACCTCGACGGACCACTCGGGACAGTGTTCCCTTCACTGCTTGTTGGCACTTTCCCATTTGCCGTTGTTCCTCACCATGTCTTGCCAGCCTGTACCTATCATCCTCTGAAGACATGTATTGATGAATGAGTTTCCTCTGTAAATTCTTTGTCATTATCCAAGTGTCATCTCCATACATGAGTACTGTCTTGACATTGGAATTAAACAATCTGAACTTTGTTGGTGTTAAAGTTCATAATTAGTAAGTTTACTCATTTGTACGCCTTGAAAAGGGAGTTAAGTAGTTGGTTGCAGTAGCTTTCCTCACATCCCAAGAGTTAACGGAGTACCAGGGTTTGTTCAGGTAGTCGTGCTATACTTGTCTTCATTTGCTTGTCAGTAACTACTACAATGATCACATGATTCCCAAATTCCTTAGCCAAACAGCCATGAAACAGCCTGTTTCCAGGGACAATTGCTTAGAAGTGAAGTGGGGTTCTTGGTCAGTATATTTTTCCTGACCGTAACATTGTCCGATGTTAGTCTGCATATTTCTACATGGGAAACAGAGCATACTGGCTACACAAACAATGATGCTTATTACCAGTTGTACAGCAGAGAGCAGGCAGTGGTCTTCAGACTCCGCACATGTCACGAACAGATTGAGGTACCATTTATTCAATAAACTGAAGATAGGTGCTACTGTGGGACAGGGGAAAATGGCCCTTGAACATGTGTTTCAAAATGGCCCCACAAATGAGAACCATAAAAAGCACATGTGACCACCACCAGTGCCAACACTAGACAACCTCGGGATGACAGATGCTTTCTTTGAACACACTTAAGTCAAAATCTCAAAGCGTACAAATAAGAATAATACCAGGATCCTACAAAATGTTGGATCATTCATATTTTTTGGTAGCAATATGGACAAGATGGGAGTACCAGATAAAGATATCAAATTAAGAATATGAAAGCTGAGAGCCATTATAGAACTTACAGATATCAACAGAAGTTAAAAAGTAAAGTAACCCATAGCATCACAGCTGTAGGGGTGTGATGTGTTAGCGATCTCACATTTCAAAGGCTCTGCTATATGAGAGCGGTAGCCATCTCCTCTCCCTTGCCTCTTTTACTTCCTGGACTGAATCGGTACCCATTTAAGGCTGGGTCAACCCGGTAGCCATTGCAGCTCCCTAAATTAAGAGAAATTAAGCCCAACACAAAAGCCAAAATCTTGGAACAAATGTAAATTCTGTGGATTGTATGGCCCTGAAGCAGCAAAAACAAACAGAAAGATGCAGACTTTCATAAACGGGGGCCTGCAAAGGTATGAAAATATGGAACTGTTGGAAAGAATCACAAAGATGTCAGTCAAACGTGAGATGAGGAGACGGCACTGGTTTTGGATAGGGCACACGTTAAGGAAACCAACAAAGAACATTATAGGGAGTTGTTGTTCAGGAATCTCTAGGACAAGAGAGGAAGAAAGACAAAAACACAGAAAAAAGAGTTCAAAACAAACAAAAAGGAAAAGGCAAAGATGTGAAAAGAGCTGGAACAGATAGCTCTGAAAGAACTTGACAACTTTTTGTTGAAAACCTTTGCACCACAGGATGTTGAAAGGTTTTGATTGATTAAATACCAGAATTATAAAGAATATTGTGCAATAATTATGACCAGCAATTTTGCAGTAATCCAGTAAATGTGCAATAATTATGTCCTATATCCAGTAATTATGCAATAATTACGTTCAGTAATCCAGTAATTGTGCAATAATTCTGTCCTATATCCAGTAATTGTGCAATAATTATGTCTAGAAATCCAGTAATTGCGTAATAATTACGTCAGTAATCCAGTAATTGTGCAATAATTCTGTCCTATATCCAGTAATTGTGCAATAATTATGTCTAGTAATCCAGTAATTGCGCAATAATTATGTCCAGTAATTGCGCAATAATTATGTCCAGTATTTGTGCAATAACTATGTCCTATATCCAGTAATTGTGCAATAATTACATCCAGTAATCCGGTAATTGTACAATAATGTCCGGTAATTGTGCAATAATTATGTCTAGTAATCCAGTAATTGTGCAATAATTGTGTTCTGTATTCCAGTATTTGTGCAATAATTATGTCCAGTAATCCAATAATTGTGCAATAATTTACATGTAGACTACCCTTTGTTCTTCCAGGATATCGGTGTTAACACAACACAAGATAACAGACAGGTAGTGTCCAACAGCGAACTTGTGGTCATTGCTGTCAAGCCAAATATGGTCAATCGGATTCTCAAGGAAGTTGCTCCGATTGTCCGTCCATCCAGCCAGTTATTTGTCTCCATAGCTGCTGGTGTGACTATCAGGGCAATTGAAAAGGTAGAGTGATCAACTATACTCTTTTCCCTGGATTTGTCCTCTTTTCCCTGAATTTGTTCTATTTACATTAGATTTGTTTTAGGGGACTGAAAATCCAACATTGTGAATGAGCTGACAGAAGCCAGAGACTCATAGCTGGTTGCTTCAATCGGGGTCAATGAACAAGAGCTGATCAATACCCTATTTCGTCTCCAGCAATGGCTGTGGAAACAGGCTGCAGTAGCAGAGTCTGACTAAAAGAATAGGGGTCACAGTCGAAAGGCAAACCCAGCACCAAAGAAGTCCGTTGAAATCAGATGTCAGGCCAAAAGGCAAAATACTGCAGCTTACCTGTAAACTACAATACAACTTAATTTTAAGGATTAGCACAGATTTTTTCTTTCTACCATGTGTTTGTTTTTACTGGAATTGTTCTCTTTACCATGAGTTTGTCTTTACTGGAATTGTTCTCTTTACCATGAGTTTGTCTTTACTGGAATTGTTCTCTTTACCATGAGTTTGTCTTTACTGGAATTGTTCTCTTTACCATGTGTTTGTCTTTACTGGAATTGTTCTCTTTACCATGTGTTTTCCCTCACTGGAATTGTTCTCTTTACCATGAGTTTGGCCGCACTGGAATTGTTCTCTTTACCATGAGTTTGGCCGCACTGGAATTGTTCTCTTTACCATGTGTTTGTCCGCACTGAAATTATTATTTTCCTTATCTTAGTCCTCTCTGTAATTGTTCTTTTTACTATTTACCATGTGTTTTCCATCACTGGAATTGATCTCTTTACATGTGTTTTCCCTCACTGGAATTCTTCTAATTCTTATCTTGGTCCTCTCTGGAATTCTTCTTTTCCATATCTTGGTCCTCACTGGAATTGTTCTCTGTACCATGTGTTTTCCGTCACTGGAATTGTTCCTTTCCTTATCGTTGTCACTGGAATTATTCACTTTTTCTGGATTTTGTCATCTTTTCCCTGGATTTCTCTTTTCTGGATGTTTGTCTTATCATCTTTTCTGATATTTGTTTTCCTTCCTAGATCATTTTTTTTTACCTGGATTTACTCTTCATGTATCTATTCTATTTTTCACGGATCTATTCTATTTTTCACGGATTATTCTATTTTGCTAGTGTCCTCTTTTTCCTGCATTTTTTCTGTTTTAGTGGATTAGTTCTGCTTTCCTTGGACTTGCTCTATTTTTCCTTAATTTAATTTCCTTTCTGTCTTCATTCTCCTTAGATCTTTCATCAGTGACTAAGTCATCGATGATCATCATGTCTATATAGGAAGTTTAAAAGAACTCCCTCCACTTCATCCAATCTGCAGTCATGGCATTCATAATTTTTATTTTGACTTCCAATTTTTGGAGGGGTGTCCTAGGTCAGCGTCTTTTATCCCTTCCTTCTGGAATTCATACTATAGCTGTTCTAGAGATGGTTTCAGGTTCTCTTCTTAAGACATGGCTTATTCAATTACAGTGTCGGACGGTGGCCATGGAAGTCGGAACCCGCTAAGGATTGTGTAACAACTCACCTGCCGAATCAACCAGCCCTGAAAATGGATGGCGCTAGAGCGTCGGACCCATACCGGGCCGTCTCGGCAACGACGAAACGAGGCCGAGACGAGTAGGAGGGCCGTCGGGGTGAGCGTGGAAGCCTGGGGAGCGATCCTGGGTGGAGCCGCCGCGGTTGCAGATCTTGGTGGTAGTAGCAAATATTCAAACGAGAACTTTGAAGACTGAAGTGGAGAAGGGTTCCATGTGAACAGCAGTTGAACATGGGTCAGTCGGTCCTAAGAGATAGGAAAACTCCGTTCTGACCCCGGGGCACTCTTTTTTTGTCTGACTTGATAACATATGAGCACGCCCGCAACCTATCGAAAGGGAATCGGGTTAATATTCCCGAACCTGGACACTGAGATTGGTCCTCTGGGGCCACGTGCGGCAATGCAAACGAAGTGGGGGACGTCGGCGGAAGCCCCGGGAAGAGTTCTCTTTTCTTTGTAAGGAGCCACATCCCTGGAATCGGCTTGCCCGGAGATAGGGACCGCGGCCCCGTAAAGCACAGCGGCTCTTGCGGTGTCCGGTGCGCTCCTGTCGGCCCTTGAAAACCCCACGTAGACGGTGTGAATTTCGTGCCAGGCCGTACCCATATCCGCAGCAGGTCTCCGAAGTGCACAGACCATCTGAAGACAGGTCAGTTTTACCCTACTAATGACGGAAAACCAGCTCATATCGAGAGGAGCCGCAGACACTTTGGTTCACGTACCAGGCTGATAAGCCAATGGCGCGAGGCTACCATGTAAGCCGCAATCCCGCCCAAAATCTCAGCACCACTGCAATGGGAGGCTCCTACATGTTCGGGACCTGGGGCTTGCGCCCCAGCCCTATCCGGTAGAGCTGCAGAAAGAGGTCTTTGCCGTCCGCCGATCAAAGCGGGCGGACAATTGCTTAATACTCACCTTATACGGCGATGGGGTGCGAAACCACCAACACAAGACTTAGTTCCTGGTCGGGGTATCGAAAACAGTAGAGCAGCCACCTCACTGTGAACTGTCGAGACTCAACCAATGACCATGAGATCTGTCCGCACACCAGGCGAACAACATCTCTGTGACATTACCAGGCTTGTCCTCTGGTTAAATGCACTTCGGCTACGATATCTACCTCTGTACGTTATCAGCCATATAACTATCATGCTGGACGCAGAAGAGATGCAGACCAGCGGACATTGCACACCTGCCCCACTGTGTCAACACCCCAGGTGGCGGGGAATGCTAGGCGTACCATCTCTGCATAGAAGCCAAGAAAATAAAGGGAGAAAGAGATACCCCACTCACATGCAAATGCTACGTTTCTGGCAGGACGTGACGATCCTGGGATACAGACACACTGGACTGCCTCTCTTCCGGGTAAACCAGTCCATCTCATATATCATCTCACATATCATCATTGCACCCTATAGACACGAGTAGTGAAGACTCGATAGTCTGGTAAGACAACTTCCATAAGAGAGACAACTCTGATCATAAACAACTGCTGCCTTGCAGATAGGCTGGGGACAGCCAAAGGCTAAGGAGGGCATCCCTACAGAAACGCCTGTTGAAATCGGATGCACGGGGCCGCAAGCCTAACAAAACAGTGCAACGTAAATCGCAGCATGATGACAGTACAACCGATTAGAAAAACGCATGGCGCTCATCCTGCGGAGTCCCGCCAGGCAGCGATAGTGCCGGGCCTCACGCCTCGAAGGGGCCCACACTTGACTACTGGTGGTCACCCACCCATGTGTCGTGGAGTCAAGGCACATGGCTATGGGGCAACTTCTATTGCTAAAACCTCAAGACCCTCAAAATACTACAGTGGAATGCAGAGGGAGTCATTAACAAAAAACTTTCCCTAATACATCACCTGCATGAAGGTAAGATTGACGTGGCATGTATCCAGGAAACGCACCTCAACAATAATCATAAATTCTCAGAGGATACCAGACCTTCCGTCTAGATAGAGAAGGCCACAAAGGAGGGGTCCTGATACTGACCAGAAACTGCATACCGAGTAGCGCGGTAACCGTCAATCACACCGGACAAGCAGAAATTGTAGGAGTTGACATAATGGCTCAAGAGACGAAGCTCCGCATTTTCAATCTGTACGGACCACCAAATAGAGACCTATCGCTCTCGAGTATGGAGGTCAGAGACTCGAACTGCATAGTAGTTGGAGATTTCAACAGCCACTCGGAGAGATGGGGATACTCTGACACAGACAGCAGAAGTGACGAAGTGGAAGATTGGGAGATAGATGCAAATCTCTCCCTAATCAATAGGCCGGAGGATAGCCCTAGCTTCTATTCAAGAACATGGCATACCACCTCGACTCCAGATTTGGCCTTCTCCACACAGGACATACACCATAAAATAGACCGCCAGGTGCTAAACCAACTGGCAGGTAGCGACCACAGGCCGATCAGGATAACCATTGACATGGAAGTAGGCCCACAGGAAACAAAACCGCTCCCACGTTGGAATTACAAACGAGCCGACTGGGACAGATTTGCAATCCTGACAGATGGGCTGTGTGAAACCATCAACACACGAAACACCAAAATGAAGCCCATGGTGGAAAGCCTAAGCAAGGCAATAATGCAAGCCGCCACTGAAACCATCCCAAGAGGAGCTAGGAAAAACTATAAGCCCTACTGGAATGATGAGTTGCAGAAAGTGGAAGATGCAGTAACAAATGCTAGGAACATGGCAGAGCGAGAAAAATCCATGGAGGCAAACATCGCCCTCAAAGCCGCCACGGCGAAGTACAAACACACTCTCAAGCAAACAGCAAGAGAAAGCTGGAAAAATAAAACGGAGAGCCTAAACCTGGACAAAGACGGGAACAAGCTATGGAAGCTAGTCAGAGCCATGAACGACGAAACCCCCGTCAAATAAACAAATTACTATCAAGCAGGGCGAGAACTTGATCACAGGTAAGAAAGCCGCAAACGCCTTTGTCGATCACTATGCCAGAGCAAACCACATCGAGGTCCCTGCAGATAAGCATACAGACATTAGCGAAGAGCTAAAGGGGCACGAAAACATGAATACGGCACCTGAAGAGCACATGATGGCCAAATTAACAATGCGCGAAATGGAAGAGGCTATGAGAACACTAAAGAAAAGGAAATCTCCCGGAAAAGACGGGATAACAAACGAAATGCTGATGGGGCTGGGCCAAACAGCGAAGAGGAAACTGCTATCGGTCCTGAACCAAAGCTGGAAAAGGGGAATTGTACCCCAGGCATGGAAAGACGCAATACTGGTACCAGTACCAAAAACAGGAAAGGACAAAACAGAACCAAATGGATACAGGCCCATAAGCCTACTGAGCTGTGTCGGCAAGCTGATGGAACGGATGATAAACACCAGACTGATGTGGCATCTGGAAGAAAAACGAATACTTATTCCACAGCAAGCCGGCTTTAGACAGCACAGATCCACTGAGGACCAGGTCATCCTCATAGCCCAGGAGATAGAAGATGCCTACCAGGCACAGAAACACACAGTAGCTGTTTGGGTGGATCTGGAAAAGGCATTTGACAAAGTCTGGAAAGATGGACTTAGAGTCAAGCTAAGAAGAAGTGATGTTTGTGGGAAAATGTACAAGTGGATCAACCACTACCTCAAACAAAGAACGGCCAGAGTCCAAGTACAAGGGCAGATGAGCAAAAAGGTGACACTCGAGCAGGGAGTACTGTCACCCACACTCTTTCTGGTATATATAAACGATATTACAGAGAATATACCAAGAAGAGTCCATAGCTCAATGTTTGCAGACGATCTGGCTATGTGGACCTCTGAAAAGAATCTCACCATAGCAAGAAATCGGATGCAGACGGCCCTAACATCGCTGGAAGAGTGGGCGAACTCATGGCTGGTCAAAATAAACGAGGAGAAAACCACATGCACAATATTCTCGCTTTCATTGAAACCCCAAAGTACCAAATTAAGTCTAAATGGCAAAATCCTGCAGCCAAACGACAACCCAACCTATCTGGGAGTCACATTTGATCGGCGCATGACATGGAAAAGTCAGATTGAGAGAAACCGAATGAAAGCCAGAGAAAGAATGGCAATCATGAGGAAACTTGCTGGCACAAGCTGGGGAGCAGACGAAGGCATACTAAAGAAACTGTACACTGGAAGAGTGAGACCAGTTCTTGAGTATGGCATTGCGGCATGGACAACAGCAGCGAAGGCGAACTTCGATAAAGTTAGCAAACTTCAAAACCAAGCCATGAGAATTATAACAGGTGGCATGAAGTCAACGCCAATTGTAGAACTTGAAAAGATTACAAAACTGCAATCCATGACCGATAGAAGAGACTGCAGAGCCCAGCTGCAGTCAGAGAAACTCCGAAGACTGACCGACTATCCAATGCACCAGAGACTAAACAATTTGGGAAATGGGAAACTAAAGCGGAGAAACTTTGCAGAAATAGCCAAAGCAAAGATGCACGAAGATCCCATAAACGTACTAACAACACCAAAACCCATCACTTCTGTACGAAAACCTACCTGGAGGCAGGATATATTTCCAGAGGTGGTAGAAAATATACCAGGTATTGCAAACAAAAACTGCCAGACTGAAAAAGAAAGGAGAGATACTACCCTAAGCTCCATAACGAAAAGCTACCCAAGCATGGACTGGACCCATGCATACACCAACGGTTCTGTAACAAATACTACACAGAACGGAGAGGCAGGAGCATTTCTGAACCTACCAAATGGCAGACAAATAACTCTGTCACTCGCTACTGGTAAGTACACAAGCAATTTCAGAGCGGAGGCAGAGGCACCGAGGGCGGCAGTGGAAGAAATGGTGACTCACAGTGAAAATTAAAGCCATATAGTCCTGCTTACAGATGCTCTCGCCGTAGTCACAGCGCTTAAAAGCCAGAAAAATACTGAGCTTAATGACTTAAGAGCAGCACTCTGCAAACTGTGCCAGCAGTCCGCACAAAAAAGAGTAGTGGTACAGTGGGTCCCATCACACTGCAACATCCAAGGCAACGAGGAGGCAGACAGACTGGCAAAAGAAGGTGCAAGACAGATACTAGTATGACGTACGAAGAGTCAAAACGGCTTATCAAAGCCAGATACATGACCAAATGGGAAACCGAACATACTGGTTACACCAAAAACGATGCCTATTACCAGTTGAACCGAAGAGAGCAGGTCGTCGTCTTCAGACTTCGCACTGGCCACAATAGACTGAGGTACCACCTATTCAACAAATTGAAGATAGGGTGTACCGACGAATGCCCGTTCGGTACTGGTAAAATGACCGCTGAACATCTGCTGCAGAACTGCCCGACATACGAGGATCAGAGAGAGCAGATGTGGCCATCACCAGTGGAACTGCGAGACAAGCTCTATGGCAGTGGCGACAGCCTCAGGATGACCGCCGCTTTTTTCGAAAAAATAATGGTTACTGTCTGACTGCGTACGCAGAAGAAGTGTGGAAAGATGACAATGTTAACGTTTCCATATACAGCTGGGTCAATTGGAACATATTGATAGCTGTGGTCGAGCCCAGTACCACTGCTGTAAGAAGTAAACATACTTACACCTAAAACACTGCTGGCACAATAACATCTTAGTCTGATTTTAAAATTTGTCACAACCTTAGCACATGGGGAGAAAGACTGTCTGGTCAGGCACAGCATACTGATCAGACATGTTAGTCAGGGTCAGGCACAGCATACTGATCAGACATGTTAGTCAGGGTCAGGCACAGCATACTGATCGGACATGTTAGTCACATTGAGTCACAGCATACTGATCAGACATGTTAGTCACATTGAGGCACAACATACTGATCAGACATGTTAGTCACATTGAGGCACAGCATACTGATCAGACATGTTAGTCAGGGTCAGGCACAGCATACTGATCAGACATGTTAGTCACATTGTGGCACAGCATACTGATCAGACATGTTAGTCAGGGCCAGGCACAGCATACTGATCAGACATGTTAGTCAGGGCCAGGCACAGCATACTGATCAGACATGTTAGTCACATTGAGGCACAGCATACTGATCAGACATGTTAGTCACATTGAGGCACAGCATACTGATCAGACATGTTAGTCAGGGTCAGGCATAGCATACTGATCAGACATGTTAGTCATTGTCAGGCACAACATACTGATCAGACATGTTAGTCACATTGAGGTACAGCATACTGATCAGACATGTTAGTCACATTGAGGCACAGCATACTGATCAGACATGTTAGTCAGGGTCAGGCACAGCATACTGATCAGACATGTTAGTCACATTGAGGCACAGCATACTGATCAGACATGTTAGTCAGGGTCAGACACAGCATACTGGCCAAGAACCAGATGTTTTCATGGCTGCTAGGCGATCGGGGATCGACGTAATCCCTGTAGTAGTTAGCGACACACACATGAAGCCAAGCATAGCACAACCGCCTGGAGGAACCCGGTCCACCTTCATCAGCGCGCTCGGCATGTGAGGAAAGCTACTGCAACGCACCACTTAACATCCTTTTCAGGGCGCACAAAAGAGTAAACCTACTCATTGTGGGCATTCGCAAACAACAACCTTAGCGCAAGTTAAAGGAAAAAAAAGAAAAAGATTATATTCAAAATTATTTAAATAAAGAATTGTTCAAAATTATTTACCGTAAAATGTCTTATGATAAGATCTTGTAATGCCATGTGGCATATATGAATGCTAGACCCATATTATTTGATGACCCACGCACATAGTGTATATTTTCAAAACCAATCTGCGATTGTAATAAAAAATCCAGCACCAACAGGGGATTGAACTCTGATTGCTTGATTGGGAAGCCAGTGCACTAACCACTGTGCTACCACGTCCCGCATAAAATGTCTTGTATAATACAATTATTACAAATTTTGGCCCACTAAAACTCCGGTACAGGTGTGTATTGTATGCGAGTAAAAAATAAATTTTTTAAATATCCAACGTAACATATATTGGAATGTTTGACAGTTAAAATAGTACAAATTTTAATGTCAGACATTGTGGCAAACCATATTTCATACTCTTGGTCATAAATCTGTCCATAATACCTAAAATTTAGATGTATACGTATTTCTGCTATACGTTGTTCAACCAGTTTTTCATAAAATACCTGATGGATGAGTTGCAGCTGTGGCTAAGCCAAGGAAGAGTTATCTTCAGCTCCGAAGGCAATTGTTGCCAGGGACCCACCTTTACCTTTCATAAAATAAAATCATGAATCCTATTTGACACACATTTTCATTTTAACAGAGAATTTTGTGCTAGATCAAGCATTTGTGTTGGTTGGTTTCTAATACCCACAATGGGTTGGTAACTCTTTTGTGCGCCCTGAAAAGGACGGAACTTGTGGCAGATTAACCAGGGTCAGGAGAAATATATTGACCAAGACACTCACCTGACCTCCTCGTTGGTCATCCTGGAAACGGGCTGTTGTTGAGAACAATAGTCTGGCTAACAAGGGGAGGTTCAACGTGATCCACGTAGTAGTGAGTGACACACAGATGAAGCCAAGCATTGCACAACCTCCTGAAGGACCCTGATCCACTTCATCAGCATGCCCAGGATGTCAGGAAAGAATTTGTGTTAGACATGAGTGCATATTATATGCAAGATTTTCCGGGTAAATATACAATTTACTCTGGACTTGTCTTTTCAGGAACTGCCGTTAGGTACACGTGTTGTACGTGTCATGCCAAACACTCCCTCATTAGTCCAGGCTGGGGCATCGGTCATGGCAGCTGGAAGTCATGCTTTAGAAAGTGATGTCTTCATGGTCCAGAACCTGCTGAGTACCATGGGCATCTGTGTGGAGAGTCCAGAGAGCTTGCTTGATGCTGTGACAGGTGTCAGTGGCAGTGGACCTGCATATGTAAGTAGTTAATTTCTGTGTGGTCTTCTCATGCACTGCATTAGAAAAATATCAGGCCTTGCCGAAGGTTTTAAATCCCTTTTCTCTCGACTGAGAGGCCAGTATCCAAACCACTCTGCCACTAGCTCATCATAAACCTATGTTTTGATATATGTAGGGGAAAGCAATGTTCAGAAATGTCAAGATTTTGATTCTTCATATTCGTTGTTCATTGTCAAACAACCGCTACCAAGCCCTATAAAGGGCTTTGCAAGTAGTCCAAAAAACAGAATGCGTTGTGTCGTAATTTACAGCTTGGTTGCGATATTTGCATCTTTCAGTCCAGCACATCTGACTTGGCATGGTATTTTTGGGTACCGGGTTAGCCTTCTCTCTTTGATCCTGTCTCCTTAGCCAGTCTGCCCTGTTGAAGCCCGTTTTCTAGGATCACCGGGTAGAGGTTGAGAAGGACCTTGGCAGCTCTGATTTACTGGCCGTGACGCTAGCATTCAGCTTTGGGTCACTGATACCCGGAGAGAGAGAGTTCAAGTCAAACAAAGGAAACAGGGAAGGTGTGGGGCAAGCACAATTGTTGACTCTGGACAGAACTTGATGTCCATCTAAGACGAGCTAGGAAAAATGTGGACCCATGACGTGTGTACAGAAACAAAAACATTTTCTAACAAAGGTCTATCTCTGGCGCTGGTCAGTTGTCTCTCCGAGACTGACAACAATATAAAAAAAAGATGGGCTTGTGTGACATGCACAAAAATCAAATCATTGCCATACTGAGCCTGTTATAGAAGGCTACTAAAAGTGTGATCCATGTCAACCCCAGGGAGTAAACAAAACACCCTGGCCACATAGAAAACGATGTCTACCACCAACTCTCCAGGCAAGACCAGGTGATCATTCTCCGGTTACGCACAGGACACAACAGACTGATATGTCGTCTGTACATCAAGTTCAAGATTGGCACTACGGATCTTTGTGCCTGCGGCACAGCCCCCAACACAGCCCCAGCATATTTTGCACTTCTACCTACTGTATACCGACAAAAGTAGTAGTATTTGGCAACAGCCAGTGTCCTTCCACAAGAAACTACGAAAGTGCATGGAGCCTTAAGTCAACTCGTCTTTGTTAGAGTCATTGAAGTCGAGGTCTGAAGATGAACAAGGAAAAAGAACCCCAGAAAGTAAGAAGACTGACAATAAAGATAAATCACTAATGGGCAAGCTGCAGAGCTTTTAAATCAAACGAGGGTTGGTCAGAATGGAGCGCGTGAGAGGACAGAGCAGGAGTTAAACCAATCAGCTACAGGAATATTCAGTATCAACACCCTAAGATGAGAGACGTGCGCACCTATGTGTATGCCTGGAGTACAGTGATGTTAATTTAAACCCGTTGTGTGGGAAGTAGCCATCTTAGTTTGGCATGTGTTCTAAAAGTATTTGAAACCAATTGGTAGGTTGATTTACCTTTCCACTCCAAGTGAAACATAGGACCCTCACTATAGTTGGGCCCATTACAGGTAGTCCTGTATCCTAGAATTTGCAGAGGTTGTTGTTCAATGCCCACAATTTCCCTTTTTTGTGCGCCCTAAAGAGGATGTTAAGTGATGGGTTGGGGTAGCTTTTCTCACATTCTGAGCATGCTGACTGGTCCTCCAGGCAGTTGTGCTATCCTTGGCTTCATCTGTGTGGCGCTCACTACTACGGGATCACATCGATCCACATCTCGTCAGCCAGGCTGCCTTGAAAACAACCAGTTTCCAGGGAACGCTACATGGAAGAGAAATATGGTCTTGGTCAGTATTTTGTGCCTGGCATGACATCCTACTCAGTGCCAGACTGAACTAGCATCTCAGTTCCCCTATATGCAGAGGTAGTTTCATATCAGTATTTTTATGTGAGTTTACAGTCCAATGCATACCTTTTAGTCGTCTTTCACAATGTTTGGATGGTTAATTCACCTTCTTGTTTCACTGAAGCATAACCTGCCACTACAACTGGCCCATTTTAAAGTACGCCTGTTTCTTAGCCTTTTGCAATTATTCACCTTTTCGCTCTAATGTAGAATACTGGCTTTAACGGCAGCTGATGGGGAAAGGAAACTGTCTGGTCAGGCAAAAATATACTGATCAGATTATGTTGGTCTAGATCAGGCAAAACATGCTGATCAAGTTAACACCTCACTTTTTAAGGGACGGCATGGACTAGTGGTTAAGTAATACGGCTCACAGCCTAAAGGTGCTGGGTTTGCTCCCCATCACAGCACCGGCCGTTACCAAGGGGAAGCAAACCTTTAGAAAATGCAGGAGGATGCAGACACTTACATAAAATGCATGCCAAAGTATTGGCGCACTGGGCCAACAGGCGCAAAATAAAAACAGTGCAACGCACACCGCCTTGGGGAATAGAGAAATAAGGCGAACCCAAAAAAAACTTCTAAGCAGTCCTCCCATAGCATGCTGATATCCTCATGAGGTTTTATCTACAGAGCATGAGGGAGTCCTTGCGGAAGATGTGTAGATAACATGGGCTTAAAACATCCACCACAACACATTTGGCTCAAGAATAACTTTAGCTCCCTGAAATTCTCAATGGTACTAGTGAGTGGACAACTGAAACTGCTTTGTGACATAACTTGCTTAACGTTTTTATACTGGTTTAGAAGACTCTGCAGTCTGTATACAACCAGTTTCATTTACATTTTCTTGCTCTAAAAGCTATGCGTATCCAATATATTCTTAAATGCATTAATTGTCCCTGCCTCCACTACTTTCAATGGCAATGCATTCCAAGCATTCACCACTCTCTGATTCAAAAATTTCCTAATATCTAATCTGGACCTTTCTTTAATTAATTTACAGCTATGCCCTCTTGTTCTTGTGGGTGGCTGTATTTTGAAAAACTTGTTATAGTCCAATTAATCTGATTAAGTCACCTCGAATTCTTCCTTTTTCTGGACACTTTAGGCCAGTTTTTCTGAGTCTCTCCTCATAACTGTAATTCTAGAATCCCAGTATCATCTTTGTCGCTCTTCTTTGTATCCTTTCCAGCATGTTTATATCTCCTCTATGATAATGATTTCACACCTGTACACAGTACTCCAACCTAGGTCTAACTCATGCATTATACAGTTTGACTATCACTTCCTTGCTCCTACGTTTAATATTCCTTTTTATCATACATAACATTGCATTTGCCTTTTTCACTGCTACCTGAACTTGCTTACCTGTATATTTTATAACCCCTAGGTCCCTTTCCTTTTCTATCTTTCTAATATTGTTCTCGCCCATTCTGTAATTATGTTTCATATTGGGTCTACCCATATGGATGACTACATTTATCTACAATTAACTCCATTGGGTAGAAGAGAATCTTCTTCTTCTTCGTACGCAGGGTAGAAGAGAATCAATTCAGTGTATTTGGACTTTAATATGTGGTTGGATTAGTCTGAATGCATTGAATTGTTTAAATCTTTTATTCTACTATTTTTGTTGTGAATAAAAAATAACAATATGTTAGACTACTTTAATAACAATATGTTAGACTACTTTAATAGTTCAATAACAAAAATCTGAGTGCTCCGCTGGGTCTTTGTTTTGTGTAGGACAAGAATAGCACCCCTGCCTCACAGAGACCATGTCGTAAGAGGGGACTAACTGTGTGACATCGCATATCACCGGCCATGGTTAGGGGGTTTATTTAGAGCAGCATAGATGGCACCTAACAGGCTGTGGGTCTACTTTGCTCTAGAGTTTGAGTCCATTAAGATGGACTGACACTTTAATTAACCGCCCTCCGTAAGCGCTTGTCCCAACGCAACGGAGTATTAAGCTGCTCAAGCCTACCCCACTAAGCAGGAAACCCTTATATCAGCTCATACCAGAGCTGGGACCTGCACAGGAGCATCTGCTCTTTAGAAGTACAGGTTGACAAAGAACTAGGAACTAAAAAATATACTACTGCAAAAAATACAACTAAAAATTGCAAATTAATTTGCAAAGAAAGCTCATAAAGCTAATATAAAAGAGTAGCAATCTGAAGAAAATCATATTTGTTGTTATTGGATAAATGTTGAAAATCTATTTAAAGATCTCAATTAATTTTGTTGGTCAAAACTTGTGTTTCTTCCCTAGGCGTTTGTAGCTATTGAATCCTTGGCAGATGGTGGGGTTAAAATGGGATTACCAAGGGATCTGGCTATCAAGCTTG
The DNA here is from genome assembly GCA_036924085.1 of Ariolimax columbianus. Taxonomy (NCBI): domain Eukaryota; kingdom Metazoa; phylum Mollusca; class Gastropoda; order Stylommatophora; family Arionidae; genus Ariolimax; species Ariolimax columbianus. The sequence goes on along the minus strand of JAVGWX010000005.1, from coordinate 49,032,576 downwards.
CAGCCCAGACAATGCTGGTAGGTAATTTTAGTCCAGATGAAGGTGATGCATCGAGAAAATGGGGCTGTGTGAGTTGAAATGGTGCTTGTTGCCCCATTTTCAATCCAGCCGGAGCATAAGGCCACTACTACAGATGTTCTCCTTTAGGAAGCCTGCACTAAATCACTGAGTGCTTTTGCAGTTATGGTTTTTCTTTTGTTTTATACATTGAAGTTGCTAGTTCAATTCTTAGTTCACCTGTACTTCTAAAGGTCAGATGCCCCTGTAAAGGTCCCTGCTCTGGTGTGAGCTGGATGTAGTCGGGAAAAGGGTTTCCTACTTAGCGGGCTAGGCTTGAGCAGCTTAATATGCTGCTGCCTTGGGACAAGCACTTACGGAGATTGGTTAATCGATGGGCAAGTCCATCTTAATAGAAAACCATTGAGCAAAGTAGGCCCGCAGCCTCTTAGGCGCCTTCTATAGTGCTCCTAACAAACCACCTAACCATGGCTGGTGTTATGCTACGTCACACAGCTAGTCACCTCTTACGACATGCTCTTTGTGAGGTGGCCCTATCCTTCACTTGGAACAAAAAAGGTGAAAGAAAATCAAACACTATTACTACATAGTGTCTCCTTTTCAACCCTGGGGTGTAGCATCTTCTACCGCACTGAATTGCTCTTTATTTATTCTTTTCAACTGCAGGGTGTAGTCTCTTCCACTTTACTTGGTTGCTTTTTTAAACCCTGGGGTGTAGTCTTCTACCTTACTTATTTACTCTTTTCAACCCTAGTGTATAGAGTCTTCTACCTTACTTATTTACTCTTTTCAACCCTAGTGTATAGAGTCTTCTACCTAACTTATTTACTCTTTTCAACCCTAGTGTATAGAGTCTTCTACCTTACTTTTTTACTCTTTTCAACCCTAGTGTATAGAGTCTTCTACCTTACTTATTTACTCTTTTCAACCCTAGTGTATAGAGTCTTCTACCTAACTTATTTACTCTTTTCAACCCTAGTGTATAGAGTCTTCTACCTAACGTATTTACTCTTTTCAACCCTAGTGTATAGAGTCATCTACCTAACTAATTTAATCTTTTCAACCCTAGTGTATAGAGTCTTCTACCTAACTTATTTACTCTTTTCAACCCTAGTGTATAGAGTCTTCTACCTTACTTTTTTACTCTTTTCAACCCTAGTGTATAGAGTCTTCTACCTTACTTATTTACTCTTTTCAACCCTAGTGTATAGAGTCTTCTACCTAACTTATTTACTCTTTTCAACCCTAGTGTATAGAGTCTTCTACCTAACGTATTTACTCTTTTCAACCCTAGTGTATAGAGTCATCTACCTAACTAATTTAATCTTTTCAACCCTAGTGTATAGAGTCTTCTACCTAACTTATTTTACTTACTCTTTTCAACCCTAGTGTATAGAGTCTTCTACCTAACTTATTTTACTCTTTTCAACCCAAGGGTTTAGAGTCATCTACCTTACTTATTTATTCTTATCAACCGCAGTGTGTATTTATTTTCCACCTTACTTATTTACTCTCTTCAACCCTAGGGTTTAGTCTTCTACCATACCCTGTTGCTATTTTCAACCCTAGGGTTTAGTCTTCACAGCTGGGGTGTAAAGGTTTTGCCAGAAATAGCGCCAGACTGTTCTATCTGCTGTCTTCCTCTTGGCCTGGTTCTAGTCTAGTTCTCAGCTTCTGTTGAACTGTCTTATATAGTCATCTCAGCAACTTTTGGGTTGCTCATGAGGGGTCTGGATGGCTGTAGTAGTAACTCATTCTGCAGATAGGGTAGACCACCCAAGCTGAAGATTACTGGTCTTTCAGCAACTCTTCTTTGATAGCTCCCTTCTGGTCTATTACAGCTCCAAGGTTGAACTGCACAAATTATTAGGAAACAACCAAAAGTTCAGATCCAAGTACTCTCATGTTGGCAACTGAAAGAACCATTGATGGCTATGTCAATGAATCGATACACTGATGGAGTTGCATTTAAGGTCATGGTGTTTATATGGAACACTTGAAACAGATCTTAGCTGTGGAGATTTTTTTAGAGATAGTATTTTAGACATGTTTTATTTAAGTTAGAAAGGGTGGGAGCATTGATAGTCAGTAGCCATTTATTGTTTATTATAGAATTGAAACTAACCAAGCTAACCGGTACAGATGTATTCAAATCTGGACATCGGAATACTTGAATGCATAGCGTTGGGTTCCAAGCCACGCAGATGTTAAAAACTACGTAACCTTGCATAACGCCTAGATTCATAGAAGCCTATTACTGCATGATCGGTAGTGACGAATGCTGTTAGCTGGTTTTTATGAAATCTTGAAGAGAAAACCTAGGCATAAGATCTGGAAAAAAAGTGGCCAATATAGCTATCTAGGGGAGCCAGATCATGGGCAGTTCAAGAGAGTTTTCCAGAGCGAAGATCGGACAGACAAATTGTCAGTTTCCAAAGTGAAGAGGGGAGAGACAAGTTGACAGATTCATATTCTAGAGCGAAGATCGGAGAGACAAATCATCAGCTGGCTGCGAGCGGAGAACAAGTCATCGGCAGCGAGAACATGACCGTCTGGATCACGTTGTAGAGGAAAGAAGAGAAAGCAGATAAGATTTTTTTGGAGTCCAGAGAGAGAAAGAGAGAGATTTCGACAGATCTTTCACCATGTGAGTCCAGATGTTCAGCAGCATATTAGGGAGAGGTAAATAGTAATGAAATTGATGTTTCTTGATATCAAGTGGTAGAACCAGATACAGTAGTGCGTCACGAGGAACACACACGAGATAGTCATCCTAGATACTACTTTATTTGCATCGCTGATGAGAATCCAGCGTCTTAACAGAAGTATCTAAAAAATCTAGCATCTAGCTAGAGAGATATTTGACTAGCACAGCATTCCAGCGCTCACTACAAGCCACCGTTGAGGAAAACAGGACCATTGACGAAATCACCTGGGCTGCAGAACAGACACAAATCTTCCATCCTGTGGCAATCCACATAACGGTTCGTCTATCAAATTACATGTCATCTAAAGTTACAGTTCAGCTATCAAGTTATAGTTTGAAAGCAAGTTTCTTTTAGTTTATATTTCTTACAGCCAGGCAGGTTTTGTTTAGAGTGAAGATTGGAGAGTCAGTTGTGAATGTGTAGAAATAAAGTTTCTTCGTTGTGTTTTATTTTCAGTTAGTGTCGTAGTTTATTTGTTTGACATGAGATATAGTTAGTGCAGACCCCTTGCACCATCTGCTACGGTAATTCAGCTAGCTGGAGCTGCTACACACTCAGACATATCCTGTTGAATGCCTGAGGCTTGCAGGGTTTGTTCCAACTACGAAGCTTGAAATCACTGCACTTGAAGCCACCTTGTACAATCTGAAGATAGTTATTGTCTTTTGCTCAAAGGTCTAAATTTGGTCCATTTTCCTTAAAGGCCCAAAACATTATTTTAACAGACTGTATGTCAGTCCTTCAAGCATTAGAAAATGCTAGACATGTAAATCTGATCTTGTCCAAATATCTCATGACATCGACCACATTATCACCTGTGTCATCAAAGTAGTTAGCCAATAGATTCCTAGACCCTCAAACACACTAGATAAAGCAGACTAGCAAAGAAGGTATCACGATAAAAACAGCCACACACAAAAGCAGCTGTTCAAACAGCCTGTTAGAACAGATGAGCCATGGGAAACATGGGGATGGAGGTCTTACAGACATAAAGTAAGCCCCCAACTCAAATGACAGTATCAATCAAATCACAAGGATGGATTACAGCACATCCCCTTTAACAAGATCTTGAACAGAATCTAACCACTCCAGAGTGACATGCCAGCTGTGTATACACTCATATGAAACCATCTCTTTTGAGTTCTTTGTGCTCAACAATGTTAAGAAAATTCTTCCTTTTCCGAGGCCAGATAAATGGAACACTTTCCATGGCACTAGCAAACTGATAAAAGACATACAGATACCTTCACCTGACCTTGGTCTGAAGGACAAGAGGCCTGTATGCTGCTGGATCAATAACAACAAACTCTATACCATCTACTAGTCCTTCAACGTATAACATCTAGTTCTTCTGGAACTTGCGTACCATCAACCAGGCCTCCGACAACCTCTGCACCATCAACAACTATAGTTCTTCTGCAACATCTAGTCCTTATTCAGCCCCTATTTCATCTACTGTTCCATAAACAACATCTGCACAATTAAGTCTGACTGACCAGTCAAAGTATGAGAACACACAGTTGTAACTAACAAAAATAAACATCAGAAATTGTTGGATGGCATTTTATTAATATCCCACAAGGTTATCACAATAAATGCTCGCTCTCCTTTTAATCTCTATAGGGTGCAGCCAAGATGGTTCTGGAAACAGGGAAACATCCAGGACTCCTAAAAGATGAGGTCTGTTCGCCATCAGGAACAACAATTGCAGCAATGCATGTTCTGGAAAAGAATGGTTTCCGTGGAGCCATTATTGATGCTGTAGAAGCAGCTACGTTACGGGCTAAAGAGCTTGGAGCAAGCAGCTAGTTCTCCAAATGGTGTTAAGAGTAATCTACTCCGTCGATCATTGGCCAGTGTGAAAGAGCAGTCAAGTGACCATCATGCCTGATTACACCAGATCTTCATATATTTTTTTGGCAGATCAGGGGCAGTTGCCTTCTTTACCGTGTAGGTCAGCCCCCCCACTGTATTTATTTAGGATCCATAACATGGAGATTATAGGACACATAAGGCCTGTGTGTAGGAAGCTTGGCAAGGTTACTGATAATTGAACATGGCTTTGTTTACTTGCCAAGCTGCCTACACACAGGCCTTGTGTGTCCTATAATCTCCATGTTATGGATCCTAAATAAATACAGTGGTGGGGGCGCCCTGATAATTGAACATGGCTTTGTTTACTTTTGCTGCCCTCCCCCCCTCTGTTTTAGAGATGCATGATGTGCATTTTATTTGAGATTGTGTGGGCCAGCCAATCACATTTATGTATTTGTGTGGGATGACCAATGGCATTTTTGTATTTTCTGAGATTGTGTGTGGGCCAGGACATTTATTTAATGTTTCAGATTGTGCACATGTTGCATAGTTCTGGTCACAGATACCAAAATAATTATTCTCTAATGAAACAACTCCTAGTCATGAGCTGTCCCTATGTGGTGCAGTTCCGGGTTCTTAAACGATTTCTTATTACTGACTGGTCTCATCTTTGTTTCTAGTGGATGGATACATTTGTTTTAGAGGATCACGAGCAAAACTTGACGACCTCCCTGCTAGATGTTGGAGTTGTTAAGCGGTTGGTCCACAAGATGAGGTGTGTGTGTGTGTGTATGATGGCCTTTGCCATTGGATTTTTGCCTCGTGGTTTGATTTTGTTAAAATATTTAACCATTATATTTCTTGCTAATAAATAAAAACCACCTTGTTTTTATCTTCAAAATGTAGGACTGGCCTAAATTTTTGTTGTTTTGAAATACAAATTCTTTGAAATAAGGGTGTTACACACAAAAATTACCCATGCCCCTCCTATAATCTCAACCCTATGAGGAAACTTCAAATAAAAGAAAGAAAAAAGCCTAAGTGGGATATGTGTGCCATCACAAAATTTTCAGACACAATTCAATACACTGATGAATGCACCTGTCTTGCTGGGACAATGATCCCTGGAAAATGTGTTGCAAAATTGCCCCAACATATGAGAACTAGAGCAAGCACATTTGGCCACAGACAAGCTCAGGATGACATGACCCCCCTGCTTTCTTTGAACAAATTCAAGTCGGCGTCTGATAGTGTAAGGACACAAGCAGAAACCCTATTTAATTCCTCACAAATGAAGGTTTCAGTATGGTTATGCATGCCTTTCACTCCATCAAGTGTGAGGGGAGTTCTGTGACAAGACTGTTCACAACCAAATAGTGACCCCAGAGTATTGCAGCCATTGACCACCTCGTAAAGCAAAATTGCTGATTGGATGAGTGGAAGTCAGGCATCACCAAACTGGACCTTCATTTGTGAGGAATTTCTATATTTCACCCAAAACTGATACCAATGGTTAGTGCATGTCATTAGGTGGCCATCTTTGAACTGCAATTATGACATGGTGCTCGTCTGCACTGTGATGACTGACATATGCAGGACGCTCCTGACATCCTTAGCGACCATTTTTTTTTTTTTTTAACAAGTTACAATACAAAGGTAGCGGTTTTTCCTCATTTCTATCCCACTTTTAAGAGTTTCTTTTGAAGCCAGGGGAACATTGTGCAGTACCCACAAGCACAGGGCTTGGGCAGATACAGCAGCAACAAGTATAGGGGCTTGGGCAGGTACAGCAGCAACAAGTATAGGGGCTTGGGCAGGTACAGCAGCAACAAGTATAGGGGCTTGGGCAGGTACAGCAGCAACAAGTATAGGGGCTTGGGCAGGTACAGCAGCAAGTATAGGGGCTTGGGCAGGTACAGCAGCAACAAGTATAGGGGCTTGGGCAGGTACAGCAGCAACAAGTATAGGGGCTTGGGCAGGTACAGCAGCAAGTATAGGGGCTTGGGCAGATACAGCAGCAACAAGTATAGGGGCTTGGGCAGGTACAGCAGCAACAAGTATAGGGGCTTGGGCAGGTACAGCAGCAACAAGTATAGGGGCTTGGGCAGGTACAGCAGCAACAAGTATAGGGGCTTGGGCAGGTACAGCAGCAAGTATAGGGGCTTGGGCAGGTACAGCAGCAACAAGTATAGGGGCTTGGGCAGGTACAGCAGCAACAAGTATAGGGGCTTGGGCAGATACAGCAACAAGTATAGGGGCTTGGGCAGGTACAGCAGCAAGTATAGGGGCTTGGGCAGGTACAGCAGCAAGTATAGGGGCTTGGGCAGATACAGCAGCCACAAGTATACAGGCTTCAGCAGATGCAGCAGCCACAAGTATAGGGGCTTGGGCAGATACAGCAGCCACACGTATAGGGGCTTGGGCAGATACAGCAGCCACACGTATAGGGGCTTGGGCAGATACCACAGCCACACATATAGGGGCTTGGACAGATACAGCAGCCACGGCCACACATATAGGGGCTTGGACAGATACAGCAGCCACAAGTATAGGGGCTTGGACAGATACAGCAGCCACACATATAGTGGCTTGGACAGATACACAGCCACACGTATAGGGGCTTGGGCAGATACAGCAGCCACAGGTATAGGGGCTTGGACAGATACAGCAGCCACACAAATAGGGGCTTGGACAGATACAGCAGCCACAACCACATGTATAGGGGCTTGGACAGATACAGCAGCCACAGGTATAGGGGCTTGGGCAGATACAGCAGCCACACATAGGGGCTTGGACAGATGCCACAACCACACGTATAGAGGCTTTGACAGATACCACAGCCCCCTGTATAGGGGGCTTGGACAGATACAGCAGCCACAGCCACACATATAGGGGCTTGGACAGATACAACAACCACACGTACAGGGGGGCTTGGACAGATACAGCAGCCACAGGTATAGGGGGCTTGGACAGATACAGCAGCCACAGCCACACAAATAGGGGCTTGGACAGATACAGCAGCCACAGCCACAACCACACGTATAGGGGCTTGGACAGATACAACAGCCACATGTATAGGGGCTTGGGCAGATACAGAAGCCACAGGTATAGGGTCTTGGGCAGATACAGCAGCCACACATAGGGGCTTGGACAGATACAGCAGCCACAACCAAACGTATAGAGGCTTGGACAGATACCACAGCCACCTGTATAGGGGGCTTGGACAGATACAGCAGCCACAGCCACACATATAGGGGCTTGGACAGATATAGCAGCCACAACCACACATATAGGGGGGCTTGGACAGATACAGCAGCCACAGGTATAGGGGCTTGGACAGATACAGCAGCCACACGTATAGGGGGGCTTGGACAGATACAGCAGCCACACACATATAGGGGCTTGGACAGATACAGCAGCCACACACATATAGGGGCTTGGACAAATACAGCAGCCACACACATATAGGGGCTTGGACAGATACAGCAGCCACACACATATAGGGGCTTGGACAGATACATCAGCCACACACATATAGGGGCTTGGACAGATACAGCAGCTATACATATAGGGGCTTGGACAGATACAGCAGCCACACATATAGGGGCTTGGGCAGATGCCACAGCCACAACCACACATATAGGGGGGCTTGGACAGATACAGCAGCCACAGGTATAGGGGCTTGGACAGATACAGCAGCCACACGTATAGGGGGGCTTGGACAGATACAGCAGCCACACGCATATAGGGGCTTGGACAGATACAGCAGCCACACACATATAGGGGCTTGGACAGATACAGCAGCCACACACATATAGGGGCTTGGACAGATACAGCAGCCACACACATATAGGGGCTTGGACAGATACATCAGCCACACACATATAGGGGCTTGGACAGATACAGCAGCCACACATATAGGGGCTTGGGCAGATGCCACAGCCACAAGTATAGGGCTTTAGCAGATATCCAGCAGCCACAAACATGGGACTTGGGCAGATACAGCACCCACAAGTATAGGACCTGATCAGATACAGCAGCCACAAATATAGGACCTGGTCAGATACAGCAGTCACAAGCATAATAAGACTTGGAACAAATACATGTAAAGAATTGACATTGACTTAAAAGTTTCTACAGGATGGGGTAACCCTTCTATAACATGGTTGTTGATACTATTATCTTCTCGCCATTCAGGCCTGGCAACTAAATTCTCACAAATATGTCCATTTTCACACATAACAAAAGGGGGCACACATATATGTCCATTTTCACACATATAAAAAAAAAGGGGCACACATATATGTCCATTTTCACACATATAAAAAAAAAGGGGCACACATATATGTCCATTTTCACACATATAACAAAAGGGGACAAAGCTCAAACACTGTTACCGACACATCCAAATCATACTATTAGGCAAGGCAGGAAATCGACACCACAACCATTCTCCTCAATTCCGCATGCTTACACTGTGTTGAGTTGAGTTGTGTTCTTTTTAAATCCTAACGGAGACCCACTTCATCTCTTACACAGTCCAAACTATATGTTCCACTGGTCAGTTTTTATACTATGTCTAGCACAAGTTTGTATGTCCTGGGCTCCTTTACCCACAGCTATAATTAGCTTGTACGAAATCTGTTGATCAATCATATACTATGTTACCACCTTCAAAATGACTCAACTATGACCAAATTTATCTTGAAGATATTGAGAGAGAGAAATGCTCATAAATATACAGTGAGGCATACCAAAATATTGAAACAATTATAACATTCAATATTATGTGGGCGAAACAATATGTTGTAGGGACATAACATTCAATAAATATGTGAAAGTTGTAGGGGACATAACATTCAATAAATATGGGAAGTTGTAGGGGACATAACATTCAATAAATATGTGAAAGTTGTAGGGACATAACATTCAATAAATATGTGAAGTTGTAGGGGACATAACATTCAATAAATATGTGAAGTTGTAGGGGACATAACATTCAATAAATATGTGAAGTTGTAGGGGACATAACATTCAATAAATATGTGAAGTTGTAGGGGACATAACATTCAATAAATATGTGAAGTTGTAGGGGACATAACATTCAATAAATATGTGAAATAAACGTTTTAAACCACAAGGTAGAAGAGGAGTGACTACCAGTAAGTAAGAGAAGAGGACTCTACAATCCAAGGTAGAAGAGGAGTAGGGGTGACTAAGTAAGATAGAATACACAATCCATGGTAGAAGAGGAAGGACTAAAAGTAAGGTAGAAGACTCTACACCCCCAGCAGAAGAGGAGTGACTAAACCAGCCACAGATTTCATTCTTGGTATGTACCATTTTCTTCCTTCTCATTTAATGACCTAAGCTGCTTGTTTTTTAAAGTAAAGTAGATTTCTCCAACAGAATCACTGCGGATCCATTAGTTTAGTTAGTCCCTTACATCCCATTACTGTAATAACTCAAAATAGCTAATGATATTTATAAGGTTGCATTATTTATATCGATCGATGGGATTGACCAAGACCGACCTACAAGGCACTGTGCCTGGGAAGCGAGGGAGACCAAAACAAAGATGGGAGGACAATATAAAAGAGTGGATGGGAAGGTCTTGAGCTGAAACTAGTACCCTGGCAAAAAAAATCGAGACATTTTAGGTTACGGGACTGATGATGATGATTTATATTAATTGTATAAAAATAGTGTATGACCAGTGAAGGCAGCATTAAAGTGACACTATACAATAGGAAGACTCATATTATATTTCTCTTGTGACGATTTACAATAATCAATCAATCGTAAAGTTATTAAACGGGGCTAAGTCACGACGAGTGTCAGCTGGGGTCTTTGTGTATCACACAGACAAGAATAGCACCACTGTCTCGCAGAGAGCATGTCGTAAGAGACTTCTAACTGTGTGACACGGCATTCCACCGGCCATGGTTTGTTAAGAGCAGCATAGATGGCGCCTAACAAGCTGCGGGTGTACTTGCTCTATCGTTTAAGTCTATTAAGATGGACTCCCACATCAGTTAACCACTCTATGCTGCACTTGTCCCAACACGGTGAGTAATAAGCTGCTCGAGCCTAGCCAGCTAAGCAGGAAATCCTCATCCCAGCGACATCTAGCTTACGCCAGAGCTGGGACCTGCACAAGAGCATCCACCCCTGTAGAAGAGTACAGGTTGACCAAGATTAAACGTTCATATGTGTGTTGTACCTTGATTTCATCTACTAACCAAATCAAAGTATTGTTCATTTCAAGGGATGCAGCCGCTGGATTTTCATGTTTGGAGTAAATGTGTAAACGATGCATCAGTCCTGTCAATAAATTGTTATCCTGTCACCCGCCAAGTAGTGTAACATCGGAAGATCAATTATGAATATAATTACAGGATTGAAGAGGACAATAAAAAAGGAGAGACCTGGGAGTTATAATAGATCATACAGTAAAGGTGCGGGAGCCAAGCCCAGGTAGCAGTGAAAAGGGCTAATGCCACGTTGGGCATGATAAAAGAAACATTTCATATAAGAGCAAAGAAGTAATAGTCAATATAAATCATTAGTGAGACCTAAATTAGAGTCCTGTGTTCAGGTGTGGAGTCCATATAATAGAGTGGATATAAACATGCCGGAAAGGGTAGAAAGAAGAGCTACAAAAATGATTGCGAGGTTTCAGAATTAAAGTTATGAGGAAAGCCTAAAAAGATAAAAAAAAAATGGTCTTCAGTGACTAGAACAAAGATAAATTTCAGGTGACTTAGTACAAGTATATAAATGGAAAGGATAAATTAGACTATACCAAGCTTTTCAAAGTACAACCGGCTACAAGAACAAGATGACACATCTACAAATTGATAAAAGGCAGGCCTAGATTAGATATTAGGAAATATATTTTTTAAGATAGAGAGGGGTGAATTCTTGAAATGCATTACCTCAGGATGTAGTAGAAGCAGTCAGTTAATGCTTTCAAAACTAGATTTGATGCTCACATTATTTTCGGTATCCGTGGAGTGAAATAAACTGGTTGTATACAGACGCTGTAGAGCCTTGTAAACCAGTATAATGAAGTTAAGTTAAAACAAGTAAACTGAAGGGACTAATTCCCTTTATCTGTGCTGAACTTCTGTCCTTGGACCAGTGCAAAGTAAGCTCCCTTCTTGGCCAGCAACTCTTGGTGAGTTCCGCTTTCAACAAGTCTACCATTCTCCATTGTGTAAATTATGTCTGCATTTTGAATCGTTGTGAGTCGGTGGGCAATGACGATGCATGTTCTACCTTCTCTCGCCTTGTCCAAGGCTGTTTGCACGATCTAGGGAGACAGAAACATGAGAAGTTTACCTTTTAAGTGAGGCTAGAAACTTGTTTGTATAAAACACATTGCTACAGAAACCACAGCAGCAAGGACACGCATGGCTTTGATGGAGACTTTCTGAATGAGCCGGGTATAATGGTGTATCCTTCATAAGGAGTGAAATGGAAGAGACATTTATCTCCAGACCTTTAATAATTAGATGTATATGTGTCCCAAAGATTGTCACAACTGGGAGTGGAATGAGCTGTGAATCTAACTTAATGCTCTCAGGTATGCCCAACACGTGCCTGCTGACAGTATAATCCTTCAGATAACATAAGTGCTTGCTCCAAACGGCTTGGATTGGCACACTGACATCGGACAGCAGAGAATAATCATCACAGCGCAAAAAGACAAGCAAATTGCACAGAAGGGCAGAATGTAAACACAACATAATTACCGACATCTTTCTTATGTTCTTCACAAGGGGTAAAATGAAGCGCCCAGAACGGACTACAATCACAAGATGTAGGGGAGGGGGGGGGGGGTTTAGGCAGGTCGCGTGTTCGAATCACGGTGGAGAACAGGATATTTGTTTCATGTGGATCATCTGGTAACAATTTCCCTGATCTCTGGGTAGTGAGATCGGACTCTCACGTCCTGTGTCGAGCACGAAAAAAATTACTTGGCAGTTGGAAATCGAAAAGAGTAGGCTTAACGGCCGCTGACCGGATAAAATTGAAATTTTTCCAAGATTTATGTAACTTTCCCCTGGTGGTTTGTTAACAGCAGCAATAGAGGACACCTAACTGGCTGTTGGTCTACTTAGCTCTAGTGTTGAGTCCATTAAGATGGACTCGGACATCGGTCAAAAACCACCCAACAATAAACTGGTTGTATACGTCACTGATTGCGATGGGCAACTATTATTATTCTAACCTTCCAACATCTCCCCAGAGGTAGATACCTTCAACACGTAGCGTCTGACAAGATAAACTCAAGAGTTGTTGTTGTTGAATGTCCCCAGAGGAGATACCTTCAACACGTAGCGTCTGACAAGATAAACTCAAGAGTTGTTGTTGTTGTTGAATGTCCCCAGAGGTAGATACCTTCAACACGTAGCGTCTGACAAGATAAACTCAAGAGTTGTTGTTGAATGTCCCCAGAGGAGATACCTTCAACACGTAGCGTCTGACAAGATAAACTCAAGAGTTGTTGTTGTTGTTGAATGTCCCCAGAGGAGATACCTTCAACACGTAGCGTCTGACAAGATAAACTCAAGAGTTGTTGTTGTTGTTGAATGTCCCCAGAGGAGATACCTTCAACACGTAGCGTCTGACAAGATAAACTCAAAAGTTGTTGTTGTTGTTGAATGTCCCCAGAGGAGATACCTTCAACACGTAGCGTCTGACAAGATAAACTCAAGAGTTGTTGTTGTTGAATGTCCCCAGAGGTAGATACCTTCAACACGTAGCGTCTGACAAAATAAACTCAAGAGTTGTTGTTGAATGTCCCCAGAGGAGATACCTTCAACACGTAGCGTCTGACAAGATACGCTCAAGAGTTGTTGTTGTTGAATGTCCCCAGAGGTAGATACCTTCAACACGTAGCGTCTGACAAGATAAGGTCAAGAGTTGTTGTTGTTGTTGAATGTCCACAGCAAATAACTTTACTCTTTTGTGCGCTCTGAAAAGGGCGTGAAGTGGCGGGTTGCAAAAGCTTTTCCCTCATCCCGACCGTGCTGAGGAAGGTGAACTGGGGTACTCCAGGCTGTTGATCGCTACTATGGGGAACACATCTCCCAACTCGTTAGCCAGTCTGCCATAAAATAGCATGTGTCCAAGGAAAACTATATAGAAGTGGGATGAAGGTCAATATGTTTTGCTTGACCAGACATTAGTCCTCGCTCTCCAATCCCAGATATTAGTATTCTGCAACACGCACGAACTGACAGCATAAGTCCAGGGGTAGGTGAAATATTGAACACACTTCTTCTGTCAGTATTAGTCAAGTGGCATATGAAGGCAAATGAATATATATAAGGTCTTGAGTTTTGCGGATAATGTGTAGATCTATTAACATGTTCGGGACGATGATGCAAACGTCTGGTCAGGTAAAACATACTGATAGGACATGTTAGTCATGGTCAGGTAAAACATACTGATAGGACATGTTAGTCATGGTCAGGTAAAACATATTGATCAGACAATGTTAGCCAGGGTCAGGCAAAACATACTGATCAGACAATGTTAGCCAGGGTCAGGCAAAACATACTGATCAGACAATGTTAGCCAGGGTCAGGCAAAACATACTGATCAGACAATGTTAGCCAGGGTCAGGCAAAACATACTGATCGGACAATGTTAGCCAGGGTCAGGCAAAACATACTGATCGGACAATGTTAGCCAGGGTCAGGCAAAACACATTGATCAAATAATGTTAACCAGGGTCAGGCAAAACACACTGATGGGACATGTTAGTCACGGTCAGGCAAAACACACTGATCAGACATGTTAGTCACGGTCAGGCAAAACACACTAATAGGACATGTTAGTCAGGGTCAGGCAAGACACACTGATCAGACATGTTAGTCAGGGTCAGGCAAAACACACTGATCAGAGAATGTTAGTCACGGTCAGGCAAAACATACTGATCAAACAATGTTAGCCAGGGTCATGAGAAATATATTGGCCAAGACCCTCACCTGACCTCCTCGTTGGTCGTCCTGAAAAAGGGCTGTTGTCGAGAACAACATTCTGGCTAACAGGGTGAGATCCGACGTGATCCCTGTAGTAGTGAGCGACACGAAGAGGTAGCAAAGCATGGCGAAACCGCAAAGAAAACCCCAGTCCACCTTCATCAGCACGCTTGGGATATGAGGAAAGCCTTGACAACTCGCCACTTAACGTCCTTTTTAGGACGCACAAAAGAGTAAACCTACTCACTGTGGGCATTCAGAAGCAACAATTAACATGTTCGGGTTTGCAGGAATGAAGGAGCTGATCCTATTATTGCATCAGGGGCACTCGTTGAGGGAACATTAACAATGAAGAGGGGGAGAGGAGTCTAACCTCTGATCAGGCAAAACATACTGATAGCACATGTTAGTCTGGGTCAGGTAATACATACTGAACGGATGTGTTAGTCAGGGTCAGGCAAAACATACTGAACGGATATGTTAGCCAGAGTCAGGCAAAACATACTGATCAGATATGTTAGTCAGGGTCAGGCAAAACATACTGATCAGATATGTTACTCAGGTAGAATATACTGGCCTCACTTCCACAGGTCTCCCTGAAAATGGGCTATTCTTATAGCAGCCTGGCTAACAACGTGATCCCTGTAGTATTGAGAGACACGCGATGAAGTCAAGCATAGCACAACCGCTTTGATGAACCTGGTACACCTTCATCAGCACACTCGGGATGGGGGGAAAGCTACTGCAACACACCACGTACCGTCCTTTTTATGGTGCACAAGAGTTAATTTACTAATCGCGCGCATTCAACAAAAGCAACAATGGAAAGAGATGCAGTTTTGAAGTTGATTAACGACAGCCTTATCAGATGAAGGCAGTGCAAACAATGAACCACTGACCCACATATTGTAAAGTTTTGAAGTCATTCGCAGGCCCAGCAGACATCAGCACGTGATAAAAAGGAGCAGGAGTGTGTACAACCAGAAAGCTACAAAAACCAGTAGTAACTGCACTACTCACCACTTACAAAAAGAGATTTAGCACCTGCAGGTCTACCCTGAGTGCAGTAACGTCGATTCTTAACAAAACAGAACATTTGATAAAAGGGCGACAACACAAGAAATTGTCTCACCTTCTCGCTCTCAGAATCCAAAGCAGATGTGGCCTCGTCCAGCAGAAGGATCTTCGGATTACGGATTAATGCCCTTGCAATGGCAACACGTTGTTTCTGTCCCCCTGACAGCTGAGTCCCTTTCTCCCCTACCATCGTATCGTAGCCCTGGAAGAACATCGAAGTGAATTAATTACAGACCAATATCCATTATTTATGTTTGTCATTACTGTATCTACAGAGTAGGAATAATGAGCTAATATTTGGGGAACTACAACTAGTTTTCGGCGTTCGTCCTGAAAAGAACGTTATATCGTAGTTTACAGCGAGGCTGCGATATCTGCGCCTTTCGGCCGGGCACATCCGATTTCACTGTGATCCCTATCTTTTGGCCAGGCCCTAGTAGGGACCAGTGCAGCCTGCTTCCAGGGCCGCCACGAGGAGGAAGAATAGCGTCTTGGTCAGCTATGGTTCGCTGACCCTGATGCAAGCAGTCAGTTATGGTTCGCTGACTCTGATGCAAGCAGTCAGCTATGGTTCGCTGACCCTGGTGCAAACAGAGCTATGGTTCGCTGACCCTGGTGCAAGCCGTCAGCTAGGGTTCGCTGACCCTGGTGCAAGCAGTCAGCTATGGTTCTCTGACCCTGGGGCTAGCAGTCAGCTATGGTTCGCTGACCCTGGTACAAGCAGTCAGCTATGGTTCGCTGACCCTGGTGCAAGCAGTCAGCTATGGTTCGCTGACCCTGGTGCAAGCAGTCAGCTATGGTTCCCTGACCCTGGTGCAAGCAATCAGCTATGGTTCGCTGACCCTGGTGCAAGCAGTCAGCTATGGTTCGCTAACCCTGGTGCAAGCAGTCAGCTATGAGTCATCGGGTAATGTCAGCTCATGCACTGCTGCATCTTTTTTCCATTTACGGAACATAACCGAGGGCTTTGAAATACGGAGATAGAGAAAAGCGCGGAGAATCTCTTGGAGAGAATGGGAACACAAAAGGAAGTCTTGGAGAGATTATAGTCGAACTGTTTACCATTTTGCTGAAAACTTCTACTTCTTCTTCTTCGTTCATTATCAAACTCCCATTACCAAGCCTTAAAAAATGGCTTAACAAGAAGCAGGATGTTGTTCGGAGAACGGAATGCATAGTGCCGTAGTTTACAGCTTGGCTGCGATATTTGCACGCGTCGGTCTGACATATCCGACTTCAGCCTAGCATTTTTGGGGGGATATCAGGTTAGCATCTTCGATCCCTTCTCCTTAGTCAGTCCGCTCTGTTGCAGCCTATTATCCAAGATCCCTACGTGAAGGTGGAGAAGGGTCTTGGCAGCTCTGGGTCCCTCGCCCTGACGCTATCAGTCATATTTGGGTCGTTGACCGCTGCAGCGCATGCGCTACTCAGCATCTTGATCCCGCTGAAAATAGTCCTGGAAGGAAAGGCGGTGGGCAGACATGACAGAGGTAAACAACGCGTTACGAGAGAGGAAATACAATTATAAATAGGTTTGATCAGATATCGCACTGAGACGAAAACACAAAGGAAACCAATACTACGACCAATATGCCGTCATCAGGGACAAAGAGCAACAACAACAATGAACTGACGATTCATTGATGAAGGAGAAATGCATAAAAGGTGGATGCCAATATATAAAGACGAAAATAGTGTACTTATCTCAGAATTCGTCACATTTCTCCTCCCAGATCAGATGCAGGATCCCAAATGACAGAAACAAGTGAGATGAAGTGGTCAGGAGGGCGTCAGAAGTGAGGAAACTGCCGAATAAGTCAGCAGCGGCCACATACGGAAAGAACAAATGGTGATATGGGTAGATGGAAAAGAATTAAAGCAGAAGGATAGAAGCCGGTATGAGATGATAATTGAAGGAAAGTTATGGAAATTATTAATGCCATGTGGTTGGAGACAAGCCACAAAGGAGATGTCTGTTCTCAAAAGCGAATTATGACGATCGTCAGAAGAAAAAAACTAAGCCTGTGGCAATAAAAACTGCTTTATCCCGATGTCCGGGGCATTGAAGTGGCTGGCAATAGGGGAACCCATGCGATTATGGATGTCATTGGTGTTGTCGGAAACGCTGACGCAGTTCCAGAACGAGGGACGATAGCAACAAAAGATACAAAAACAAATTTGACAGATGTGCACATCACGGCAAACGATAAAGACGGAGATCAATTGCAGTCATCTTGTGATGTGCGATTAGCAACTTATTTAATTTGATCTAATTAATTGCATCATTTCTCTTGTACCGCGTTAATGAAAATGCTATTCCAAACAAGTTGGGGATTCTCTACTTTACATTTTTAAGTGGCCAAGCTGTTAGAGACACGGGTTAAAACCCCAACTTTCTTGCTGTGTGAATGAAAATACTTGTTACCAAAAACCTTGTTTACAACTAACTGCATCGACATGTCCCCATTTTCCTTTCCTTTAAGGAAAGGCACTAGTGTATTTAATGTTTGTAATATTCATGAAGCCGATTTAGATAGATATTACCACTGAAATCAGTTTAATGCGGACATTGATCCATATATCCTTGTGGAACATGGACATTAAATGTGACATCGGAACGGATAATCCAGGTTATGCAGATGAGGTGCTTCAGGAAGATCCTTGGAGGGTGATATAGAGATAACATCACGAATGACAGGACACACATTACTGTCTAGCTGTCTATCGGGCCGTATCCGGACCTCCTTTTTATTGCTAATCACGAAACCCCTGCCTGTACGGCCATGTGATACGTTCTCAGGAAATGCTCACTCTGATACTCCGAGAAGCAAGGTGGCAAGAGAAGATTCGGTCACTCGTAGATACGTTGGACAGACGATATTCGCAAGTGGATGGGCATGCCATTTATTCAAACCACAGCGCTCGCAGAGGATAAAGCACGATTGGCCGACAGTTCATGATGCACTGAGATATGATGCCCTAACGACCTCCTAGGTTACCAGACAGACGAGACGAGACGAGACAAAACGAGACGAGACGAAACGAGACGAGATTCGTGACACTGACAGTCTAATACTCACATCCGGTAGCATGCTAATGAAATCGTGGGCATTAGCTATTTTGGCTGCAGCTAAAACATCAGCCATAGCGATGTCTTCCTCTAATCCGTAGACGATGTTGGCCCGGATGCTGCGGTCAAAGAGAATGGGTTCCTGACTAACCACGCTGATCAAAGAACGTAGGAACTTCAAATTGTACTGCCGGATGTCCGTTCCATCGATGATCTTAGGTGACAATAAAAAGAAAAGATGGTTCTAGAATGTGAAGAATAAATGTGACATGATGAGGCACGTGAAAGACTAGTTGTTGTTCTTATTGTTATTAAACAGCTTCCCCAAGTGATTATCGCCCCAAAACTGCTGAAAGCTATCTGTTGAGTGTTAGGAAAAACCGTCTTTCTCCGAGATCATAAATATGGAACACTTTGTATGGAACTAAACAACAGCTATCAAACACTTGCAGATACCACTTTATGAGATTTGGGCCAAAGGACAGGGACACATACGCTTCTGGATTAACAAACAAATAAACACACGAACAGACAGACGAACTACCGAACAAACAAACAAGCACACAAACGAACGAAGAAACAAACAAACTGCCAACCAACCATTCAACTATCCGACCAACCAAACAACCAAGATTATATCATCGATTAATTTAAATATCATCATGTGGCATGTCCTTTATAGAACGTCGCTCCCATCACAGTCTATCTGAAAGAAACTCGTTCCTTTGCTAAAACTCCAGCCTCCGCCACAGTCATACCTGGATATCTTGGTGCCATCGTCTTCTTGGTCTCCCCCTTCCTCTTTTACCTGGCACCATAACTTCCATCACTGTTCTCTCGAGACCGTTGTGTCTCTTGATGTGACCAAAGTATTTGCATTTTCTGGCCAAAATGGAATTGATAAACCAGTTATCCTCTATGCTCAACTCTTGCCGAATGTCTACATTTGTCTTTTTCTCTATTCAGGGTAGCCTGAGGTGGCTCTTCAGGCTGCATCTCTATTTGGATAGGTCTGCAGCTATGTCTTCCCAAGATATCAGATCCATTACCAGTGTCCCGCTTACATGTCCCGCTTACATGTGTCTTTGAACCGCAATTGTGGTCGCCCCACTGTTGTTGTATCACACGTCAGCTGTTCCTAGAGAATATCTTTGGGAATGCGAGCATCTTTCATGCGACGCATATCACCAAGTCGTCGCAGTCTTCGATGGTGAAGGAGAGTATACATACTTGGAAGACCCGTGCGAGAATGCAGCTCTGCATTTGTCACCCTGTCTCTGAATGAGACGCCAATGATGGATCTAGAAATAAATATGTTGTTTGTCCATCGTTTCCGAAGTGGACCACATTGTCATCTGTCAATTCTAGAGTGGGTTCATAGATGGCTGATCAAAAGAGTCCGATCCCGAAAGGGTCTGTTACACTGAGAAGTACTGTCTGACCGTCAGAGGCAACTCGTCTCTTGCCGTTCGTGTCGCTCGTCTCCGTACAGTTTTCTTTGAAAGCCGCTCATCAGACATGTGGACAACATGGCCAGCACATCTAAGCTAGAATTTGCACAGAGTTGTGTGGATGCGTGTCATGCCTGCCCGCGAAAGAACTTGTACATCTGTAATCCTATCTTGCCATTGTATGTTCAACACTTTTCTTAGGCACCCACATGAAAATGTTCGAGCTTCTTGGCATGTCGACTATACAGCGTTCATGTTTCACAGGCGTACAGGAGAGTTGGTAGGTCCACTGTCGGGTAAACAAATAACACAAGTTTGAAAGGCCTTTTCTACACAAATGTCTCAACCTACCTTTATGGGCCTAAGTCTAGGGCTCGAGGGCCTCTTGTTAGTGTTATTCTCTTTGGACTTACACGATTCTACAAAAAATGACTAATGTGTTTTGGGTAGTTGCTTTTTCCTGTCAACACTGCCGTGTTTTGGGTAGTTGCTTTTTCCTGTCAACACTGCCGTGTTTTGGGTAGTTGCTTTTTCCTGTCAACACTGTCGTGTTTTGGGTAGTTGCTTTTTCCTGTCAACACTGCCGTGTTTTGGGTAGTTGCTTTTTCCTGTCAACTGTACTGTATTCAGGTATCACCTTGGCACTTCATTAACAAAACCTAGATTGTGAATGGAAATGAATGTTGAATGTGGAGGAGAAAAGAGCACGATCACTTGGCTGTGCTTAGTGCATCAGGTGCAAATAATCCGACACTTCTTCGCCGCATTTCCAGTGGGATTTCCATGTTCGACGCAGGAATGATTTAAATCTTCTGCTCCCTGAGAATTGGTTACACATCGACTACAGATCTATTATCGAGTGCTGTCAATATGTCCTTACTATCTCTATCTAACTATATTTGCTTTAGAAGCCATAGTATCCACTCTTTCATTACAAATAAATATAGCAGACTTACAATAGAGCCCTCTGTTGTGTCGTAGTACCTCTGAACAAGGGAAACAATCGTGCTCTTACCACACCCACTCATCCCGACCAGAGCTGCTGTCTGTCCAGGCTTTACTTCCAGGTTAATTCCCTTTAATACTTCAATCTCAGGACGAGTGGGATAACTGAAGTTGACGTCCCTCAGATGAATCTGGCCCGAAATGGTGGACTGAAACAGGAAAAACGGGACAACGATTTGTAAAAAGGTCTTCCTATTAATCAGCTTCCCTTATCGAATAACGTTTGGGGACTCTAGCTAATAGTGCGTGAGGTCTCATGGCTTTCCTTCCCTTCCCGGGCGGAAACCAGAAATGTTTTTCCCTTCCTCCCTTGCAGAAACCAGACATGTAACTGGGTTCTTCTCCATATGCATACCATTTTAGAAACGTTTGTCTGTCCGGGAAAACTCAATATTTAGTATTTTAGAATAAGTTAAACTGAAAGATAAAATAAATCTTTTATTCTAAACCGCTGGAAATACTAAATTAATGACCAACAACGACATGTTGGATAAAAGATAATGGCCAGGAACTCAAAGTGGTCGACAGTTTTAAATATCTGGGTTCGATTGTCAGTAAAGGAGGATCAAAATGTGAGGTGTTGACTAGAGCAGCACAAGCAATAGTGACGCTTACACGGTTTAAGAAAATCGGGCAAGATAAACGGTTAGCCATATGCACGAAGATCAGATTAATGCGTACATTGGTCTTACCAATATTCATCTATGCTTGTGAGGCATGGACAATTACAAGTGACCTGCAGCGACGGATACAGGTGTTGGAGATGAAATGAGATGAGATGTTTTCGAAGACTTCAAAACATCCCGTACAAAGATCGAGTTACAAATGAGGAAATACGAGTAAGAATTACAACAGTATTATGGTCTTTTGAAGACCTCCTGGCAACTGTCAAAAGAAAGAAACTCGCTTGATACGGTCACATATCGAGATCAAATGGTTTTACAAATACAATCCTCCACGGAAAGGTGCAAGGCAGACGAGGAAGAGGTCGTCCCCCCAAGAATGGACCAAGCTCCAGCCAGAGGAGGCACAGGCAGCGGCCGCTAACAAAAAGGGGTGGCGTGGGGTTGTAGGTATGTCTTCATGTGTGCCACAACCACCACATCGGTTACTGGATAACCTGAGCTGACCTGGTTCTAAACCGACATCGATTATAAGACGCACTCTTACTTCATCCACACGAACACAGAGCTTGATTACACCAAATTAAACACATTTATCAATAATATCAATGTTACCGTATTTTCCGTAACTTGTGGAAAAGAAATGCCGACGAAAGCTCGTGAGAGTCGGGATGGAGGGACGTAGGTTGACTCTAAACTTCCTGTGGACCGTCGCAGGCGTTGTTCACGTCTACTGACATTTAGTAGCTAACTCAAACCTAGTGCGGGCTAAAGGAATCCGACAATCTAATTAAGGGAAAGCATTATGAGATCCGTCAAATGAGATTGAGGGAATGTGATTTCTGTAATTCTTTGGAATATCAAAGTGCAGAAATTGAAGCAAGCGCGAGATAAAGCAGGTCACATTCACAGATATTTGTTCGCCGAACTTCATCTACGACGGATGATCGCAAAGGTTTTCCACTTTAGTATGAAGGAATGAAGGCACTTTCCTGGAAGTTGGTGTGAACTTCAGTCCTTCTATGGGAACTTCAGTCCTTCTATGTGAACTTCAGTCCTTCTATGTGAACTTCAGTCCTTCTATGTGAACTTCAGTCCTTCTATGTGAACTTCAGTCCTTCTATGTGAACTTCAGTCCTTCTATGTGAACTTCAGTCCTTCTATGTGAACTTCAGTCCTTCTATGTGAACTTCAGTCCTTCTATGTGAACTTCAGTCCTTCTATGTGAACTTCAGTCCTTCTATGTGAACTTCAGTCCTTCTATGTGAACTTCAGTCCTTCTATGTGAACTTCAGTCCTTCTATGTGAACTTCAGTCCTTCTATGTGAACTTCAGTCCATCTATGTGAACTTCAGTCCTTCTATGTGAACTTCAGTCCTTCTATGTGAACTTCAGTCCTTCTATGTGAACTTCAGTCCTTCTATGTGAACTTCAGTCCTTCTATGTGAACTTCAGTCCTTCTATGTGAACTTCAGTCCTTCTATGTGAACTTCAGTCCTTCTATGTGAACTCAATGTGCAAGTCTTCTCTCATCTATTGTTCACCTTCCTGATTCTCCTCCGTCTGGGTCGACAAACACGTCTCCAGTTCAGTAATCAAGTCCTGGACGCCATAATAAGGGTGAACGAAACGGATTCCTTACGCTTGGGAACATGAAGAAGCCATTATGTGCCAAGTACGTTTATTATGGTGGTTAGGGCATGTTTTCATACCCGCACGGGTGACTGTATTTTTTTCGCTTCAACCAGCCAACAACCTCGCTTCAACCAGCCAACAACCTCGCTTCAACCAGCCAACAACCTCGCTTCAACCAGCCAACAACCTCGCTTCAACCAGCCAACAACCTCGCTTCAACCAGCCAACAACCGATATATATATATATGATGTTTTCCTTTTGGCCCTGACTTCGTTCGTTCTCAATCTCCCGCTACCAAACCCTGAAAGGGCTTAAGTAGAAAAATGTATTCCAGAAAAAGAAATGCGTTGTGTCGTACATAACAGCTTGACTGCGATATTTGCACCTTACGGTCCAACACATCCGACTTCAGCAAGTATTTTTTGAGTACCGGGTTAGCATTCCCTCTTAGATCCCTTCTCCTTAGTCAGTCTGCCCTGCTGCAGCCTGTTATTCAGGATCACTGCGTGGAGGTGTAGAAGGGTATTAACCGTTCTGGCCATGACGCTAGCAGTCAGCTATGGGTCGCTGACCACTGCAGCTCATGCGCTGCTCAGCATCTTGATCCCATGTTTCCCGTGATATACTATAATGTGTATGCAGGAGTTCCCTAAGCCAAGAATATTGTTTCAATGGTTTTGCATGTGCAAACACATTAAGAAACGCTGGGCTAAAAAGATTAGCCCTCGCGGTAAAGATGTTCAATGAGCACTACATTTCGTACGCTTTGTTTAAATAGTGATTTGAAAAACTAGAAGTTGTTGTTCTCTTACAGTTGACCCAAAGACACAAGAAAAACACTAATATAGCCAACTGTACATTGAACGAAATGTGCATCGCTTCATCAATGTGTCAGGATATTACAGTAATTATATGGAAAGTGATGGAACGCATTGTATTTTTGTTTGCGAAACCAGCAAGGCGAGTTTACCCGCCTTTTCCCTTACACTGGAGTATAGAACCACCGCTAATGCTGGCCTGCTTTAGGACGACTGCACCAAAGCACTTTTGTGATTTGTGCAGGAGTGGATGGCTTCTGTATACATTTGATTTACACCATACTGTCGCTTACCTTATGAGTTAGGTATTATTGTCTCCCTTTTGCAAGCCTTTTGTCTTTTTAACAAGTTCAGTCATTTTGGTTACGCTATGACGTTTTAACCATCTTGAGTCTAATGACAGTCGGCGTGATATTACCTCTGGTAAGGGTTACATTATTTAGTATTAGAGTGTCTGTCAGAACAATACGATAGTTTTTTTCTAAAACTACAGACAATTTCAACCATACAACAAAAACAAACACGTGTCTGTGTTTGCCCGTCTTCGTAAAGTTCTCAAATGGAGAGGTCTATTGACAGATCAGTAGCACAAATAATTATGTCTGGAATTTATAGGTCTGGGTAATTATTTTTTGCACTGTGCGTTGTTCTCTTCCCGAGTTAATTATTATTAACGAAGTAAAACTATTTACAGGATTGTATTCTTTTTGGTATTCGGTACAGTGCTTGTTTTTTTAGTGTGCTGCTCAAGGTCAGAAGGTCATAAGGAGTATAAGAGGAGACCAATCCTTTGAGCCTGATTATCGTGCGGGTTGGGACGTGTTAAAAATATGCACTGCTCGCGAGCTTTCCGTTTCGTAACTTTTGTTCTCTTTCTTGTGTGTGTTGTTTGGTTGTTTTCTGTGTTAAGTGAATATTTTGTATAAAGTGATTATCGTAATTTCGCAGATTCTGATTATATTTTTGGTAAAACTCTCAAACACATGAAGTCGTAAAGATGAACTTGGCGTATTTCAAATTGGCATGGCAACTCCACGCTTCTCAGCAGCTATCGAATTATCACCATACAAAATGTATATGGAAAATTGCTCGAGAAGATAGAGGCCAGGAAAATAATGGTCTACCTTGAACGGGAGCAAATTCTACCCGGTACGCTGGGCAGCTATAGAACAGCGAAGAAGACCTGGGCTAAAGCTGGAAATTTCTCGTTTGATGTGTACGAGGGGTTTCAGTCAAAGCAAGAAACAGACGCGGCGGCACTCGACCTGGAAGATGCATACAACCCTGTCGATTTTGGGACCTTACCTGTCTGCAGCAGTGTGGTTTAAACCCGTGGCTGGTTAGTTGGATATCAGCTGCCCTGATGGAAAGAGCAGTGTGGTTTAAACCCGTAGCTGGCTAGTTGGATATCAGCTGCCCTGATGGAAAGAAGAGTTGCGCTATGTGTGGCTCGTGGACATCAGAACCGAGGCGAATATGTCCAGGACTGCCTCAAGGATCTCCGCTCTCACTGGTGCTGTTCAACATTTGCACAGTAAAAGTGGCCAATATTCAACCCGCAGGAACAGGGCGAACGTTGACATTTGCCGATGATATTCTAACGTACAGAACTGGCTCAGACAGGCAAGAGTTGGTCAAAGACATCCAGGAAACTTTGCAAGGAATCTCACAGTGGTGCAGCGACTCAAACTCCAAGATCAATCCGAACAAGGCCTGCATGATGTGGTGCTCTTTGAATAATTCCATAGTAAAGGCTGAACTCCCGGGCATCACCTTTGATGGTTGCACCATTGACAGGTGCGACAGGTTGAAATACCTCGGAGTGACTTTTGATCGCAGTCTTTCCTATAACTTCCATGTACAAAGATGCAATAGAGGGTTAGGAGCACTCAAGACCATGGCTGCTGCCAACTTGGAACAACGCCTCCTGTTAATCCTATTTCGTCAGGTCGTATTGTCTGTCATCGATTACGGGCTATGCATCATCACACTATCAAGAACACAGTGTGTAAGGTTGGACCGCATCCAGAATGAAGGTATGCGTCTGGTTCTGGGCGGCACTAGAGATACCCCGATTGTGATGAGGTACATGTTGGGATTGTTATCGGTGACAGCCAGACATAAACTGGCACAAGTCAAAGCCTATATGCGTGTCACCACAGACACGCAGTACCTTCTGTGCTGTAGTATCCTAGACATTAAGGAATAAAGAATCAAGAGAGGGTCGTCATGGATGGCACAGGCAAAGACAACAATCGGACACGTCACTCCAGCTGAGACGATAGCCAAAGGGGAAGAATGGGTCCACACTGGTGATAGAATGATAAAGTACCAGAGAGTCATCATAACCTTAGGCAAGGAATGCAGAGAATGGAGCAACGGGAGAGCAGAGCACGAGGTGAATCAGCTGAGAACTGAGAACACGCAGGAGAGTGATGCTGTCATATACACCGACGGATTAGTCGTGCGCAGTGGGACATCAGGCCGGGGCTTCTCGGCTAGAGTGAGAGGAGAGGTAGTTGCTGAGCGCAGTAGGGCATACATGTCAACAACTTCCAGTATGAGAATGGAGACGGAAGCACTGAAATAGATATCTGAGACTTCCAAAACAAGGGCAGTCATCGTGATAGACTCGCAAGCCGTACTTCAGAAAGTACAGAAGGGATGGCTTAGGTACGAGTGGATAGCAGCAGTTGAGGCCTCCAACCCCTAGGGGTTGACATGGATCTACAGTCCTGCTCCTGCCGGGGTTCAGGACAATGAATGAGCTGACATCATGACTTTACAAGCTTCCGTTATGGGCACATTAGTTATGGATAGAAGTGACATTTTGAAATCAATCAATGACCGCCTGCTGGATGAGGACTCCGCAATAGATGAAGCAGCAATCCACAGACTGCAAGGTACGACATTATAGGAGGTTCGAGCGGAGTGGGGCGCATGAGAGGACGGCGCAGGAGAGTGTACAACCAGCGAGCTACAGGAACCATCAGCATCCATACCTTACGCCATTTGATGAGAGAGACTCAGCACCTATGGGTATGCCCGGAGTGCAGTGACGTGATTCAACAGAAACAGTGTGTCAACTAAAGAAGGCACTACCCAATTGTGTGTATTAATAGATCATGTTACTTACCAAGCCCAGGGAATGTAAACTCACGTCTGGTCAAGCATAACATAATGATCAGACAACATAAACTGGACAAG
This sequence comes from Ariolimax columbianus, assembly GCA_036924085.1. Lineage (NCBI taxonomy): Eukaryota > Metazoa > Mollusca > Gastropoda > Stylommatophora > Arionidae > Ariolimax > Ariolimax columbianus. Next base: position 49,005,153 of record JAVGWX010000005.1, on the reverse strand, counting down.
ACCCTGGCATAAAGGAGACGGGCATAAAGGAGACGGGCATAAAGGGGACCGGCATAAAGGAGACTGGCATAAAGGACACGGGCATAAAGGACACGGGCATAAAGGAGACGGACATAAAGGAGACGGACATAAAGGAGACGGGCATAAAGGAGACGAGCATAAAGGAGACGAGCATAAAGGAGACGGGCATAAAGGAGATGGACATTATGACCAAATATACAAAATAGTAAATTACAACACATGTTATAGATATACCCACTTAACATAACACTTAGCCTAGCCTCATTCTCTATGCCCTAATCTCAACTCAAACCCTGACCTCAACCAAAGCCCTAACCTAAACCCAAACCTTAACCTCAACCCTAACCTCAACAATAACCCTAACCTTAACCCTAACCCTAACCATAACCTTAACCCTAACCTCAACCCTAACCTCAACATCAACCCAAACCCTAACCTCAAACCCAACCTCAACCGTACTCCAAACCCTGACTTCAAAATCAACTCAAATTCTAACTTCAACATCAACCCTAACCTCAACCCTAATCCTAACCTGAACCATAACCCACATTTTAAAATCCCAAACATAATCCAAACCATAAATGCCAACAAGAAATCATAACCCCAACCTTATCTATAAATCCAAACCTAACCCCTATCTTAACTCTTTAACACAACCCCCACCGTAACTCTTTAACACAACCCACAGCGTAACTCTTTTAACACAACCCCTACATTAACGCTAACCCTAACCCCTACCTTAACTCTTCAACCAAACCCCGACTTTAACTTTAGCCCCAGCCCCTACCTTAACTCTAATCCGAACCCGAAATTTAACTTTAACACTAAACCCAAATTTAACTCTAGCCCCAACACGTACCTTAACTCTAACCCCAATCCCAAATTTAATTCTTACTCCAAATTTAACTCTGACCCCAACCCCTACCTTAACTCTAACTTCAACACAAATTTAACTCTAACCCCAACCCGAAATGCAACTCTAAACTCAACGACAAATTTAACTCTAACCCCAACCCCTACCTTAACTCTAAGCCTAACCACTACCTCAACTATAACCCCAACCCCTACCTTAACTCTAACCCCAACCCCTACCTTAGCTCTAACCCCAACCCCTACCTTTACTCTAAGCCTAACCCCTACCTTAACTATAACCCTAACCTTAACCTTAACTCTAACGCCAACCCCTACCTTAACTCTAACCCCAACCCCTACCTTAACTCTAACCCCAACCCCTACATTAACTCTAACCCCAACCCCTACCTTAACTCTAACCCCTACCCAAACCCTAACCCTAGTCCCAACCCCTAACCCCTAATCCCAGCCCTAACCTCAACGCTAACCCTAGCACTAACCCTATCTTCAACCAATAACTCCAAAACTAACCCTAGCACCAAACCCTAATCCCAACCCTAACCTCAACACTAACACTAGCGTTAACCCTAACCCCAACCCCAACCCTAACCCCAACATTAAACCTACCTCCAACCCCAACCCCAACCCTAACCCCAACATTAAACCTACCCCAACCCCAACCCCAACCCTAACCCCAACATTAAACCTACCCCCAACCCCAACCCTAATCCCAACTCTAACCCCAACCCTAATCCCAACCCCAACCCTAACCCCAACATTAAACCTACCCCCAACCCCAACCCTAACCCCAACCCCAACATTAAACCTACCCCCAACCCCAACCCTAACCCCAACATTAAACCTACCCCCAACCCCAACCCTAACCCCAACCCTACCCCCAACCCTAACCCTAACCCCAACATTAAACCTACCCCCAACCCCAACCCTACCCTAAACCTAACCCCAACATTAAACCTACCCCCAACCCCAACCCCAAACCCAACCCTAACCCCAACCCCAACCCTAACCCCAACATTAAACCTACCCCCAACCCCAACCCTCTGTTGATGCAGCTAAAACGCACACACCTTTATCAAATAAAAGTTCCCTTTCATCAATCTGGCCCATACCTTCATAATCCCACCAGAGCTGTTGATATCAATCTTGGGTACAACGTCTAGAATACTGAAGATGTGGCCTGCAGAAAGCTGTGCCTTGGAGTAATCGGGCATAAAGGTGGCTGCCTGTCCAAGGGACATGCCCATGAAAGACACGGCGAAGAAAACTCTGAAATGAAGAAATGCAACATTTGACATATCTAATTTATTGGAAAGACAATAAGAGACACGTGTAGACGTGTGGGTAATAATACGAAGCGTGTTCAAATGAAACCGGACTAAACTGCACCAAGTGAACATGCATACGATGCGCATGATGACGTTCCTTCACATGTAACCAGCCCATACCAAACGTCAAGTTTGCAAAATTTCAGTATCCTCCGACTGACAGTTTCCTCAACAGACCGTTGAAAATATGGCGGGTGTGATTCGGAATCCGTTCCTAGTCGATCAGCGAGCAGTGATTTGGTTTCTAACAGCTAAAGGATGTCGACCAGTTTAAATTCATCGCAGAATGCAGGCAGTGTATGGTGACAAAAGGGTGGCGAACGTAAGCTCCGGCGACGGTTCAACCGAATTGCTGCATCAGTATTGGCTATGCCATCTTTTGACGCAACAATATGCGCCTGTCCTGTCTCGGAAGAACTTTAATTAACTCACGTCATACTTTAAACATCGTTGTCCAGTTCTTCACTGCTGTCTTCAACACAATTTTGTCACCATACACTGCCTGCATTCTGCAATGAATCTCAACTGGTCGACATTCTTCAGCTGCTAGAAACCGAATCACCGCGCGCTGATCAAGTCAGGACGGATTCCGTATCACACCAGCCATGGGGACAGCGTGGGCTAGTGGTTAAAGGACACGACTCACAACCAAAGGTGCTGGGTTCGATCCCCAATACAGCACCGGCTGTTACCCCGGAGAAGCAACCCTTAGAAAATGCAGGAGGAAGCAGACCCTTACATAAAATGGAGGCTGAAGTCGGATGCACTGGACCGACAGGCGCAAAATAAAAACCACAGTGCAACGCACACCGCCTTGGGTAATAGATAAATAACGCAAACGCAACTCCCCCCTCCCCACCCCTCAAAAAAAAAGCCCAAAAAAACAACTCCACCGGCCATGTTTTCAACGGTCTGCCGAGGAAACTATGAGTTGGAGGATAATGCATTTTTTGCAAATTTGACGGTTGGTATTTGCAGTTTACATCAGAAGTAACGTCATCATGCACATCGAACGTATATTCTCTTGGTGCAGTTAGGTCCGGTTTTATTTAAACACGCCTCGTTCAACAACAAGCGGTTGCAAACCAACGTCTGAAACCGACACGGCATCAGTGTCGCCACTAACCTAAAAGTGTATCGTGTTGCTGTATTAACCCCTCTGGTGCATGCCTGTGAAACATGGACAGTGTATAGCAGACACACCAGCTTACATAAGCTATCTGCATTGGCTTCTCAGGATCAAGCGGCAGGACAAAGTATCCAACTCTGAAATTCTTAGCAAGACAAACATGTTGATCATCATATACACCCTTCTGCAGAACGCCCAGATAAGATGAATGGGATATGTTTCTCGCATGCCCGATAAGCATATCTCCAAGCAGTTGTTAAAGGGTGAACTCAGAACTGGCAGACGCTCCTCATGGGACAGAAGAAACGCTACAGAGACTCAGTGAAAGTGCCTCTGAAAAGTTGAAACACACGTGTCACCTCCAGGGAGGTGCTTGAGCAGAACCATTCCACCTGGCGCTCTAGAATATCCCATGCCCGTCATGACACTGAAATCGTAAAGCAACACTTCCTCGCTGAGGATCAGAGAAAACTTGTTGTCAGAAAAAAACAGAATGTATGGTGGATTCCCAACCAACTCCTCACACGAGTGCTCCAGATAAGATAGAGTGTGTAGTGCTTGGATTTATTTTTGAAGTCATATAAGTCTGGAGCTGCTGCCATCTTCGGTTGCGATGGACAGAGACTGAAGTAGGGAAAGAGACAAATAGATAGGACACACCCTCAAGAATAAAATAAACAATACAACCAGACATACATTATATGACCACCCCAGGGAAAAGAGATCATGGAGAAGGCGATTGTTGTGTTTTCTAAATACTAGTGCTGAGTTGAGTTAACTATTGATGCCTCTTTGATAGCTGGTTACAGTGGATCTTACTGCGAAGAGTGACAACGAAGGTACACATCAACCATCACTGTTGCAGTGCAATGCAACGATCCTCATTAAATGCTATGAGGAATAAAGTATACATCCCCATTTCGTTGACCAGACTGATATAGCGTAGCCTGTTTCCAGGAGCACGAAGAAGGACTTTGATAGAGTTTCACCTGATCCTGATTAATTGTCGCTCTCTGGAAGGACGTTTTGTCACACACACAAACGATGAGTGGATGACGAATCCAAGGTGATCGCAGTCTTATAGACAAAGCTAGAAAGGTCGGAGGAATCTTAGGATGTTGTACCTTTGTTGTTGCGATGTCGAAACGAAAAGTATTAGTAAGTAGTAAGTTAATAAGACAAAGTGTTTCTAAAAACCCACCCCCATTGATAAAATAGTGTATACCCCATAATTGGCGTAGCTCCAGCCGACATCCGAAGAAGCGTCTCAGCAGAAATCGAACGAGAAAAACAGGAGCACGGCCCAAGACACCCAATGTTTGGACACCAGGCCCAAGACAGACTCAAATCCAGACATAGCTTACTAAAATCAACAAACCCTGAAAGTTGTCCTATTGAGAGATGGCACAAATTAATGCAGGCTCCAGAGATGGAACTTGGAAGGAGCCTGCCCCCGGACATCATCTACCATACACAACATGGAAGTCGCTAACAGACTCCGAACATTGTGTATCACGGTGCAAGAGGTCAGGGTGAATTGGGGATACTAAGATGATGACACATGTGATTGTGGCGCAATACAGGACCCAGACCACCTGATGACCTGCCCCAACCTCCAGGAAACATGCAATAGGTGCAACATTATGAAGGCAAATGACAGGGGCAGTCCATGTTGCTGAATACTGGATGCATGCAGGATGTCGTGGTGCTTGGACACGGAAAGTAAGTAAATATATAATATTTGGCAAGCCAACAAACAGCTTTTTACTTTTATATGTACATGTTATAAAGTAAAAGTAGTCCAGGGATTTCAGATTTGTCTAGGATCTAGGCGCTAGATAAAATATGTAGGAGATAGGTGTCATCATCATCATGTAGAACGTCGCTCTCACAACAGCCGATCTGTAAGACTCTCGATCTCTAGGTAGAAGTCCCGCCTCTGTCATCTTCAGAACCTCCGTGATGTGTTTCATCCATCTTCTCCTCGGTTTGTCTCTGCCCCGTTTTTCAGCCACCATATCCTCCAGTACCGTTCTCTCCAGGCCATAATGACGTTTGATGTAGTCCACATATTTTAGTTTTCAAGTGTTTACAAGCTGACTAAAGAGAGGTCCAGATTAGATATTAGGAAATCTGGGGTAGTTGTCTCGCCGCCGCGATTCAATTTCAACCAGTGTTCGTAAAGCGATCTCAGTCCCGCCAGGCGGAGCAATAGCGCGGGCTTGCGGAAAACGCTCGCTCGCCTTTCCCCGAAGAGCTATTGGAGTGCGGTTTGTTTTGGCGTCTCCTCCACCGAAGTGCGCTTCTCTGGTCCGTATCAGGAAACGTTCTCAGTCCGTGGTGATTTATCTAAGGCTTATAGCAGAGCTCTACAGTTCGTCTCGCTGGTGGTCAGACTCTCGCAAAGAGCTTGTGACCGGCAAATGGAAAGCAGGAATCGTGCCTCAAGGCCCCGTGTTCTCCCGGGGACCAACCCTCGGGAGAAGGGCAGGCCGGCAGGCCAAATTGTCTCTAGTCCCAGTGAAATTCATCGCCGAGGTCGTTGGGATACGTTCTGCACAGAGCGCTGCCATCCCTCCTCGAGCGAGCCCGGTCGGTCGGTCGTCTGGTGCGTGTAGGGGCCCCTGTCAGGCGGTCCTAGGTCGACGGAGTGAGGGACGGGTTGAACAACCGTCCGTCCGTTCCGTCAGTCGGTCCCTGCGGCCGTCCCAGTGAGGCTTTTTACACACCAGTCCTCCACCGACCGGTGTGTGCGCTACGTACGTCTCCGACAAATATCTCGTTGATCCTGCCAGTAGTCATATGCTTGTCTCAAAGATTAAACCATGCAGGTCTAAGTTCACACTGTCTCACGGTGAAACCGCGAATGGCTCATTAAATCAGTCGAGGTTCCTTAGATGACACGATCCTACTTGGATAACTGTGGCAATTCTAGAGCTAATACATGCTTACCAAGCTCCGACCCTCGCGGAAAGAGCGCTTTTATTAGTTCAAAACCAATCGTCGTTTCCCCTCGCGGGGTTGCGGCGTCCCCACTGGTGACTCTGGATAACTTTGTGCTGATCGCATGGCCTCATGTGCCGGCGACGCATCTTTCAAATGTCTGCCCTATCAAATGTCGATTGTACGTGACATGCCTACCATGTTTGTAACGGGTAACGGGGAATCAGGGTTCGATTCCGGAGAGGGAGCATGAGAAACGGCTACCACATCCAAGGAAGGCAGCAGGCGCGCAACTTACCCACTCCCGGCACGGGGAGGTAGTGATGAAAAATAACAATACGGGATTCTTTCGAGGCCCCGTAATTGGAATGAGTACACTTTAAACCCTTTAACGAGGATCTATTGGAGGGCAAGTCTGGTGCCAGCAGCCATGGTAATTCCAGCTCCAATATCGTATATTAAAGTTGTTGCAGTTAAAAAGCTCGTAGTTGGATCTCAGGCGCAAGCCGGGCGGTCCGGCTCGCGCCGGTTCACTGCCCGTTGTCTCCTGCCCTACCGTCTGCCGGCTCTCTCCCACGGATGCTCTTCGCTGAGCGTCCTGGGTGGCCGGCGCGTTTACTTTGAAAAATGAGAGTGTTCAAAGCAGGCCTCGGCTGCCTGAATAATGGTTCATGGAATAATGGAATATGACCTCGGTTCTATTTTGTTGGTTTTCGGAACTGGAGGTAATGATTAACAGGGACTTACGGGGGCATTCGTATTGCGGCGTTAGAAGTGAAATTCTTGGATCGCCGCAAGACGAGCTACTGCGAAAGCATTTATCAAGAATGTTTTCATTAATCAAGAACGAAAGTCAGAGGCACGAAGACGATCAGATACCGTCGTAGTTCTGACCATAAACGATGCCGACTAGCGATCCGCAGGAGTTGCTTCGATGACTCTGCGGGCAGCTTCCGGGAAACCAAAGTGTTTGGGTTCCGGGAGAAGTATGGTTGCAAAGCTGAAACTTAAAGGAATTGACAGAAGGGCACCATCAGGAGTGGAGCCTGCGGCTTAATTTGACTCAACACGGGAAACACTGAAATGACTGACATGCCGAGACCACTTTCCTTGGGTCTAATATGGAACTGGTGCTGGATTTAGACCCTCAGAAATCTGGGGTTATGCCCTCTGTGGCTCGGTTGGTCTGCATCCAGTGTTTGAAAAAGGAATTGACGGAAAAGCACTATCAGGAGTGGAGCCTGCGGCTTAATTTGACTCAAGACGCAAACACTGTGGAACGACTGACAAATCGAGAGCACTTTCGTTGGGTCTAATAGTGAACGTCTGCTGGTATTAGACCCACGGAAGACAGGTTAGCTCTCTAACCTTCTTATGAAGGATCGCTACGGAAACCGTGCCTTAACACCGCGGAAACCGCAGGCTCCAGATACCTGGTCACGGACAAACAAAAAGCCCTCGATTAATTCGTCCTGGCCAAAAAATGAACGGGTGCTGGAAATAGACCATCGGAAGACAGGTCAGTTTTACCCTACAAATGACAGGGCGTTGCTACGGAAATCCTGCTCAACTCGAGAGGAACCGCAGACATTTGGTTCACGTACCAGGCTGATAAGCCAATGGCGCGAGGCTACCATGTGAGGGATAACGGCCGGACGCTTGTTAGCCGGAATCCCGCCCAAATTCTCAGCACCATTGCAATGGGATGCTTCGATATGGTCGGGACCTGGGGATCGCGCTTCAACCCTACCAGGTCGAGCCACAGGAAGAGGTCTCTTCCATCCGCTGATCAAAGCGGGCGGATAGCTGCTCGATATTCACCCTATACGGCGATGGGGTGCGAAACCACCGACATAAGACTTAGTTCCTGGTCGGGGTATCGAAAACAGTAGAGCAGCCACCTCACTGTGAACTGTCGAGACTCACTCCTTGACCACGAGATATGTCCGCAAACCAGGCGAACAACATCTCCGTGACATTACCAGGCTTGTCCCCTGGTCAAATGCACTTCTGCTTCGATATCTACCTCTGTACGCTATCAGCCATACCAATGGACGCAGAAGAGATGCAGACCTGCCCCACTGTGTCAACATCCCAGGTGGCGGGGAATGCTAGGCGTACCATCCCTGCCTAGAAGCCAAGAAAATAAAAGGGAGCAAAGAAATACCCCACTCACATGCAAATGCTACGTTTCTGGCAGGACGTGACGATCCTGGGGTACAGACACACTGGACTGCCTCTCTTCCGGGTAAACCAGTCCATAACATATATCATCTCATATATCATCTCACATATCATCACCGCACCCTATAGACACGAGTAGTGAAGACTCGTTAGTCTGGTAAGACAACTTCCATAAGAGAGACAACTCTGATCATAAACAACTGCTGCCCTGCAGATAGGCTGGGGACAGCCAAAGGCTAAGGAGGGCATCCCTACAGAAACGCCTGTTGAAATCGGATGCACAGGGCCGCAAGCCTAACAAAACAGTGCAACGTAAATCGCAGTATGATGACAGTACAACCGATTAATGGTTACTGTCTGACTGCGTACGAAGAAGAAGAAGAAGATATTAGGGAATATTTTTTTAGTCAGAGAGTGGTGAATGCGTGGAATGCATTGCCAGATGAGGCAGGGGAGGCAGGGACAGTTAGTGCATTTAAGAATAAATTGGATGCGCATACATTTTAGAGCAAGTGATGTAAATGAAACTGGTTGTATACAGACTCTGCAGGGTCTTCTAAACCAGTGTAAAGACGTTAAGTTAAGTTAAGGACAAGATATTGTTTACTGACTAATTTTCCTCGATTTCCAGTTCTTGTAGAATATCTGAATTTTTACTTTTCGCCATGCGTGGTATTTTGTACACTTTTCTGTAGCATTTTAGTTCCAAAGATTCAATCCTTTTCTTAAGTGTTTGTGTGGTGGTTCACGTTTCACATCCGTTCGTTGCCACCGGGAAGATGCAAGTTCGCATGATTGTTATGTTTGTCATTTTATTCGAGTTCTTACACAAGTATCTCATTTTATTCGAGTTCTTATATAAGTATCTCATTTTATTCGAGTTCTTACATAAGTATCTCATTTTATTCGAGTTCTTACATAAGTATCTCATTTTATTCGAGTTCTTACATAAGTATCTCATTTTATTCGAGTTCTTACATAAGTATCTCATTTTATTCGAGTTCTTACATAAGTATCTCATTTTATTCGAGTTCTTACATAAGTATCTCATTTTATTCGAGTTCTTACATAAGTATCTCATTTTATTCGAGTTCTTACATAAGTATCTCATTTTATTCGAGTTCTTACATAAGTATCTCATTTTATTCGAGTTCTTACATAAGTATCTCATTTTATTCGAGTTCTTACATAAGTATCTCATTTTATTCGAGTTCTTACATAAGTATCTCATTTTATTCGAGTTCTTACATAAGTATCTCATTTTATTCGAGTTCTTACATAAGTATCTCATTTTATTCGAGTTCTTACATAAGTATCTCATTTTATTCGAGTTCTTACATAAGTATCTCATTTTATTCGAGTTCTTACATAAGTATCTCATTTTATTCGAGTTCTTACATAAGTATCTCATTTTATTCGAGTTCTTACATAAGTATCTCATTTTATTCGAGTTCTTACATAAGTATCTCATTTTATTCGAGTTCTTACATAAGTATCTCATTTTATTCGAGTTCTTACATAAGTGTCTCAGTTTATTCGAGTTCTTACATAAGTGTCTCAGTTTATTCGAGTTCTTACATAAGTGTCTCAGTTTATTCGAGTTCTTACATAAGTGTCTCAGTTTATTCGAGTTCTTACATAAGTGTCTCAGTTTATTCAACCTCGGCATTGCCATAGCCATTCTCCGTCTGATTTCCTTCAGGCAATCTCCATTGTTGCTTATAACTGAACCGAGGTACTCAAAACTTTTGATTTTCTCACTTTTCTATTGATCTAGAATAACTTTAGGTTTGGTCTTTGCCTTGTCTGTGCTCATTATCTTGGTTTGACTTATATTTAGGTCTAGGTTTTGGTCTCAGCTGTGTTGTTTTACCGACAGGATCATCTGTTCCAGCCATGCAGTGCTCGTTGAGACAGGTCTCTCGTAGGGTTGTGAAACATGTCGAAAGGTGAGTGTGAATTTATCGCGAAAGTTTGAATTCTGACGATGCAAATTTACGTTTATTTCAAATTAAAGCTGCTCTATTTCTGCTATTCCTTAATTGTTACTAGCTCTAGCGGTTGTGCAACATGGACGCCAACAGTCTGACCTTGAAAGTCGGCGGAAGGAGAGAAAATTGGGACGGATAACATTACATTAATTGTCAATCGGGGGGGGGGGGGGGGGGTGGGGGGGGGGGGTGATATACGCGGTGGAGAAATATGATACTAATCCTGAAATGTTGGGCGCCATGATGTAGTCTTATAGCAGATACTGCTGTCAGGGATGAAGTGTTTCGAGACAGACCATCGTTTGTTTTATAAGGTAGCGTGGTCAATTCGCTCCATCGCTGCCTGTACTTTCTTAACAGTAAACCATAGCTCGAGCCAGGTTTTTGTTTGGCCTGGTACTCATTTACAGTGGACTGGAGCGTGTTGGTAACGGGAGTGGAGACCAGTACCTCTGCCGTGAACTGGAAAAACGAGTGCTTTATGACTAGCCTAATCGGACACTCTAAAGAACGAATAAGGAAGAACGAAGAAAGAAGAACGAAGAAGGAAAAAATACGGAGGTACAACGAGGAAGAAAAAACATTGATGGAAGAAAGATCAAGAAAGAAGGCAGCACAAAGTAGGAAGAACGAAGAACGAGAAAGGAAGAAAAAAGAGGAACATAAAAGGAAGAACGAAGTAAAATGGTAGGAAGATGGAAGAACGAAGATGGGAGAACGGAGATGGGAGAACGGAGATGGGAGAACGAAGATGGGAGAACGAAGATGGGAGAACGAAGATAGGAGAACGAAGATGGGAGAACGAAGATGGGAGAACGGAGATGGGAGAACGGAGATGGGAGAACGAAGATGGAGGAACGAAGATGGGAGAACGAAGATGGGAGAACGAAGATGGGAGAACGAAGATGGGAGAACGGAGATGGGAGAACGAAGATGGAAGAACGAAGATATGAGAACGAAGATGGGAGAACGAAGATGGAAAAACGAAGAAAAAAAGAGAAAAGAAGGAAGGAGACAGAAAGATAAATGTAAAAGGAAGTGGGAAGAAGTGAGAAAGACAAAAAAGAAGAAAAAGGAAGGAAGAAAGATAAAAGGAAGGAAGAAGAAGAAAGAAACAGAAAAAAGGAAGGAAGAAGAAGACAGAAGAAGGAAGAGGAAGACAGAAGAAGGAAGAGGAAGTTAGAAGAATAAGAAGGTAGAAGAAGAAGGTAATAAAAGAAGAGCGAAGATGAAGGAAGAAGTAGGAAGAAATTAGAAGGAAGACAGAAGGCACAATAAATAAAGTACGAACGAAGAAGAAGGAAAAAAAGGAATAATGTACAAGTAGGAAGAAGGAATAAGGTAGAAGAAGGAATAAGGAACAAGATAGAAGAAGGTTGAAAAGGGAAGAATGAATAGGGTTGAAAAAGGAAGAAGGAATAAAGTACAAGAAGGAAAACGAAGAATAAGCAATAAGGTAGAATAAGGAAGACGGAATTAGTAACAGGAAGAAGAAACAAAATTACAGAAAGAAAAAGGTAGAACAAGGAATTAGCTAGAATAGAGGAGGAGGAAGAAAAAAGAAAGAATAACGTAGACGGAAGAAAATTTTTTTCAATTAAGGAGAAAAGGAAGAAAAATGAATAAGGTAGAAGAAAGAAGAGGGATTGAAATAGAAGAAGGCTGGACGAAAACAGAAGACAGAAGGGCAAAAAATGACAGAAAAACGAAAAAGAAAGAAAGAAGAAGGGGGACGGCAGAAAGAACAAAAGGGAGTGGGATGAATGAAGAAAGAAAGAAGAAAATAGAAGGAAGACAGAAGGAAAAAGAAGAAAGAAGGAAGAGGAAGTAAAAGAAGAAGAAATATGTAGAAAACGGGAAGCCCGCGTAACATGAAGCACACCATAATATGAATCACAGGCAACATGACTGGAAGCACGCGTAACATGAAGCATACGTAACATGAAGCGCTCGTGACATGACTGGAAGGACACGTAACACGTAGCGCTCGTGACATAAAGCACACATAAGATGACTGGAAGGACACGTAACATGAAGCGCTTGTGACATGACTAGAGTGACACGTAACATGAAGCGCTTGTGACATGACTAGAGTGACACGTAACATGAAGCGCTTGTGACATGACTAGAGTGACACGTAACATGAAGCGCTTGTGACATGACTAGAGTGACACGTAACATGAAGCGCTTGTGACATGACTAGAGTGACACGTAACATGAAGCGCTCATAACATGAAGCGCACGTAACAAGAAATACACGTAACATGAAGCGCTCATAACATGAAGCGCACGTAACATGAAGCACTCGTAACATGACTGAAAGCACACGTTACATGAAGTTCACCGTTTACGTAATGCTCCCATCAAGTGAGAACATTTACTTATCCACTTAACCAGCAGGTTCCTACAATCAGCATAGTTATTGACGTCTCTGCCCTTCCCGCCCTCCCACTCAAGAAGTCGAGTGTAGCAGTCGAGTTAGGTGTAGGATCGCTACTTACTTACGAAGATTACCCCAAATAACTTTTGAGTGCTCATCTGATCGCAATGGAATTAGTTTTCCCCGTTTGCTGGCAAATATCCAAACCGTTTCCACTCATAACTTTAGGCGATTTGTCTCAAGTTTCTCTAGTCGACATATCATTAATATTTCAACTGGGTAACATAAGTCTATGCTGTCACTTTGCTTCTCTCATGGAGTTGATAGGTTTCGAGGACATATTTTGCTAAATTTTTTGGATAATTACGGACACGGTCTGGCAATAAAATTATGGGCCATCTTGGCTTGGCTTCGTTCGTTCTCAATTCCCGCTACCAAACCCTGAAAGGGCTTAGGTAGCAGAATGTAGTACAGAGAACGGAATGCGTTGTGTCGTAGTTTACAGCTTGACTGCGATATCTGCACCTTTCGGTCCAACACATCCGATTTCAGCAAGCATTTTTTTAGTACCGGGTTAGCATTCCCTCTTGGATCCCTTCTTCTTAGCCATTCTGCCCTACTGCAGCCTGTTATCCAGGATCACCGCGTGTGTAGCAGAGTCTTGGCAGCTCTGGTTCGCTGGGCCTGACGCTAGCAGTCAGCTATGGGTCGCTGACCACTGCAGCTCATGCGCTGCTCGGCATCTTGATCCCATGGGCTATCTAATGAACAACTCGTCAATTTTTTTATAAATGACAGCAACTTTTATAACTTTCGTGAGAGTTCATTTTCCTTCAGGGCAGGTCAGTTCATCCCGTAACCGGTGAGGTCGTTGGGAGATCCACTGCACTCGATATTCGCCGTGGAAATGGCACATGCACTGAACTGAGCTGTTTAACAATAGTAGAATTGGCTGCAAAACATGGACAGGCACCTAAACTTTAAGGAAGAGAATCGAGTATTTCGAGTCCAAATGTTATAGAAAGGTCCTAGGAATACTATGGACCGAAAAAAAATGGAAAAAAAGAAGAATGCAGACATATAATAAATTCCATCATGAACAGAGAATTAAAATAATTTGGCCACAGCAAAAGATACAACGGTCTTGGGAGAATGGTAATAGAAGGTATGGTGCTGAGAAGCAGATGCAGGCCAACAAGGTGATGGCACCAAGATGTCAATGACTGCTTGCGGACATGACTCTACAGTATGCTAGCGATTTGGCAAAAATATTGGAGATTTCAGGCGGGCTGTGATGGGAGCAGCGATCGTCTGCAAAGGACGTGCTTCATGTCAGGTTAGGTCAGGTCCTGTCAGGTCAATCCGTAACCGGTGAGGTCATTGGGGCACACATGAAGACATCCTCACAATACCACGCCATCCTTCTCTGTCAGATGCCGCTGCCTGTGCCTCTTCTGGTCGGAGATTGGTCCATTCTTTTATGTTGTCCTCCTACCCCTTTTTGGTACGGCCTCTTTGTCGTCTGCCATGCACCTTCCCGTGGAGGATGGTATTTGCAAGACCATTTGATCTCGATATGTGACCGTATCAAGCGAGTTTCCTTCTTTTGACAGTTGCCAAGAGGTCTTCAAAAGGCCCTATTGCTGTCGTAATTCTATCTCGTAATTCCTCATTTGTAACTCGAACTTTGTACGTGACGTTTAAAAGTCTTTGGAAACATCTCATCTCCAAGGCATGCATCCTTTGCTGAAGGGCAGCTGAAACTGTCCATATCTCACAATCATAGAGGAATATTGACAGGACCAGTGTACGCATTAATCTAATTTTCGTGCGTAGTGCTAACCGTTTATCTTGCCAGATTTTGTTACGCCGTGCAAACGCCGCTATTGTCTGTGCTATTCTGGCCAACACCTCCCATTTTGATCCTTCATCACTGACAATCGACCCTAGATATTTAAACGGTCAACTACTTCGAGTGCTTCACCATTAGCTTTTATCCTGCTGTTGAAGCTTCTGGCGTTGTTGGTCCTTAATGTTGTGTTTCCAGCGTTTATCTCCATACCATATTCAAGAGCTGTTTCATCGAGCCTTCTGACCCATTCCTGGAGTTCTGCTTCTGAACCCGCCAACCCGTCTGCAAAACGAAGGTTGGTAATCGTTCGGTCCCCTATCTTGATAGTACCAACGTGACCTCCAAGTACTTCATGATGATGATGAAAATCTTACAACGAAAGATACCACTATTGGGGATTGAAACGTTTAAAGACTTTATTATACTAGCAATTCATTTTTTTCTAAAAATCCGGCCAATTGTTTCCTTCCACGATAGCTTGATTTCCTTAACAATTCAGGTCACTATTTACAGATGGGTATGCAGGAGCGTGTCGATACTCAGATGTCCCTTGTAAACGAAAACATGATATAATAACTAAGACAAGACGTGTGACAGTAAAACACAAATTAAAGAGGGAAGTCAAATTGGATGGGACACACGCGTACATAGTCAGGCGAATTGGCAATGTAAACAAATAGTCACGGATCATTGTTGTTGCTGTTATTGTTACTGATGTTGTTGTTGTTGAAGATGTTGTTGTTGCGGTTGATGTTGTTTATGTTACTATTGAGTTGCAGCTGTTATTGTTGCAGTTATTGTTGTTATTGTTATTATTGCTGTTGTTATTGTTATTATTGATGTTGTTGCTGTGGCTGTTGCTATTATTGGTGTTGATATTGTTGTTGTTTAATACCCAAGATGATTATGTTTGCTCTTCCGTGCGCTCTGAAAAGGCCGTTAAGTGAGGGGTTGCAGTAGTTTTTCTCACATCCCAAGCGAGCTGTTGAAGGTGGATGGAGGCCCTCCAGGCTGTTGTGCTATGCTTAGCTTCGTCTGCGTGACGCTTACTGCTACGCGGATTAGGTCGATCCGCACCAGGCTAATCCGACTGCCACGAGACAGCATTTTCCACATAAAAAACTCCATGTAAGTGAGGTGGGGGTCTTGACCAGTTTGAAACTACGAAAGAAAGGGAAGAATGGGGAAAGAGGGGACGAGGGAGCTCACACTGGACCTTCTTAGTTCTTAGTCGACCTGTAATTTTACAGAGGCAGATGCCCATGTGCAGGTCCCAGCTCTGGCATGAGCTGGATATAGCCTGGAGAAGGATTTCCTGCTTAGCGGGCAAGGCTTGAGCAGCTTAATACTGCGCTGCGTTGGGTAGTTAACATATGTGCAAGTTCAACTTAATAGACTCAAACACTAGGGCAAAGTAGACCCGCAGCCTGTTAGGCGCCATTTATGCTTCTCTATTCAAACCACATAACTATGGCCGGTGTTATGTCACACAGTTAGTCACCTCTCACGACAGGCTCTCTGTGAGACAGTGGTGCTATTCTTGTCATACACAAAGACCCCGACAGATCACTTGGAGCACACTAGACCTAGCAAAGAACAAAGGAAGTGAAACTCAAGTCAAACTGAGCTGTAATGAAATGTAAAAGTAGTGCCATTGACATTGGTGTCGAGGATGAAGTGTTCGAGACTTCACTATACAAGCTAAAACTGGTTTATGAGGTGATGTGTGCAGTTCCTATCCCTTCCTTTCTGCTTTTCATTTCCTAATAATAAGCCATGTGCCCATTTGCAGCTGGGTGGATTTGAGTGTGATGGTAACCAGTGTTAAACCCCGTACCGTTGCTACTGCTCTGATCGGTTTCAAATGAAAGGGGCGACCCTAGGCAGATTAAACCGCTGGTCGGGAATGAATTATTAGAGACCAGCACATTAGCCCAAGCTACAGCTTGCGTGAGGTGGGGTGGACAGTTTCCTTCCTCGCTGCCGTATTTCCTTCCCTAAACATAAGGTACCCATTTACACCTGAGTCGATAGGAGCGTGCCGGTAGCGAGAATTAAACCATTCGCCTGTATTGTAAATCCGCATTAATGCAGCCTGAAATAGTAGTTAATGGGATGTAAAAGTTCAAACTTTTACTTGCTTGTCCGTCCAATTGTGCCACACGTGTGGAGTTTTAACAAGTCATTCGTGTGCCAAATGAGTAGCTCGTTCGTGTGCCAAATGATTAGGTCGTTCGTGTGCCAAATGAGTAGGTCGTTCGTGTGCCAAATGATTAGGTCATTCGTGTGCCAAATGTTTAGGTCGCTCGTGTGCCAAATGATTAGGTCGCTCGTGTGCCAAATTAGGTCGTTAGTGTGCCAAATTATTAGGTCGTTCGTGTGCCAAATGATTAGGTCGCTCGTTGTAAGCCAGTGCTGTTGTAGGATTTCTGTTTTATCCTCTTTCCATCACCCATGAGGTCTTCTTCCTGTTTTGTGGTCACATCATTTTGTTATGTAAGCGCACAATAGTAGTTGATCAGATTGTATTCTCGTGCAATCGCATCCCCAAACAGTTGCTGAACTCTTAAATCCGAAGTGGGAAAAGATCCCAAGTCAAGCCTGTACTTAGTTAATGTCAAGCATCTGGCCCAACCGGTCGCTTAGACAGACAAGTTGACCATTTTTTCCTTATATGTTGATTTGTTAGTACAGTATTGTTGTCCCTGATGAAGGCCTATTGGTCGTAACATATGATTTGTTTGTATTCTCGTCTCAGTACGGTATCTGACCATACCCATTGAAAAATTTTGATTAAACTCAACCTTAATCAACTTTTACCATTTTTTTTCATGTTTGTTTCCCATTACTTAGTTAACACTGTCAGTGTTCTGTACATCACGTCAGACATCATGTTTCCAATTTTTGTCCACCTGTATTGCCTTGTCATTCTCCTTCAACACGTTGTATGTCTCAGAAGGTCTGCGCAGATCATCAGGTCACAGGTATTCTTGGTCTTGTGTTGAAAGTCATTCGATGTCGATTGAAATCTACAGGAAGACTGTTTAATGATTCATAATGATTTGGCAGGGAAAGGATTGACTGACTGAAAAGTCGTTCCCAGATTGCTGTGTGATTTACTATTTACTAGGAGACACCTCTCGTGTCCCCTTTCGCAGACCTATGTAATGCCACGATGAAAGTTTTTCTCCATTAGCGTTGGAGTCTGGAAAATGGTAACTGGCGACCAAGAGGTATGTACGTATTAAATTCGGAAAGATAATAAGACAATTCGTGGAATCTCAGAGAATCCTTTGTAAAAAGCCGGAAATAACACAAAAACGTATGAGCGAGAACAGTATTAGAAAGATAGAAAAGGAAAGGAACCTAGGGGTTATAATAGATCATGCAGGTAAGGTGAGTGAGCAAGTTCAGGTAGCAGTGAAAAAGTCAAATGCAATGTTAGGTATGATAAAAAGAAATATTAAACCTAGGAGCAAGGAGGTGAAAGTCAAACCGTATAACGCAATAGTTAGATAGATCGGAGTACTGTGTACAGGTGTGGAGTCCTTATCGTAGAGGGGATATAAACATACTGGAAATGATACAAACAAGAGCGACAAAACTGATAGTGGGATTCCAGAATTTCAGATACGAGGAAAGACTCAAGAGAAGAATTCTAGGTGACAATACAGGTTTATAAGATAATCAAAGGAGCGGATAAATTAGACTATAGAAATTTTTTTCTTTTTTCTTCAAAATACAACGACCTACAAGAACAAGAGGGCATAGCTACAAATTAACTAAAGAAAGGTCCAGATTAGATATTAGAAAATATTTTATTAGTCAGAGAGTAGCGAATGCTTGGAATGCATTGCCACAGGAAGTAGTGGAGGCAGGGACAATTAATGCATTAAAAAAATATATTGGATGCGCATAGCTTTTAAAGCATGATAATGTAAATAAAACTGGTTGTATATAGACTCTGCAGAGTCTTCTAAACCAGTATAAAAACGTTAAGTTAAGTTAAGTATGCAAGTCCTAAATTCGCAAAAAGACAATCACTTGAAACAAGTCGTAAAAACACTGAAAAAGAGTTGCTGACCAACTCATACCTGCTAAATAAATATCTTCTGTTACGAGCAAGACCACAGTCTGCCCAAGCAACGTTAAGGTGCTGAAGACGGAGGCAACCAGCCAAAAGGCGCACCACAGAAATCAGGATGCCACGCAAATACGCAACATGAGAGTATGCCTATATCTGCAAAACGGTATGGCGCTCGGCCTATGGTGGACAACCAGGCAGGTACAGTGCCGGGTCCCCCCGTCTCGAAAGAGCCCAAACTTTATTACTGGAGGTCCTTCTCGGATGCCTAGTGGAGTCAGGAGGCACGAGAATGGAGCTACTGGCCAAACAAAACCCAAAACAAAGGAAAGAACACTTAAAATAATGCACTGGAATGCTGAAGGCGTCAACAGCAAAAGAGATGGCTATAGTAAAAAATTAGAGCTTGAGAATATTCTATATAAAGAGCAAGTAAACGTATGCTGCTTGCAAGACACGCATCTCAATAAAGATATAGCCTTCAAAATTAGAGGATACCAGTGCTATATGTCTGACCGACAAGACAGGCAGAAGGGTAGAATACTGACACTTGTGAGAAATAGCATCAATGCTTATCAGCAGGAAGTATATATGGAGGGGGCAGAATACCAGATGATGCATCTCAAGACAGAAAGTACAGAATTCCACCTTCTAAATTATTACTGTCCGAGTGATCGTCCACTGGCACTGAATACGATTGCAACAAAGGAAAGACTGATTGTGTGTGGAGACTTCCATAGCCACTCACAGAGCTGGGGCTATGATCAAATGGATAGGAGGGGTGAGGAGCTAGAAAACTGTAAGGATGACAATGGACTTACCTGATTAACCAGCCAACAGACCCACCGACCTTCTACTCGAGATCATGGCACACCACTTCTACACCAGATTTGGCATTCCACTCACCATGCATGGAATGGAACATTACACGCATTGTAGGGAAACAACTTGGAGGTAGTGACCACAGACCAGTATTTCTAACTATTGAAAATGAATATGTCAAGGAAAGTAGTACCCTGCCTCGGTGGAATTACAGGAAGGCAGACTGGTCAATGTACCAGCATCGGTCTAGTGTGCTGACTAGAAATCTAACAACAGATGAAGACATAAATAAGGTAGTCGATAATTTCAGCAGATGCATACTACAGGCTGCCCATGAAACAATACCTAGAGGGGCCCGCAAACAATATAGGCCATACTGGAATAGGGAATTAGAACAACTGCAAAACGAGGTAGAAACATCTAGAAAGCAAGCAGAGATTAGTCCATGTCAAGAACACCACAAAAAATATCAACATGCTTAGGCCAAATTGCAAAGGGAAAAGTTGCAGTCTAGAAGAAGAAGTTGGAGGGAGAAAACAGAGTCTCTGAACTTTGAAAAGGATACTAGGAAACTGTGGAAGTTGGTAAAACAACTTAATGATGAGGGTGCACAGAGAAACACAAAAATTACATTAAACAAAGATGGAAACATCCTCACAGGCAAACAAGCCGGTAATTACTTTGCGGACTCTTTTGCAAAAGATTGCAACAAGCAACATTGAAGTAGACAGAGAGAAACAACGAACTGTTCGTGAGGAACGACAAAATACAGAGCAAGATGGTGCCATGCCCGAAGTTATGGAGACACCAATCACATACAAAGAACTGGAGTTTGCAATATCCAAACTGAAAATGAGAAAGTCGCAAGGAACAGACGGAGTGTCCAATGAGATGATCAAGAACTTGGGAACAGCAGCAAAAACAAAGATGCTTCAGATCTTCAACATTTGTTGGACATCAGGTACAGTCCCACAGACCTGGAGAGAAGCAATCATGATACCACTCTCAAAACCAGGGAAAGAGTTCCATGGCATCCAGTTATAGACCAATCAGCCTCACAAGCTGCATATGTAAAATAATGGAACGTATCATCAACCTAAGGTTCCAGTGGTATCTTGAGAGCCAAAACCTTCTTGTGCCACAACAGGCAGGATTTAGGAAATGCAACTCCACTGAAGACCAGGCAACATACCTCTCACAAAAGATCGAGGACGCATTCCAGGACAATAAATTAGTATTAGCAGCATGGATAGACTTAAGGAAAGCTTTTTATAAGGTTTGGAAAGAAGGACTTTTAAAGAAACTGAGAAATAATGGAGTGATGGGTAGGATGTACAAATGGATAAAAGCATACTTGCATAACAGAAGAGCCAGAGTTCAACTAGATGGTCTCAAGAGTAAGAAAATTCTACTGCGTCATGGTGTGCCTCAGGGAGGAGTTCTTTCCCCTACACTTTTCATAGTCTTCATCAATGACTTGATTGCTGAGCTACCACAGGGAACAAAAGTTGCAATGTATGCAGATGACTTGGTAATATGGTGTGTAAATGAGCAAGCAACAGTGGCCACCAGAATGCTGCAAAAGAGCTATTGATGCCTTGACCTCATGGACAAACAGATGGTGTGTAAACATTAACACCGAAAAATGTAGCACTACGCTTTTCACCCTCTCCCCAAAACAAAAAGCTGGAGAACACCTCAAAGAAGATAAACAGCCCACCTATCTTGGAGTTACATTTGATGATAGGTTGACATGGAGGGAACACGTCAACAAGGCAGCCAAAAAAGCCAGGAGGAAGTTAGCCATCCTGAGAAAATTAAGTGGAACCACATGGGGTGCTAGTGGAAAAATACTTAACAAAGTTTACCAACAAGGTATACGGCCACATCTGGAATATGGGTCAGCAGCGTGGTGCCCCGCAGCAAACACTACCCTAAAAGAGGTGGATAAGGTGCAAAATCAGGCACTTAGGGTCATTACAGGAGCAATGAAATCAACACCTATTGTAGAGATGGAGAAAATGGGAAGAATACAAGCACTAAGAGAACGTAGAGACACAAAGGTATTAACACAGGCAGAAAAGTTCCACTGCATGCCGAGCCATCCAATGAAAGACAGATTTCAAAATTTAGCAATGGGAAGACTGAAAAGAAGTAGTTTTATGCATCAGGCGAAACGACTTCGCAGGCAAATTATGGATCTACCTGAAGTGGACATCTTCCTAAAGTCTGTGCCAGAACAAAACCCTTGGAGAGAGGAGCACGAACTATCAGTATGCATTCAAACAAAAGTGAAAGGAATATTAGACAAGGATGAACAGAACAGTGTGCAACGTAGGATAGTGATCCTCAATTTCCTGGATGAAGAATACCCACAAGACCTCTGGATCAGAGTATACACAGATGGGTCAGCACAGAATGCAGTAAAGAATGGTGGAGCGGGAGTGTACATAGAATACCCAAACAACATTAGGGATACAGTCAAAATACCAACTGGGAAATTCTGTCAAATATATGATGCAGAAATACAGGCAATCAAGGTGGCAACTGAGAAACTGTTGAACACCAATGTCGGTCCACAACCTGTAGTATTTCTTACAGATGCACAATCAGCACTCCAAGCACTTACATTTGAGAAACTGCCAGATCTACAGGCTCTACTGTCTGAACTGAGCAACCAGCGCAAGATTGTCATGCAGTGGATACCTTCTCATTGTGGAATACCAGGAAACGAGAGAGCAGATCGACTGGCAAAGGAGGGTACTGCAGACGAGCAACCAGATGTGCCAGTTACATACCAACAGAAGATAAGGATGATCAAATAAATCAGAAAGCCACCAACAGTAACACCAGACGATTACCATAACATGAACAGACAATAGCTAACTGTTGTGTTGCGCCTTAGAACAGGACACAACCGACTCCGCAGCCACATGTACACAAAAATGAAGATTGGCAACTCATCCATGTGTACATGCGGACAGGCGCCCCAGACAGCAGAGCACATACTGCAAAACTGCCCCGAATATGATATACAGAGAAAATCTCACTGGCCCATAGAAACAACACTGGAAGAGAAACTTTATGAACCTGTGTGTGAACTACAAAAGACAGTGAAGTTTATACAAGAGACAACATTGCAGATATAGACAATATTTTAAAGCGAACGAAAGAAGAAGCAGAAGAATCTTCTGTTTGACGAAAAAAGCCACTAACTCGCATGAGATAACACAACCATCGTATTGTCCGTCATCTAATGTATTACAAAGGTATTTCTTGGAGAGGAAGATTGACGTCTGGTCAGGCAAAATATAATAATCACACATGTTAGTCAGTTTCAGGCAAAATATACTGATCACACATGTTAGTCAGGTTCAGGCAAAATATACTGATCACACATGTTAGTCAGGGTCAGGCAAAACATACTGGCCAAAACCCTCACTTCGTCTTCCTAGTAGTCCTACCTGGAAATGGGCTGTTTTCATTGCAGCCTGGCTAACGAGGTGAGGGATCGATGTGATCCCCGTAGTAGTGATCGACACGCAGATGAAGCCAAGCATAGCACAACCGCATGGAGGACACTTGTTCACCTTCATCAGTACGCTCGGTATGTGAAGAAAGCTACTGCAACCCGCCACTTAACGTCCTTTTCAGAGCGCACAAAAATGTAAACTTTCTCTTTGTGGGCATTCAGTACAACAACAACAAAGGTATTTCTTACAATAGTTCCAACGTGATCACTTCCTGTTTGATCTCTTCTGATGACACTAATGACTTCTTAAGCATTTCATTTCCCATCTTGGAAAAGAACCAAATGTAACAATGATAGCGCAAAATTGGTATAAATATACTATCAATCAATTGTTTTGTTGCAGCACTGATGTTCTGGTGTTTCAGTTATGGTGATGTGTGATAAGTCACTGCAAAGGCGTTCTGGCATGTAGTTTGCATGTGTTTATCAAGCCTTCCATCTTCCTTAAAAAATACTTCTTCGGCATTTGAACTCTTGGGCCTGTGTAATTTGGAGATTCTTTTCTTATATGTTAGGGGAATCTTCTGATATCCTAATCTTTCAAGTTTCTGATTTCCTAATCTTTCAAGTTTCAGTCCTGGATGTCAAGTTTCTGATCTCCTAATCTTTCAAGTTTCAGTCCTGGATGTCAAGTTTCTGATCTCCTAATCTTTCAAGTTTCAGTCCTGGACGTCAAGTTTCTGATCTCCTAATCTTTCAAGTTTCAGTCCTTGATCTCAAGTTTCTGATCTCCTAATCTTTTAAGTTTCAGTCCTTGATCTCAAGTTTCTGATCTCCTAATCTTTCAAGTTTCAGTCCTTGATGTCAAGTTTCTGATCTCCTAATCTTTCCAGTTTAAGTTCTTTCTCTCAAGTTTCTGATCTCCTAATCTTTTAAGTTTCAGTCCTGGATCTCAAGTTTCTGATCTCCTAATCTTTCAAGTTTCAGTCCTTGATGTCAAGTTTCTGATCTCCTAATCTTTCCAGTTTAAGTCCTTGCTCTCAAGTTTCTGATCTCCTAATCTTTCAAGTTTCAGTCATGGATGTCAAGTTTCTGATCTCCTAATCTTTCAAGTTTTAGTCCTTGATCTCAAGTTTCTGATCTCCTAATCTTTCAAGTTTCAGTCCTTGATGTCAAGTAAGTAGCATGCCCTTTTCAGAACGTCGTTTCTTACAACCGTCATCCTATTTGGCGGGTATACGTTTTTTTGGCAAGTGTGCAGTACCGTAGGTAGCCATTACTTTCCGTACATGGATGAGCGAAAATAACATGTCTGGAAAACTGAACACGAACGTGATTCGAACCGGGTACGTGGTGGATTGTGAAACGGACGCTTCACCCCTAGGCTACGCAGCCTCCAATCGTTGATACAGGTAAACGATCTCTGTCAGTAATGTTAACCGTTGATCAGGGATGAGGTGTTAAAACTTCAGTATACTAAATCACAGCTTGTGTGACTTGGGGTTGCCAGTTCCGTTCCTTGGGGCTTTTTCCATCTCTAACCATATGTCAGGTACCGATTTACAGCGGGCTCGACTGGATCGGGACTGTTGTACGAGTTTAATCCCGCACCTTTGCCGGGGAAAACGAGTGCTCTACCACTGTACTAATCAGATGTACTCATCTTCATACTATATTTCTCACCGAATATGTGAAGGGCGTTCACGCGATGTTGCAGTTTATCTTCATCATTGTACATTAGGCGTTAGTCGCTGCAGATAGTGGTTCATTGACCGACATGCGCACAGCTCTTCCCTTGTTGAACTCCACTTATAGTGACGTAATTATATTAGTTTCCGGAGTTATTCTGTCCGTGTAAATGTTCAACAGCAATGGTGAAAGCACACATCCTTGTCGTGCCCTGTTGTTACTTCGTGGGCAGTCCTATCCCATTTTCTAGTAGTTGCTCTTTGCATTCCATAGTCCCACAATATTGTCCAGAGTTTGTTCGTGTCTACTCTGTAAAAATGGGGAGAAAGACTCACGTCTGGTATACTGATCAGAAATTTTATTCAGGAAAAACATACTGGCCAAAACCCTAACCTCGACTTCCTAGTAGCCCTCCCTGGAAATGGGCTGTTTTATGGCACTCTGGCTAACGAGGTGAGGGATCGTCGTGATCCCCGTAGTAGTGAGTGACATGCAGATGAAGCCAACCATAGCACAACCGCCTGGAGAACCTCGGTCCACCTTCATCAGAACGCTCAGGACGTGGGGAAAGCTACTGCAACCCGCCACTTAAAGTTCCGTCCCCGTTACTCACAAATTGAGTTGAATATTGGGAATCCATTTTTGTCACTAATTGTTGAAGCAAGATTGAAGCTCACATCTGCTAAATCTTAATGCTTTGATACGTTAATAAATTTTACTGGGAGATTTTTTACAAAGGGATGTTACTTTTTTAATTCATAAATGTTTCTTTGATTCAACTTCAGCGATTGTGATTATTCGTCTATTATTTTGACTTGCTATTTTAAACGCAGTGTACTCTTCTTGCGTCTTGAACATTAGCAATATCTTGCAGAGCCTCTTTGTAGCCTGTATTAATTCATTGTAGAGTTTCTCTGTATCCTACAGTG
Source organism: Ariolimax columbianus (assembly GCA_036924085.1). Classification (NCBI taxonomy): domain Eukaryota; kingdom Metazoa; phylum Mollusca; class Gastropoda; order Stylommatophora; family Arionidae; genus Ariolimax; species Ariolimax columbianus. Next base: position 48,979,459 of record JAVGWX010000005.1, on the reverse strand, counting down.
ATTTCTTGTAGAGTTTCAATGTAGCCTATATTGAGTCCTTGCAGAATTTCTATGTAGGCTATATTGATTCTATTTCCTTTTTTTTAAAGCATATATTGATTCTTTGTATAGTTTTATGTAGACTGTATTGATTCTTTGTAGAGTTCTAATGTAGCCTGTATTGATTCCTTGTAAAGTTCTTATGTAGCCTGTATTGATTCTTTGTAGAGTTCATCTGTAGCCTGTATTGATCCTTTGTAGAGTTTTTAGGCAGCCTATATTGATTCCTTGTATAATTCTTAGGTAGCCTGTATTGATTCCTTTTATAGTTTCTCTGTAGCCTATATTGATTCCTCGTAGAGTTTATATGAATCCTCCATTGATTCCTTGTAGAGTTTCTCTGAATCATGTATTGATTCCTTTTAGAGTTTCTTTGGAGCCTGTATTGATTCCTTGTAAAAGTAATGTTTCCTCTATTGATTTTTAGCAGAGTTTGTATGTAGTCTGCATTGATTCTTTAACTTCATCATTTCGTCAAGCTGTTTTGTTTTCTGTCTTTGTCTGCTCTAAAGTTTTATGTTCCACATTTCCTAAAGAGTGTGGTAGTCATGGATGTTTTGAAGAGGATCAATTCATTGTTTATGTTTCACCTGCTTTATTTAGCGTCAACAAATCTCAACCATTTCGGGGTATATTTCTTCTTTACTTTTTTAATTTTCTCAGATTTGTGATGATAATTGATTCATTTTTTTCTGACTTTTTCTCCGTGATGTTGTTCGCGTCATTATTATTAGCCGATGACCAGCAGCAACCCAGTTGTTTGGGATGAATCTGGAATCTCTAAATGTGTAATCAGCTCGTGATGTGTTACCTGTGTTGATCAGCTCGTGATGTGTTACCTGTGTTGAACGGCTTGTTCTGTGTACTCCTGACTTTTGTGGTGTTGGACATGGTGCTGGGGATAGTGTTGGAGATGATGTTGGAGATGGTGTTGGAGATGGTGATGGTGTTGGGAATGGTGTTGGGGATGGTGTTGGGGATGGTTTTGGGGATGGTGTTTGGGATGGTGTTGGGGATGATGTTGGGGATGGTGCTAGAGATGGTACTAGAGATAGTGCTAGAAATGGTGCTGGAGATGGTGCTGGAGAGGGTATTTGTTATTTTAAGACCATACTCTCCAAGGTTCAACAATGTATATGATTACCACTCGCTCCGCTCATCCGTTGGGGAATATGTTCAGTCGATGAGTTCGAAGATGACTGAGGAGTCCAATGTGGGCCACGAAAGACTTCCGGCAGTCTGGGCAAGGAATGTGCGCCTGATGTGAAGACTTCATTTCACGGAATTGTCTAGCCAGTCTCCGTTGTTGAGCTGTTGGTTTTATGGATCTCTCGAGTGACTCTCCACGTTTAAGAGATGGATGCCAAGCTGTTCGGTCTTCCGCAGCAGTCTCACCATTAATGACGACGTTTATACACACACTTGAGAATTCCATGGCGAAGTGGTTAAGCCGCCGGCATCGTGATCAGGTGGTGTGGGCTCGACCCCGGACTCCGCCGTCTTTTTCACGGGTGCTTGATGTGGAGCATCTCGTAGTCGCTCCCTAGTCGTCTTGTCCTTGACTTGCCACTGGGGTCCGGCGGCACGAGACGAGAGAGTGAGGATAAAAAGTAGCGCAGTTAATCCTTACTTAAAATAACGCTAGCAAAATAAATTATACCATCATCGTCTACGATGGACAGCGGCCTTTGTCTTTGCCTACACACACACTTACACATACACACACACACACACACACAAACACACACTCAAACGCACAAGTGTGCATGTTAATGCCGGCACATTTGCCTATGAGCTACAGCAAAAGTCATAGAACTTCGATCCAATTAGCGTTTTCTAGCAACAGATACACATTGACACGATAGCAAACACGTCTCAACAAGCGGTCATTAGCCATCTGGTAATGGTCGAGCTTATGAGAGGCCCGCCTGCAGCTTAAAGGCGGTGCTTCGCTGTCTGGCAAATTTTGTTGCATTCGGGAAGTTCTTTCGTTTTCTGCGACTTCTTGCTGTGCAGATCGGTCATGCGCAAACGGTCGTACTTCTTCGTCACTTCCTGTAACAGTGCTAGTTTAACATTTATGTCATGAACTCTATATAATGGCATCATATATAATAAATATCTGGCGCTTTACATCTGTCCAGGAAAACGCCCTAACCAACAAGTGTTGATTAGATCAAGATGTGACAAAAAGTGGGCAAATCTGGCTCACAATCCAGCAGATTGTTTACGCATGGGTACTGGGTTCGACTCCAGTTATCGCCATGTTTCAGTTTACCTAGCTGCAAATGGGTACCTGTTGTACTGTCAGTGAATACATGTTAGCGAAACAGGAAACTGGCCACTCAGCAACCAACTCATAAACTAGATGGTATCTACTACAATGAAAACTCTTAACACTTCACCCCTGACTGCAGTGTCTGCTATGGGACACAATTTTAAATAATCTTGTTTTTTCATACAATGTATCAAGATGGTTTCTGTATATGTGTCTGTATGTACGTATGTATATGTGTATGTATGTATGTATATGTGTCTGTATGTACGTATGTATATGTGTCTGTATGTACGTATGTATATGTGTCTGTATGTACGTATGTATATGTGTCTGTATGTACGTATGTATTTGAATATATACCATCATCATCATCATCATAAGCGTCTCAGTCTCTATAGAACCATGCACGTGGCGCCTTGTAAGTTTTGTCCAGCTCTGTCTCCTGTATTTCGACACTGTCTGCTATTGCTGTAAAGGCCGATCCACGAGTGACAGTCCCTGCCACAGATCGTACAACCATACTGAGGAGGCTGGTTTGCCTGGCTGTTCTTTGATCTCTTCAGTCTTTCTCTTTTCTCTGCAGCCATATGAACTCTACGAGCGTCAGCAGCCACTATGCCCCCTCCAACTGACTGTCTCCAGATAGCTCGATCCTGATCAATTTTTTTCCCAGCCTGTGGATGTGATGTCACTTGAACTCATGTCCCTCTTGCATACGTCCTTGACTCACAGTGTGGAAAGGCCGATTCTTCTAACTCCAATGGCTAGCTGTCCATAAAGGATATCCTTTGGCAACCTCTCTCTTCCGTGTGGTAAACATGTCCCAACCATCAAAGATGACGCTGGGTCAACATCCAGTACATGATGTGAGTGTTCATGAGCCCTACGTGTTCATCCCTGGTATACAAAATATTTTAGCTTTCTAGACACGATATTGTTTACTAACCAATTTTAGCTTTCTAGACAAGATATTGTGTACTAACCAATTTTAGCTTTCTAGACAAGATATTGTGTACTAACCAATTTTAGCTTTCTAGACACGATATTGTTTACCAACCAACTTTTCTCGATATGCACTTCTTTCAGGATATCTGCATTTTTCCTTATCGCCATCCATGGTATTTTGAGCACCGCAATGTTGGGGGGGGGGGGGGGGGATTTAGTTCAAAAGATGCAATCTTTGTCTTAAGTATTTGTGTGGTGGTCCACATCCGCACGTTGCCACCGGAAAGGTGAATTTTCATGTTCGTCCCTTTAATTAGAGTTCTGCAATAAATTTTTCATTTCATTCAACCTCTGCATTGCCATAGCCATTCTAATTCTGACTTCCTTCAGGCAATCTCCATTGTTGCTTATAATTAATCCGAGGTACTCAAAACTTGTGACTTTATCAATTTCCTGTTGTTCTATAACAATTTTAATTTTGGTTTTTGTCTTGTTTAAGCTCATTATCTAGGTTTTACTTAAATTCATGTAAAGATTTAGTTTTGGATGTGTTTGTTTTACCTACAAGGATCATCCGGTCCAGCCCCGCAGCGTTCTTTAAGAAAACTTTTTTTTGTTCTTTGAGTTGAAAATATAAGTCCCCGTTTTGCCAAAGCATCATGTTTTTTTGCGGAATTGTACATGTACAATTGTCTAAAATGACTCATACTTATCCATAATGGTTTTGAGACTCAGTTTAACCAACAAAGAATAACTACCACGTGGTGTTTCTAAAAATAGAAACAACAGAGTTTTAAATACATCACGTGATTAGCCAATAGATGCAAATCTGGGTTACAAAAGGTTAAGGGTTAGATTAGGTCAAGGGTCAAACGCTCACAACCTTGCAGCACAAATGCTCAACAACTAACATGGCGGACTTGATACAAAATTTCGTGGATTTGAACGTAAACTTCTTGTTAATCAGCTGTGATACTTCTTAGAACAAGGTAAACACTGTAAGCAGTATCTCGATGTTATTATAAAAGAATTTTATAATTCTAAAAAGCTATCGATTTTTTTTAGCCTGGTTCGAGAGAGTGAGAGCGTTTGTCTTGTCGACCCGGCACAGGGCGCGCGTCGCGACAAGACTCACACACAGCGATGGCCGGCCGGCCGGCCATAGAGATGAGATGTTCTTGTTCGTTATCCCCCCATGTTCTCATGCACACGATGTGTCAGTGTGTTGATATATCGAGTGAGTTTCACCATCAGCCGGCGCTGCATGCCGTTTGTATTTCTCCGGGAGCTTGATATCATGTTTCAGTTTGCAACTAGCGGAACACTCTAGACTCACTAGTCATCCGCATCGTGTAGCACACACAGCAGGTCCGTCCAACAGGAATGAGATCGATATGGTGTTTGTTGAGAGTTTCTACACATTCAACATGTCGGGGAGACGATACATACTTATATTATTATGAAAGCCGGCAACTGCAGTTTGTATTTCATTAGGAGCTGCTGCTAAAGTTAGTGATTGCAACCGTCGGCATAGTCATCGTATAGATCGGCCGAAGCCTATGAAGCAAAGCCTGAACTTAGAAGACTCAAAGACTGTCGTTTGGGGATTCTAAAACATGTCGGAAAGACTACACATTCTTATATTTTTATTGACGCCGGCAAGTGTAGTTTGTATTTCATTAGGAGCTAGTGCTAATGCAACGATGTTTCTGTTTGCAACCGCTGGGATAGCCATCCTGTAACATCATAGGCTACACGCCTGAGATCTATAGAATATAGTAATAGTATATTAGTGACTGGTGTTTGTGTTAAGTGTTTCTATACAATCATCATGTCGGAGATACTAACATGCTTAAACTATTTGCAGCCAGCTGCTTAGTGAGTTAGTCGTCGTGTTATTGTTCGAAGCTAATCGTAACTTGAGTTTTATGTTTCTTTGGTAGCTGTTCTCAAATTCCTAAAAAAAATCTACTGAAGTGCGTAGTTCAAAGTCATACTGGATGTAGTGTAATAATGAGACACTTCTGAGAAGGCTCACCTCTTTGGGATCAAAGTCATCGTGTACGTTCTAGGCTACACACACGACATCAATGTGGTGAACCATGTTGTGTTGTTAGTGTAAGTCCTAGGCTATACCCACAATATTGATAGGGTGTACTGTGCTATTGTAGGCTACACCCATAATATTGATTTGGTGTAGGTTGTTTTTGTAGGATACACCCATAATATTGATATGGTGTACTTTGTTGTTGTTGTTCATGTACATCTTAGGCTACATTCATAATATTGGTATGGTTTACTTTGTTGTTTTTGTAACACCTAGGCTACACCCATAATATTGATATGGTGTACTGTGTTGTTCTTGTAGGCTGCACACATAATATTGTTGTTGTTATTCATGTACATCCTCTGCTACACCCATACTACTGATATGTGTACTGTGTTATTGTTGTTTATGTACACCATAGTCTACACCCATAAAATTGATGTGGTGTACTTTGTTGTTTGTGTGCATCCTAGGCTACACCCATTATATTGATATGGTGTACTGTGTTATTGTTGTTCATGTTCATCCAAGGCTACATCCATAATATTGATATGGTGTACTTTGTTGTTCATGTACATCCTGGGCAACACCCAAAATATTGATACAGTGTACTTTGTTATTATTGTTCTTGTATATCCTAGGCTGCACCAATAAAATTGATATGGTGTGCTGTGTTGTTCATGTACATCCTAGGCTGCAACCATAATATTGATATGGTGTACTTTGTTGTTTATGTATATCCTATGCTACACCCATAATATTGATATGGTGTACTTTGTTGTTCGTGTGTAGGATGTGGTTGATATTGCATGCCATATTTGTTACTGCTGTTGCTCATTGGTTGTTTCTGTAATTCTTAGGCTACATTTATCAGATCGATTTATTGTGTGTTGTTCATTTAAGTCCTAGGCTACACCCGTTAGATCTATATATTATGTATTTTTGCCTCAATCTAGGTGAGGAAGACTTCTTTTGGATATATACAGAGACCGTATTGTTAAGCTTTCTACACACTAAACATGTCGGGAATTCTGCGTACTAATATTATGAAATCTGACGTTTGCAGTGTCTAATTCATTAGGAAGTGAGCATCTGTTATTGGGGTCCAAGATAGGAGCAAAGAACTGTTACACTTTAAACTGCAAGTGAAGAAGATAGGACATGCAGATGGGTACACAACTTTCAGAATTTAAAAACCATGAAAGAACAGAAAGAAAGACCTTTGCACCATGGTTCAACTGGAGTGACCTTTACACCCAACTGTTGAACAGGAGTGACCTTTACATTAAATGCTTGAACAGGAGTGAATTTTACACCTCATGGTTGAACATGAGGCGCCTTTACACCTTAATTTGAACATGAGTGACACTTACATCCCATGTTTGAACAGGAGTGACCTTTGCACACCATGGTTGATCAGGAATGACCATTACACTCCATGGTTGAATAGGAATGACTAAACTTTACACCACATGGTTTAACAGAGTGTGGCATTTACACCTCATTGTTAAACATGAGTAACATTTACATGGTTGAACAAGATTGATTTTCATTGTTGAACAAGATTGATCTTTACACCCCCATGGTTTAACATTATTGACCATTACATTCCATAGTTTAACAGGACTGACCTTTACACTACATGGTTGAACAGGAGTGACCTTTACACCCCATGGTTGAACATGAGTAACTGACCTTTACACCTCATTGTTGAACAAGTGTGACCTTTACACTCCATGGTTGAACAGGAGTGAGTAACTGTTACACCCTAGATGAACAGGATTGACTAACCTTTATACCACATAGTTGAACTGGAGTGACTAACATTTACACCCTGTGGTTGAACTGTCATGACTAACAGTTACTCCCCATGGTTGAACAGGAGTAACTAACATTTACATCCCATGGTTGAACAGGAGGGACTAACATTGATACCCCATGGTTGAACAGGATTAACTAACATTGACATCCCATTGTTGAATATGAGGGACTAACATTTACATCTCATGGTTGAACAGGAGTGACTAATATTTACATCCCATGATTAAACGGAAGTGACTAACATTTACATCCCGTGGTTGAACTGAAGTGATTAACATTGACATCCCATGGTTGAACTGAAGTGACTAACATTTACACCCCACGGTTGAACAGGAGGGACTAACATTTACACCCCACGGTTGAATAGGAGGGACTAACATTTACACCTCATGGTTGAACAGGAGGGACTAACATTTACACCCCACGATTGAACAGGAGGGACTAACATTTACACCTCATGGTTGAACAGGAGTGACTAACATTTACACCCCACGGTTGAACAGGAGGGACTAACATTTACACCTCATGGTTGAACAGGAGTGACTAACATTTACACCTCATGGTTGAACAGGAGGGACTAACATTTACACCCCACGGTTGAACAGGAGTGACTAACATTTAAACCCCACGATTGAACAGGAAGGACTAACATTTACACCCCACGGTTGAACAGGAGTGACTAACATTTACACCTCATGGTTGAACAGGAGGGACTAACATTTACATCTCATGGTTGAACAGGAGTGACTAACATTTAAACCCCACGATTGAACATGAGTGACTAACATTTACACTCCACGGTTGAACAGGAGGGACTAACATTGACACCCCATGGTTGAACAGGAGGGACTAACATTGACACCCCATGGTTGAACAGGAGGGACTAACATTGACACCCCATGGTTGAACAGGAGGGACTAACATTGACACCCCATGGTTGAACAGGAGGGACTAACATTGACACCCCATGGTTGAACAGGAGGGACTAACATTGACATCCCATGGTTGAACAGGACTAACCGAGAATCTACATATTTACGTTATTATAAAAATGAACATTTGTAGTTTGAAGTTAATAATTATCATTGTTTCAATTTGCAGTCAGTGGCGTCATCATTAAGGTCGAAGGTCAGTCTATGTCGCGTTCTTTCCATACACTAAACGCGGATATTTGACTCGTTGTTAGGGAAGAAAAGGAAGCTAGTGGGAACGTGCCACCTTATCGCACTTCCTATAAAACTAATGCCTGACAAAGTCTTGAATACTTCATCTCCAACAGCACTGTTTTCTAAGCCATGGGTCTACCCTTTCTGTTAATGTTTCTGCTTGCAACTAGCGACTTTAGCCATCTTGTAGATCTGTGGTGATTCTGCCCTATGCTCACGGTCTCAGATCGATACTGTGTAAAGTACAGTGTTAATGAAAGCCAACAACTTTGCAGCTTGTATTTTACGGAAGTGATTCATCTCATGTTTCAATGAGCAAGCAAGCACATCGTTGCGCAGAACTGCCGTCCACCCCGACAACCTATCTATCATACATGCATTAGGTTCTCAAACGACCATGCCGATGGATGCAACTTGAGCAATGACACCAATCTTCTAATGAATTGTAAACAGCAAATCTCCCGATCTCTTAACAATTAACAAGTTATAGTTGTGATTTGCAATTTTTCTATAAATCAAACAAAACCCTTCCATCTCCCAGTGGAGCATAGGTCTTCAACAAATGCATGAAGTCATCTAATGTTCACCTGGCTATATCTGTAGAAGTCTTTGTGGCTTGAAGTATCTATAAATAAATAAATATTATCAAGCCTGAGTGCATTTATTTCAGCTGTTCTATTTCTAGCATCTGAAATGCAAAATAAATAATGTTTTAAAGGTCTACTAGTGCATAATAGAACTGGCGATGACAATGAGGATTTCCCCAGTCTGTGAAGGGGACATGGGAACATAAATGGACATATTGGGTCATTCATTTTGGGCTTATGAAATGTGGAAAAGGTTCATAGTCACAGTTTGTGGGGACGGCGTGGCCTAGTGGTTAAGTGGCACGGCTCACAACCAGAAGGTGCTGGGTTCGATCCCCATCACAGCACCGGCCGTTACCCCGGGGAAGCAAACCCTTAGAAAATACAGGAGGAAGCAGACCCTTACATAAAATGCATGCTGAAGTCGGATGCACTGGGCCGATAGGCGCAAAATAAAAAACCACAGTGCAACGCACACCGCCTTAGGGATAAGAGAAATAAGGCGAACGCAAAAAAAAAAAAAAAAAGTCCTAGTTTAAGTCTAGGATTTCTTCACACATTTCACAGACCACATATGGTACTTTACACATTTCACAGACCACATACTCTACACATATCGCAAACAAGGTACTTATTTTCTTTTCTTCCTTTTTAGTAGGATTTATATACATGCTTCTCGTGGGCCCCATCAATGGGATCACTGTAGTGATAGTAGTAGAACCCACAGATCCTTACTGGGGATGAAAGAATAGCACCACTGCCCACAACTATTGTTCTTCCAGCAAAAGTAAAGTCAAAAAGGTAAAGATTACCCCATAGCAGACACTGCTGTCAGAGATAAAGTGTTAGAACCTTCATTGTGTTAAGCCACAGCTTTGTGGGATGGAGTGGCCAGTTCTTTTCCTCGCTGCCTTTTTCCTTGCCTAGCCATCAGGCAGGCAGTCATTTACAGCTGGGTCAACTAAGCTGTAGATAGCAGGAGAACTCCATGCCCTTACCATGAAAAGCAAGCGCTCTACCTCTGCGATAATCAGCCACAGCAAAAAGTACCAGGTTTTATCCCCTGGTTTCGACACTCTGACCTACCCATCTGTAAATAGATACCCGACTTATTGTTAGCAAAGGAAAGACAAGGCATGGAAGCTGGTCATACCTTACCTCTAGCTCTGGGTCGCTGGAGCTGATTGCTAGCGTCAGGCCAGCTAACCAGAGCTACACTTTTACGCGTGGTGATCATCGATAGCAGGCTAAGGAGAAGGGATCGAAGAGAGAATGCTAACCCGGTACTCAAAAATTCCTGCTGAAGTCGGATATATCAGACCGAAAGGCACAAATATCGCAGTCAAGCTGTAAACTACGATAAAACACATTCCATTCTCTGGACAACACCCTACTATTTGCAAAGCCTTTTTCAAGGTTTTGTACCAGGAGTTTAAGAATGTCAGTGAAGAAAAAGAAGAAGATACCTGTCTCATACACCTGAGTTCTAGTAAAATGAAGTCTCAAAGATATGTTTAAACTAACTTCAATTTATTAAGTTCATAAATAGAGTTGAGCCTTAGAAAATAAGACGCAGAAGCAAAAATTACAAATTTAAAACAATGTTGCTGGACTTTATATTCAATCAATCAGAAGTTTTTCAGGATCCTAAATGCTAAGATGTCCATAGCTATTGAAGTGTTTGTGGCTTAACATTTCTACAAAATGGGGTAGCAGGCCCCATGCCCAACCCTCATTAGCCATCTCCTAAAACATACCAGACAGTTTACAGTGTTATTATTCTTTTCTCTCCTTTTCGGAAGCTCTGGTAATTACGCCAACGACTATACTATAATTGCTGATGTTAAAACAAGATGTATATAGTGATAGGGACTCTCTATAATGAAGTGGCATAAAACAAGACACATCCATCATTTGTGTTTTCCTTTTCTTGTTTACGTTCCAATGTTTAAGCATAGTCCACTAACGTAACTGGTCCCTTTTAAAGGAAGCCTATTTCAAAGCATTTGCAATCATTTACCTTTTTGCTCCAATGTGAAACATAGGTTTTAGCTGCAGCCGGTCCTTTTACAAGAATCATGTATCTGAACATTTCTCCAGTGGCTAATAATAATGGCACTGTTCTTTTTTCCTGATGAGGTTGCCATTTCCAAGCACTATCCTTTTTAGTTGCATTTTGCGACAGGCTTGGAAAGTAAGGTGTGTTCATACAACAGCTAAGTTAGTTGCCCATTGGAAGTGACATCAGACAGTTTTGTCTTGATGATGTAATGTGCGCTGTACTTGGATTTACAGTGAGGAAGAAACTGCACTGGTCATCATCCTCATGCTCTGGTGCCGAGCTACCTTGGACCAGTGGCAAGATATAAGTGGAGACGACTGGAGGTAACTCAGGATACAGGTGCTCTGGTACCACCTTCTTTGAAACCAGGGGTGGCTTCCACCATTTCTGTTCATCACTTTGAGAGGCCAGTGCCTTATCTTTCGACCACAGCGTTCCCATACAACACATACAGTGAATGTGATGTTTTATTTCAAAGTAATTGAAGGACAGCTGGTGGATAATTCCAAGTTATTTTCAAGCCTTAACAGTTACCACACCTGACCCTAGTTTGTGGTGATCTTTACTGTAAAGTTTTGGATGAGACAACTTTTAAAACCACAAACAGAGACTGTTTGATTGTTTTATAAGGGCATTCACAGTTTTTGGATGAATATAAATGAAGAGACAGTAAATGGATGCAGACTGGCTACAAGCTAGTATTGGAATACTATAACACTTTACAGACATAAATGGTAAGTGATGAATAATTAAAGTGCATGTTCTGTGTGTGTGTGTGTGTGTGTGCATGGTGGCTGGCAGTTGAAGGTAAGTTGGTAGATTAGAAACAGCTATATCCTGAGCAATAGGCAACAGGTGGTAGTCTGATTACCAGAACAAATCCACGATTGAGAAAATGTTGTCTTAAGCTTCTTGACACGGGGGAAGGGGGCTTTCGGTCGCGACTATCAAGTGGTGTCCTTCTATTGCTAGTTTGTGTCATTTGGTTATATAATGAAGTTTAATTTATGGTGACCCAAACAGAAAACATTACTCATACCCAACCGTTGGAAATCATTGTTAACCGTAAATTTATTTCACAAGAGGTGTCCACAGCATATATTGGGGATTGGGTGGCAAAAGGGAGTGTCATATAATACGGTTCTTCAGAGAGTAAACACTCACAGCATGTACTCACTGTTAAGCCAGGGATGTCTTTGATGGTTGGGGCATGTTCACCACATGGAAGAGAGAGGCTGCCAAAGAATATCTTCTATGGACAGCTAGCCATTGGAGCCACTGCGATTCAATTACGTATGCAAGAGGGACATGAAGTCATGCGACATCCCAAACAAGGGCTAGGAAAAAATTGCTCAGAATCGAGCTGTTTGGAGACAGTCAGTTGGAGTGGGCATAGTGTTTTCTGACGCTCATAGAGGCCTTCTGGCTACAGAGAAAAGAGAAAGACTGAAGAGATCAAAGAACAGCCAGGCAAGTCAGCCTCCTCAGCATGGTTGTACGATCCGTGGTAGGGATTGTCACTCAAGGATCGGCATTTACAGCCATAGGAGACAGTGTCAAAATACAGGAGACAGAGTTGGACAAAGCTCACAGGGCGCCAGACACATGGTCTATAGAGATAGACACCTATGAAGATGATTTCTATTATATAGAGGCACTTCAAATGAAGTTTACAGTACATAATATTCTATGTAGAAAATTACCTTAGACATTGCTCACATAAGAGTCATGAAGTTACACCTTTTCATTTTGAGTATAGGTTATTTTGTGGGTCACCCTGTAGTAATCAGGTCAGGTTAGGTCTGGACATCCCGTAACCAGGGAGGTCGTTGGGGCACACATGAAGACATCCTTACAACCCCATGCAATCCTTCTTTGTCAGCGGCCGTTGTCTATGCCTCTTCTGGCCGCAGATTGGTCCATTCTTTGTTGACCTCCCACCTTTTTTTGGGACAGCCTCTTTGTCATCTGCCTTGCACCTTTCCATGCAGGATCGTATTTGCAAGCCCATTTGATCTCGATATGTGACCGTACCAAACCTATAGCAGTATGAAGTTATAAATGTATATGGAGGTCAAACTGATGTCAAAGGGTTGCATATCTATGTCTGTTGGTTGTAATTGAAGTCAGATAGATGCATACACTTTAGTTAAAATGCCTGTTTATTGATCTCAGCTGTCTGAATATTGGTTACAAATTGTTGAACATTTAGGTTATTTTTGTTGTTGTTTAATGCCCAGAATGAGTAAATTTATTCTTTTAAGTGCCCTGAAAAGTGGCAGGTTGTATGTAGTAGCTTTCCTCACACTACGAGCGTGCTGATGAAGGTGGAGCATGGTCCACCAGGATGTTGTGCCATGCTGGGCTTCATCTGCTATGGGGATCACACATTGAGGTCAAATGTTTGTATATTGATGTCAGATATTACTATTTTAAGATCATAGAGTTGTAAATTGAGGTTACATGGCTGTATATTGATGTCATAAGGTTGTATATTGAGGTCATATGGTTGTATATTGAGGTCATATGATTGTAAATTGAGGTCAAATAGTTGTACACTGTTACCAAATGGTTGTATATTGATCTCAGCTGCCTGTATACTGGGGACAAATCTTTACACATTGCGGTCATATGGTTGTATATTAAGGTCATATTTTACTATAATGAGGTCATATGGTTATATATTGAGCCCAAATAATTGTATATTCCTGTTCTTCAGGGTTTGTCCTGAAAATAGATGTTGTGTCGTGGTTTACAGCGGGGCTGCAGTATCTGTGCCTGATAGTTTGAGCCAGAATTTTGTGGACCGAATTCACCTTGCCTCTTCGATCCCAATACTATCAGCCAGTGTGTATGCGTGCATTCAGTTTTCAGTGCCACCATTAAAAGGGTCTTGGTCAACTCTGGTTCAATGACCCTGAACCACTGGCTGCTATCAACTCATTCACTGCTGCGTCTTTGGTTCCAGATGGTTGTATAAAAACTACCACTACGATGCATTTCACAAGAAGGTGTTATGGGTACTTAAGAATAAAGGCTGCTTGTCCATGTAGTTGATCTGTACTGTACATACAAGTTTAAAAAAATTTTTACTGCCTTATGCCGCATCAGTGTTTTGAACTCATATTCCTCTGCGTTAGAAGACTGACATACAAGTCAAACCCGTCTTGCTATAAACACAATAATCAATGAAGCAATCCTAGAAGGAGAAAGGCCCTTCAACGTGGTGTATTAAATTGTTCAGGCACACCTGAATGGAAACTGGTTTGCCGGCTTTACTTTCAACACAGAAGATCTCCAGACCCAGTACATGGAATGTTAGAACCGACCAGGTAGGAGGTGGAAAAACATAATCAAATTGTAATGGAGGACAAAATACACCGTAGACATCCTTGCTCGACCAAACAAGATGGACACAGGCAGTTAAATTACAGCGGAACGGATAAATTAGACTATAACAAGTTTCTCAAAATAACTCCGCCTAGAAGAACAAGAGAACATAGCTAAAAATTAATTAAAGAGGTCCACATTAGATATTACAAAATATTTCTTTAGTCAGAGAGTGCTGAATGCTTAGAATGCATTGCCACAGGAAATAGTGGAGGCATAGTCAGTTAATGCATTAAAGAATAGTTGGATGCGCATAGTTTTTAATTCAAGGAAATGTAAAAGAAACTATTTGTATACAGATGCTAAAGTCTTCTAAACTAGTATAAAGATGTTAAGTTAAGCTAACATAAGCATCCTTGGACTTAGCGAAACAAGATGGACACGAGGCAGTTAAAGTACAGCTAACATCAGGATATTTGGACTCATTGAACAACTTAACAAGATGGACATGGACAGTTAAAGTACAGTTGCAATAGGTATAAATGGTTACATTCTCAGGTCATGAAGATGATAACGAACCACAGAACGAAGGTGTAGCTCTTATACTAGCACAGAGCGCCGTTATTGAGTAGCATGCTGCTGGATCATTATAGATCACGTGATCCTTCATGAACAAAAATAAAAAAGATAGAACTAAACATCAAACAGTGCTACTCTCCAACAAACCAAAAATGACAGTGTCTTCAAGAACATTTCTGCAACAAACGGCAAAATGTATTAGTAAAGAGCAAAACTAAAACTACCAAAGTTAATGCACTGAAAGACTAATAATAGCTGTCCATCGTTGTCGATGAGGACCGCCAACATCATCTTTGTCACAGATTTCCCTGTAGGGTGTGGGTGCGCATGTGGCTGAACAGGCCAATGCGAGCACGAAAACATCTGCTACATATCGGGCACACGAGGTTTGTAGAAGGGGATGGTGTTCCCGCTGCTAGGGATTTCCGCGTCTCGCGTCTTTTCTGGGCTTTCACAACACGGTCATCTTCGCCGGTAGCTACACCTGCCTTGACTGCGCTTCTCCAGTCAGATCTGTTTTTCGCAAGACATTCCCAGGTGTCGATGTCTATCAGGCAACTTTTTAGTGAGTCCTTCAGACCGTCTTTAAAACGTTTCTTTGGGCGCCCTCTCTCGCGCCATCCGTCTCTCAGCTCGCCGTAGAGAAGCTTCTTTGGGAGCCGCTCGTCTGACATACGGACGAGGTGTCCGGCCCATCCTAGTCGTGCTTTTTCTAGCAGTGCATGGATGCTGGGCATGTTAGCCCTCGAGAGAACCTCGATGTCAGTGACACGATCTTGCCATCGGATGTGGAATATTCGCCTCAGGCAACCTGTGTGGAAGAGGTTTAACCTCCTTGCATGTCCAGAGTATACAGTCCAGCTTTCGCAAGCGTATAGTAGGGTTGGAATGATGGTTGCACGGTAGACTTTGAATTTGGTCTTGACGCTGATGCCACGACGTGCCCAGACCATCGAGCGCATTCTACCAAAGTCTGTGCTGGCCTTTGCTATTCTGCTTGCCACCTCATCGTCTAGGCTGACAGATCTCGACAGCGTGCTGCCCAGATATGTGAATTTGTCTACGGCATTCAACGTCTGCCCGCTGACTGTAGTCTCTGGTTTTGTGTACGGCATGCCTGGTGCTGGTTGGTACATGACCTCTGTTTTTTTGGCATTTATGGTCAGGCCAAAATTTTTGCATGCGGCAGAGAACTGGTCCATTCCAACCTGCATGTTCAGTTCTGAGTTGCTCATTAGAGCGCAGTTGTCAGCAAATACAAGTTCCCTGATTATGTCGCCAGCCACTTTGGTTTTGGCCTTCATTCTTCTGGAATTGAGTAACTTGCCATCTGTGCGGTACTTTATGGGTATTCCAAGCTCCAATGATCTGAAGGCGTCTGTCATCGTGGCCGCGAACATCATGCTGAACAAAGTCGGGGCGAGTACACATCCTTGTTTTACTCCGTTTGATACTAGAAACATTTTAGAGATTGCACCGCTGTCCAGTACACGAGCACATATGCCTTCGTGTAGCTGTTTCACCATTGTTATGAACTTGTTGGGGCAGCCAAACTTAGACATTATCATCCACAGCCCTCCTCTGTTTACTGTATCAAATGCCTTTGTCAAATCAATAAATGTGGTGTACAAGGCCTGATTTTGCTCTCGACACTTCTCTTGTACTTGGCGAGCGGCAAAAATCATGTCCACTGTTCCTCTTCTGGCTCTGAATCCACATTGGCTTTCTGGGAGGTGGTGGCTTTGTTCAAGGTGTTTGTTGAGCCTGTTTAGCAGTAAGCGCGCTAGGATCTTGCCTGCAACGGAGAGTAGCGATATTCCACGATGATTGTCGCATTCCTGACGATTGCCTTTTCTTTTGTATAGGTGCACGATTGAGGCGTCCTTTAGCTCCTGCGGAATTTTACCTTCAGCCCACATGTGACAGAAGAGTTCAGTGATCCTTTTGGTGAGGGATGGGCCAGCTGTCTTATATACCTCTGCTGGTATTGCATCAGCTCCTGGAGCTTTTCCTATAGATAGTGAACTGATTGCCCTGTCGACTTCCTCCTCAGTAATTACTTCATCCAACGCTAGGTTCAGTTCCACCTGCGGCATTCGCCGGATGGCCTCTTCATTTATGGACGATGGGTGGTTTAGTATTTTGCAGAAGTGGTCTGCCCATCTGTCTAGAATCTGAACCTTATCTGTTAGCAGTACCCCATCCGCACTGCGAACTTGAGTATTACTAGAAGGCTGCGAGCAGTAGAGAGCTTTCAGTGCCTCGTAAAACCGTTTGGTGTCATGACGCTCGGCGAACATCTCAATTTCGTCAGTTCTTTTGCCAGGAGTCTTGCATCTCTCTAAGCCTGGTCTCGACAGCTTTGCGAGCAGTACTGAAGGCAGCTTTTGCTGCCGGAGATGGTGTGTCCCTCTGGTATTCACTGTGCGCTTCATGTTTTGCATCGAGAAGGCCCTGTATTTCTAGATCGTTCTCATCAAACCAGTCCTTATGCTTGCGCGTGAGTGGGCCAATGTGTTTAACAGCTATATCGTAGAGTGTGTTTCTCAATGATGCTCAGTTCTTTTCAATGTCGAAAGACTACACAGGTAAACAAAGACGTCAAAAAAGAGCATTAAAGTAGATAAGAGAAGCTGCATTGAAGGTCTGGCAAAAGAGCCAAAAAAGCTGCAGCTAGTGGCATCTTGAATGGTTTTGATGACATCATCAAGGTGAGTGGACTGGTCAAGACACAACACACAACATATTAGTCAGGGTCAGATAAAATATTCTGGCCAAGACTCCCATCTCACTTCCACATGCAGGTCTCTCTGGAAATGGGCTGTTTTCACAGCAGCCTGTATAACGAGGTGGGGAATCGAAATGATCCCCGTAGTAGTGAACGGAGCACAGATGAAGCCAATCATAGCCAACATCATGGAGGTCCACCTTTATCAGCACGCTTGCGATGCGGCAAGGCTACCGCAACCCGCCATTCATCACCCCTTCAGGGTGCACAATAGAGTAATCTTACTCATTGAGGATATTCAACAACAAGAAATAACACCATCTAGATACTAGCAACAACACAGCAGACCAATAAAAGGCAAATTGGGAAGAAGGAACACAATTCCTGAAGACCAGAAAAAAAGATCGGCTGGATGCTTTGAAGAGCTCCTAATTAAACAACCACCAGTGAGTTACCTGACATTTTACCTGCTGAAGGAGGTATCAGTCAACTGTGATAAGCCAAGTAAAGAGGAGATGATGGAAGCAATTAGCTTTCTAAATAATGGAAAGGTGGCCTAATGGGTTACCAGTGGAAGTTATTCAAGAAGACATTGAAGCATCTACCAATATGTTTTACATTTTTATAGAGTCAGTGGTTTGGAGGTAAGGTGTCCGTCTTGAGGTTAGGTGTCCGTCTCGGTTGCTGGAGGTTGGGGGTTCGAATCACAGTGGAGACAGAGTTTTTTCATGTGGATCTTCTTGTAAAAATTCCCCTGATCTCGGTATTTTTTTTGGTTTGTTTTTGCATTTAACTTATTATCTATTCCCCAAGGCAGTGTGCATTGCACTGTGGCTATTATTTTGCGCTTGTCGGCCCAGTGCATTTGACTACAGCATGCATTTTTATGTAAGGGTCTGCTTCCTCCTGCATTTTCTAATAGTTTGCTTGCCAGGGGTAATGGCCGGTGCTGGGATGGGGATCAAACCCAGCACCTTCGGTTGTGAGCCATGTCACTTAACCACTAGCCCACACCGTCCCCCATCTCAAGGTAGTGAGATCGAACTCCCATGGTCAGAGCAAGTTAAACATTCTTTGGCAGTTATAAATAGAAAAGACTGGGCTTAATGGCCGTTGCCCGATCAGGATTAAAAATTCTAGTCAAACACCTAACCAAATTATGTGTACCTTCCCCCAGGCCTAGTAAGCCGCAGGAAGTTTCAAATACCTACTATGGATACCATTTGGCTACCTGGCAATATAGACATTAACATACCTGTTTGAATGGAAGGATTCCAAGTATTGAAAATATATGGGATTTATAAAATATTCCAAAAGATTGGGGAGAATGTCTGTCTGGTTAAACTACAACATAGAAAGGGGAGGAAAACTAACATCTGGTCAGGCAAAATATACTGATCAGACATGTTAGTCAGGGTCAGGCAAAACATACTACCTAAAACTTCATCTTGGCTTCCTAGTAGCCCTCCCAAATGGGATGATTTCATGGCAGCCTAGCTAACGATGTGAGGGATGGACGTTAACCCCGTAGTAGTAAGTGACATGCAGATGAAGCCAAGCATAGCACAACTGCCTGAAGGAGCACGGTCTATCTTCATCAGCACGCTCAGGATGTGAGGAAAGCTACGACAACACGTCACTTAACGTCCTTTTCAGGGCGCACAAAAGAGTAACCTACTCATTGTGGGCATTCACAAACAACAACCACATAGAAAGGCAGTCTGCGAGAATATTGCAAAGGGATACTGCTCTTATCAGGGACAGGTAAAGTTTAAAACAGTTATACTTGACAGACTAAATAAAGCTGGGGGCACCCAGCTAAGAAACACACAAGCAAATTTCAGACAAAACAAAACATGCACAGACCAGGTAGCCACATTGTTCATAAGTGTAGAACAACCATTAGAATGGAATTCAAGTCTGTACATCAACTGCCTATGACAACTTAGAAACTACTAAGATACTACAGAACTATGCAAATACACACAAGCATAATTGTGAGGACATGTAGAGTTTTGAATGAGGGACAGCTTACTAGGAATATTTGGAATCCTGGTATTCAAACAGGCATGTTAATGTCTGTAGCCTGGTAGTAGAAGGCTATCGGCTATCCGTAGTGGTTATGTTTATAAGCTGCCTGGGGGAAGGAACAAATAGTAGGGTAGATTTTTAGATAGTATTTTTGAATTTTAACCAGACAGCAGCAGTTAAGGCTGCTCTTTTCAATTTCCAACTGCCAAGAGATTTTTAACGTGCTTGACATTGAACATGGGAGCCCGATCTCACTACCCAGAGAGCAGGTAATTTTTACCAGATCCACGTGAAAAAAATCCCGGTCTTCACCGTGATTCGAACCCGCGACCCACGGTATCTGAGGCGGACACCTTACCTCGAGACCAATGAGTCCCCGCTGAGCCCCCATTTCTTTCAACTTACAGAATCAATTAACATCTGGTATTTGCAAGGATATTTTTCTGTCACCAATTCTCTTCTGCTGACATTTCATTGAATTAGAAAACAAACTACAAGATAATATGACAGGACAAGTCTGTTGGCACAGAATTGATGAATTAAAAATGCACCAGAAGGTGATAAGGGTACAGGAGAAGGAGATTATTGTATATTGAGGTCAAATACATGTTGATATTGGGAGTCATGCAGTTGAATATTGAGGTCAAGTGCTTCTATATTGAAATTAAACCAGTCTATATTGAGGTCAAGTGGCTGTATATTAAGGTCAAGTAGTTGTATGTATATTGAAGTGAAATGGTTGAATATTGAGAAAAAATGATATGCATATTGAAACAAAATGGTATTAAGGCAAAATGATTGAGGCAAGATGGAAGCATATTGAGGTCAAATAGTTCTCCTCTTCTTCTTGTTCATTCGTTTTCAAATTCTTGTTACCAAACCCTGAAATGGCTTAAGTAGCAGAATGTAGTCCAGAGAACGGAATGCGTTGTCGTAGTTTACAGCTTGACTGCAATATTTGCACCTTTCGGTCCAACACATCCGACTTCAGCAAGCATTTTTTGAGTACTGGGTTAGCATTCCCTCTTCGATCCCTTCTCCTTAGCCAGTCTGCCCTGCTGCAGCCTGTTATCCAGGATCACTGCGTCGAGGTGTAGAAGGGTATTAGCAGCTCTGGCCCTGACACTAGCACTCAGCTATGGGTCGCTGACCACTGCAGCTCAGGCACTGCTCAGCATCTTGACCCCCAATTAGTTCTATATTGAGGTCGTGTTTGTATATTGAGGTGAAATGGTTTAATATTGAGGCAAAATGATTGTATATTGAGGTGAAATGGTTGTATTTTGAGATGAACTGGTTGTAGATTGAGACGAATTGGTTGTATATTGAGACAAACTGTTTGTAAATGGAGGTCAAGTGGTTGTATGTATATTGAGGTGAAATGGTTGTATGTATATTGAGGCATATTGTTGTATATTGAGGTCAAATAATTCTATATTGAGGTGAAATAGATCTACATTGAAGTAAAATAGTTCTATATTGAGGTCAAGTGGTTGTATATAGAGATCAAGTGGTTGTATATTGAGGTCAAGTGGTTGTATATTGAGATCAAGTGGTTGTATATTGAGATCAAGTGGTTGTATATTGAGGCAAAATGATTGTACTTTGAGGTTTAATAGTTCAATATTGAGATCAAGTTTCTGCATATTGAAGTCAAGTGGGTGTATGTGTATTGAGGTTAAATCGTTGTATATTGAGGTCAAGTGGTTGTGGTAGATAGATGCAGTGACGCACCAAGGGTGTTGTAGTAATCTTCCTTCTCATCTGCAAGGCCTCATCTAATTGTACGTAAAGTTTATATTTTCATTCCGGTTCTCAAGTTGGTTTTCGAAATGTCCATGTGACTGAATAACCGATCCACGTCTGGTACGGAATGGGGGAATAACCAGTAGTATTATCGTAACCATTAATTTGATTAACCAGTAGTATTATCGAAACAAGTAGTATTATCGTAACCAGTAGTATTATCATAATAAGTAGTATTATCGTAACCAGTAGTATTATCGTAACCAGTAGCATTATCGTAACCAGTAGTATTATCATAATAAGTAGTATTATCGTAACCAGTAGCATTATCGTAACCAGTAGTATTATCGTAACCAGTAGCATTATCGTAACCAGTAGTATTATCATAATAAGTAGTATTATCGTAACCAGTAGTATTATCGTAACCAGTAGCATTATCGTAACCAGTAGTATTATCATAATAAGTAGTATTATCGTAACCAGTAGCATTATCGTAACCAGTAGCATTATCGTAACCAGTAGCATTATCGTAACCAGTAGTATTATCGTAACCAGTAGCATTATCGTAACCAGTAGCATTATCGTAACCAGTAGTATTATCGTAACCAGTAGCATTATCGTAACCAGTAGCATTATCGTAACCAGTAGTATTATCGTAACAAGTAGTATTATCGTAACCAGTAGCATTATCGTAACCAGTAGTATTATCGTAACCAGTAGCATTATCGTAACCAGTAGTATTATCGTAACCAGTAGTATTATCGTAACCAGTAGTATTATCGTAACCAGTAGTATTATCACAGCTGTATAAACTAATGTTCACACATTGACTCTCTGTAAGCACACACTTCTGATTAGAATTTAACGCAATCTAACTTTAGTCCATTAAAAATAATATAAAAGAAAGAAGGGTGTTCGTTTTTATATTTTAAAGAGAAGAAGAAGAAGAAAACTAAGAAATATATATTTGGGAGGAGGAACCAGGAAAAATCACACCCCGCCCTGGGTTCGCCCCAGGATAGACGTAAGGGTGAATTTTATAGGAGCAAACAAACCGACCGATTATATATAAATATTGTGTGTGTGTGGGTGACTGTATAACCTTGATCTATCGGCATGTCTCAAATATATATATATGCGTCACAAAACCATTTCGTCTCTAAACTTCCCCTATATCTCCTCGTCTGTAGTTCTCTCAATCGCCTTAAATCAACATTTCCAAGAATAGAACACAGCCCTCGTCTCTTAGAGCATATTCCCCCCATAGGTAACTATGACAACTCTGGCATTCAGGCTTCACCTTACAGGGACGAGGCAGATAACGAATCGAAAACATGCGTTTCTGTTGGGAACAGTTCATGCTGTGTTGGATGGAATATGACGCGAACGAGCGCTCATCACACATCAAGCACGAGCTAGAAGGTCAGACAAGCTGAAGGTCAGACGTGAATGAGTGTGATTGGTAGCTCTAGACCAGTGTTCTTCAACCGTTTTATACATGGCACCCACTTGTATAACTTTCGTAATGGTCGATTCTCCTTTCCGCCCACTAAATTATAAGGTGAAGAAAATTTCGCCACCGTCCACAGAGTTTGTGTGTTTTTGGACGTTTTTAATCATCGTGTAGCATGCCCTTTGCAGAAAGTCGTTCCCATCACAGCCTGTCTGAAGGAGACTCCATTTCTTGTCAAATCTTCAGCCTGCTCCAGAGTCATGCCGGAGCATTCCTTTACATTCCTGGTGCCATCGCCTTCTTGATCTGCCTTTGCCGTTTTTTGGGGGGATGGTACGTTACCTTCCGTTACCGTTCTGTCAAGAGCGTTGTCTTTTGAATTGTTGAACCAGTTCTTCTCTACGGTACCGATTCTTCTCTATTGGTACCAGTTCTTCTCTATTGGTACCAGTTCTTCTCTACGGTACCGATTCTTCTCTATTGGTACTGATTCTTCTCTATTGGTACCGATTCTTCTCTATTGGTACCAGTTCTTCTCTAGGGTACCAGTTCTTTTCTAGGGTGCCAATTCTTCTCTATTGGTATCAATTCTTCTCTATTGGTATCAATTCTTTTCTATGCTACCAGTTCTTCTCTATTGGTACCAGTTCTTCTCTAGGGTACCAGTTCTTCTCTAGGGTACCAGTTCTTCTCTAGGGTACCAGTTCTTCTCTAGGGTACCAGTTCTTCTCTATTGATACCAGTTCTTCTCTAGGGTACCAACTCTTCTCTAGGGTACCAGCTCTTCTCTATGGTACCAGTTCTTCTCTAGGGTACAAATTCTCTATTGGTACCAGTTCTTCTCTAGGGTACCAGTTCTTCTCTAAGGTACCAGTTCTTCTCTAGTGTACCAGTTCTTTTCTAGGGTAGCAGTTGTTCTCTATTGGTACCAGTTCTTTTCTAGGGTAGCAGTTCTTCTCTATTGGTACCAGTTCTTCTCTATTGGTACCAGTTCTTCTCTAGGGTACCAGTTCTTCTCTAGTGTACCAGTTCTTTTCTAGGGTAGCAGTTGTTCTCTATTGGTACCAGTTGTTCTCTATTGGTACCAGTTCTTCTCTAGTGTACCAGTTCTTTTCTAGGGTAGCAGTTGTTCTCTATTGGTACCAGTTCTTCTCTATTGGTACCAGTTCTTTTCTAGGGTAGCAGTTGTTCTCTATTGGTACCAGTTCTTCTCTATTGGTACCAGTTCTTCTCTATTGGTACCAGTTCTTCTCTAGTGTACCAGTTCTTTTCTAGGGTAGCAGTTGTTCTCTATTGGTACCAGTTCTTCTCTAGTGTACCAGTTCTTTTCTAGTGTACCAGCTCTTTTCTAGGGTAGCAGTTGTTCTCTATTGGTACCAGTTGTTCTCTATTGGTACCAGTTCTTTTCTAGGGTAGCAGTTGTTCTCTAGGGTACCAGTTGTTCTCTATTGGTACCAGTTCTTCTCTATTGGTACCAGTTCTTCTCTATTGGTACCAGTTCTTCTCTATTGGTACCAGTTGTTCTCTATTGGTACCAGTTCTTTTCTAGTGTACCAGTTCTTTTCTAGGGTAGCAGTTGTTCTCTATTGGTACCAGTTCTTCTCTATTGGTACCAGTTGTTCTCTATTGGTACCAGTTGTTCTCTATTGGTACCAGTTGTTCTCTATTGGTACCAGTTCTTCTCTATTGGTACCAGTTGTTCTCTATTGGTACCAGTTCTTCTCTATTGGTACCAGTTCTTTTCTAGGGTAGCAGTTGTTCTCTAGGGTACCAGTTCTTCTCTATGGTACCAACTTTATGCCCAACTCTTGTCGAATGTCTGTATTCTTACCTTTTTTCGGTACACGGTAATTGGGGGACCTTTTCTATAACATTTCGACTCGAAGGACTGGATTCTCTTCCTTAAGGTATTGGGTAACTGTCCATGTTTCACAGCCGTATGCTGCCACTGGAAAAATTACAGGTTCTCAAAACTGTCACTTATGTTGGTTTGCTGGTATTCTGCAATAGTTTTCTCACGTGTTTTTAATACAGCATGTATATATTCTGCTACCGCCCACCCGAAAGCTAAAATCGCCCACTAGTGTTTGGCAGCGCCCAGGTTGAAGGTAACTGCTCTAGATGCTTCATAAAGTGGGTCCTTGGGTCCTCAGTCGCCGGTCCGTAAAACGGAACCATTACTATGTTCCGGCTCCTGTCTTTGCGGTTTGGCTTGGCTTGGCTTGGTTTCGTTCATTCTCCATCTCCCGCTACCAAACCCTGATACGGGCCTAAGAAGCAGAATGTAGTCCAGAGAACGGAATGCGTTGTGTCGTAGTTTACAGCTTGACTGCGATATTTGCACCTTTCGGCCCAACACATCCGACTTCAGCAAGCATTTTTTGAGTACCGGGTTAACATTCCCCTTTCGATCCATTCTCCTTAGCCAGTCTGCTCTGTTGCAGCCTGTTATCCAGGATCACCGCGTGGAGGTGTAGAAGGGTCTTGGCAGCTCTGGTTCGCTGGCCCTGACGCGAGAAGTCAGCTATGGGTCGCTGACCGCTGCCGCTCATGCGCCGCCGTCTTTGCGGTTTGAATCGCATGTCTTCGTGGCTAGAAGGTCGACATACAACCCGCTAGACCAGTAGCTTCCGAACCACAGTCTATATGCTTGACTGGAGTAGGGCGTATTCGCTTACTTGTGAGCCAGTCAGCAGGGACTTAAAGCTGGTACGGGTTGATTCTGTTTCATAATAGGGAGAGGGATGGGTCTGCTGGTCTAGTTGATTCGACATCTGGTGTATGTTAAGCTTCAGAAAAACTGTTAGTTGGCATAGCCCGGGCACTTAAAGCTGAGTGGTGTGCGGGTTGAAGATATAAACACTTTTTTATAGCTGTATTTGTAAACAAAGAAAGTTTGTTGGTGACAACGATCAAAGAACAAGTATTTATCTGCGCTCGGAAACATACAAAAGGAACAACAAGAAAAAGGGAGTGAAGTAATGCTCATGATTCCAACACCGGACCTCCAGATGGCGGAAGAACCTTGTCACAAGAGAGAGAGAGAGAGAGGGGGGGGGGGTGGGAGAGGAAGAGAGAGGGAGGGAGAGACAGACAGAGATAGAGGGAGGGAGAGAGAGTGAGTTCAGATCAGATGGCTGAGGGAGGCAATAGCTCGTCCACCCTTTGAGACAGGATAATAGTGTTAAGTCCCATAGCAGAAATTGCCATCGGGGATGAAGTGTTAAGACTTCATTATGCTAGAATAGCGGGGCACCTAAACAACTGGGTCAAACTAGCATAACCTTTCGTCATTCAAAACTTGTTACTATAGAATATAGGCCGAGTTCGATTTAGACATATTTATAGACACTTGCTGCTTAACCTGACTATCATCGAGCATATCCCATCCTGTTCTTTAAGGTAGACAATGAGCAGTGGTAATTTCAGTTAGGTTCATCATCATCATCAGTCTCGTAACCTGCAAGTTGTATTGGGACACCAATACTGCAGATTGTTGGACCAGTTCCCGCCCTCCACTCGGGTTTATGCCGAATCGTCCTTCTGGACGAGTTAGCCTCATGGTATGATTGTTATTTAGGCGGCTGGGGCATTTCTGATTTATCTCAATGCTTTCTGCAATATCGGTGTGTCTTGGGCCGTTTTGCCCTTGGCGGAGCCCATCCCTCTTCAAACAACGTGTTCCTCCATGTGAATTTTTCCATGGTCTCCCTGTCTACTCAAGCATGGCGTCACAAGTTCAATCTGAAGGTTACGCCTTTTGTATTTTTTTTCCGGCCTTGTTTTCATCTTGGCTATTTGCTTTTAATAGCTCTTACGATAAGATCGATATGTCGATTTAAATGCATCTCGTCGCTTTGACGGGCACGTGCAATTGGAAAAAAAACGCACATACAACACGTTATCCAAACGGAATCTGTAACAATGCAATTGTAGACACCAAGATCACAGATAAAATACACATGATTCAGAAGCGAATTAGATCAGCAGCCATGTTGGCGTTCGATCCGGAAGGACACCAATTAGGTTAGTAAGTAATTAAGTCTATACATATGCCTTGATCTAACTCTATATTACATAGACGCAAGTGATGGATATCAAGATGCTGAGGAGTGCATGAGCTGCAGGGGTCAGGGAACCAGAGCTACCAAGACCCTTCTACACCTCCATGTGGTGATCCTGGAAAACAGGCTGCAACAGAGTAGACTGGCAAAGGAGAAGGGATCAAAGAGGAAAGGCTATCCCGTTACTCAAAAATGCCTGCTGAAGTCACATGTGTCGGACCGAAGGGTGCAAATATCGCAGTCAAGCTGTAAACTACCGACACAGCGCATTCTGTTCTCCGGACTACATCCTGCTACTACTTGCAAAGCCCTTTCGGGGCGGAGTTTGACAACGAGGAAGAAGAAGAATGATGAAAGACTTTTAAAGTATCCCACTGGTTTAGTACCAAACTCATCGCTCTCTCGTGGCAAGGCTGGAGGCCGTGTTACTTCGCCTTCTAAATGACATGCTATTCGTTATGTATATTTCCGAGTGCAGATGCGTACTTGTCGTGTGATAGTTCTCACGGACATTCTTTTTTTTAAATTTCCATTTTGATTTCAATTATATATATTTCCTTGGCATTATTGTGTCTCATCATTGCTATCTGGAACAGGTCGATGACTAGAAAGGCAGAGGAGGACTTGGGAGAAAGCTCTGGGCCAACATGTCAAACTGGTTGAAGAAATAAAGAACGAGTCTAGCGCCTACATACTCATAGTACAGATGGTTGAGGGAGGCACTATCTCGTCCACAGTTTGATGCAGGATGATACTGTAGTTCCATAGCAGACACTGCCGTTGGGCATGGAGTGAGGCTTTTTTTGTACAAGGACACAGCTTGTGTGAGGTGGGGTGGCCGGTTCCCTTCCTCGTGGCCTTTCTAACTCTGACCGTAGTTGAGGTTTCCATTTACAGATGAAGCCCCTATATATCTGGATCGACTGAAGCGTGCCAGTATCCGAAGTTGGATATCGTACAAGCTGGTAATGATCTCTTGTATTTGATACATATTACAATAGCTGTCCATCGCAAGCGATGATGACAACAGCAGTCAGACATGTTGTGCTGCACCTCACCAGTGAGTTCGGAGGTGGCTGTAAAGTCCAATTCTGGCACAGAAGATCCTTCCACATACGTAGAATTTAATGTCAGAATTGAACATGTGAATGTCAGTTGTTTTGTCTTTTCGCAAAGTGCGTTGTTTATGTACTTCGGGGGTCCGGAACTCCTCAGCAATGGAGGTGCCTCTGATGGTGGTTCTACGCCAAGCCTTGCGGTCCTGTGCGAGACATTCCCATGCGTTTACATCGATGCTGAAGCGTGACAGATATTTTGACGCAGGCCATTTTTCAGCTCACCATTAGTTGTTTTGGGATGCGGTTGTCTGGCATGCGCACGATCTGGTTCTTCTGCAACAGTGTGTTGATCCTCGGCATTTTTGCCTTTATGAGGACCTCAGTGTCTGATACCTTTTCCTGCCATTTTACTTTGAACAATCTACGGAGGCACCTTGTATGGAAGTGGTTTATTTTCCTAGCATGCATGCTGTACACACTCCCCGTCTCACTGGCATACATAAAGGGTGGGAAGCACTACGGCTCGGTAGACTTTGAGTTTCGTATCAAGCCTGAGACCCCTCCGATTCCATACACTGTTGCGCAGCCTCCTAAAATGTAGCACTGGCCTTGGAGATTCTGTTACTGACCTCGCAGTCAATAGTAGTTTCCATGGAAAGTTCTACCAAGGTACGTGAAGCTGTCTACTGATTCAAAACGCTCGTTCTTGACTCAGATATCTGGGTCGCGATATGCGTCACTCGGGGCAGGCTGAAACATGACTTGGTTTTTTTTTGTGTGTATTAATTGTAAGACCGAACATGTCGCAGGTTATGGGAAACGTGTCCACATATTTCTGCATGTCTCTTTCGGTGCTGGCAGCGAGGGCACAGTCATCAGCAAAAAGAAAGTTTGAGATGGTTTTGTGCTTTACCTTACTGTGTGCTTGCTGTCGCCTGTGATTGAAGAGTTTTCCGTCAGTCGTGTATTTTATTTCCACTCTGTGTTAGTTACAACCAAGATAGCTAACGCTGATCTTGGCAGGAAACATGCTGAAGAGTGTTGGGGATAGTACACAGCCCTGCTTGACGCCAATTGTCACAGGAAATGCATTTGCCGTTTCCCCATCACTCAGCACATGAACATTCATACCCTCGTGGAATTGTTTGACGATCTTGGTGAATCTGCTCGGACAGCCGAATTTCTCAATGACCTTCCAAAGTCCATCTCTGTTGACGGTATTGAAAGCCTTAGTCATGTCCACGAAAGTCATGTACAGCCCACGAAAGCCTTAGTTAGGTCCACGAAAGTCATGTACAGCCCACGAAAGTCATGTACAACCCACGAAAGCCTTAGTAAGGTCCACGAAAGCCTTGGTCAGGTCCACGAAAGCCTTGGTCAGGTCCACGAAAGCCTTAGATCCACGAAAGTCATGTACAGCCCACGAAAGTCATGTACAGCTCACGAAAGTCATGTACAGCCCACGTTGCTACTCTTGGCATTTCTCCTGAAGTTGCCGAGCCGCGAATATCACATCCACAGTTCCGCGACCCGACCTGAAGTCACACTAGCTCTCTGGAAGAAGACCATGTTTTAGATGAGCGATCAATCGGTTGAGGAGAACTCGTGCCAGTATCTTGCCAGCAGTCGATAGGAGGGAGATTCCCCAGTGGTTCTCACAGGGATGACGGTTTCCCTTTCGCTTGAATAAGTGGGCGATGGTAGCATCCTTCAGTTCTTGTGGGACATTCTCTGTGGTCCATATTGTGTTGTGGCACAGTCTCAGTGGTCCATTTTGTGTTGTGGGACAGTCTCAGTGGTTCATATTGTGTTGTAGGACAGTCTCAGGGGTCTATATTGTGTTGTAGGACAGTCTCAGTGGTCTATATTGTGTTGTAGGACAGTCTCAGTGGTCTATATTGTGTTGTAGGACAGTCTCAGTGGTCAATATTGTGTTGTAGGACAGTCTCAGTGGTCCATATTGTGTTGTGGGACAGTCTCAGTGGTCCATATTGTGTTTGTGGGACAGTCTCAGTGGTCCATATTGTGTTGTAGGATAGTCTCAGTGGTCCATATTGTGTTGTGGGACAGTCTCAGTGGTCCATATTGTGTTGTGGGACAGTCTCAGTGGTCCATATTGTGTTGTGGGCCAGTCTCAGTGGTCCATATTGTCTTGTACAACTCAGTTCGTCTCTGTGTTAGGACACAACTACCTGCTTTGTAGATCTCTGACGGTATCAGGACTGCGCCTGCAGACTTCCCATGTGATAGCTGGTTGATTGCAGCTTTGACCTCCTCGATATTTGCGGGAGCAGCCAGTTCATTGTTCGGTGTGTCCGAGGCAGGCGTTCTATTGCCTTGTCGCAGACGGAGGATGGTTGGTTGAGGACCGCGCAGAAGTGTTCTGCCCAGCGTTCCAGTATTCTCGGTTTGTCTGTCAGCAGTTCTGAGCCATCTGCATTCAGAATTGAAGTTCCATGTGAGACGCATTATGTCATATCTGTCGGGGGCGTATATTCTTACATCTCCACAGGGGCTGATGATGGATGTTGCATCGGATTGAGTGCGCACACGTCACACATACAATCTCTATTCCATCACGCCCCTCCTCCAACCAGCAACGAAACGCGTATGCATGTTTTATCGAAATGCACTGTTTCAGTCTCTCACACTCATTCACTCTCACTCACTCACACACACACACACACACACAGACCGCACCACTCACACTGACACACACACACACACACACACTAATACACACACGCACTGTTTCAGACACACACCCTCTGTTTCAGACACACACCCTCTGTTTCAGATACACACCCACACACACACTGTTTCAGACATACTGTTTCAGACAAACACACACACACTGTTTCAGACACACACCCTCTGTTTCAGACACACATACTGTTTCAGACAGACACACACCCTCTGTTTCAGACACACACCCTCTGTTTCAGATACACACCCACACACACTCTGTTTCAGACAGACACACACACACTGTTTCAGACATACTGTTTCAGACAGACACACACACACTGTTTCAGACACACACACACTGTTTCAGACACACACACGCACTGTTTCAGACACACATACGCAGTTTCAGACACATAAGCACTGTTTCAGACACATATAAGTACTGTTTCAGACACACATAAGCACTTTTTCAGACACACATAAGCACTGTTTCAGACACATAAGCACTGTTTCAGACACATAAGCACTGTTTCAGACACACATAAGCACTGTTTCAGACACATATAATGTGTGGCAGACCCCACAGTTCGCCCTATGGTTATTCTAGCTTAGGACATTATCACACTCATCCACATCATTCATGACCATACTCAGTAAATGACATATCACACAGCAGGTGGCATATTTATTATATAATACTCATACCAGAAAAATGAGTAGTGAAATTACAAACACAATACAATACATATCATCTTAACTAAGTATTCCTTTATTATATATATGTTAATATAAATATTAACTAAAACGGAAATTTTAAGCATTAGCTATTGATGAAATTCTCAACTATCTAAAACCCGGTTCTATTGCCTACACACATCACACATACATCTCTTTAACTGCACCCTCAACACACCTTAAAAAACTTCCTCACTCAAATCCCCTCACGCGGGCGATCTGGACATACCTCGTTCACAATGTGCCCTGCTTACAACATACGTTCAGATTATCTATTAATACAAAACTCACACACCTATTTGAACGATCCTGTTCTAACACTAACATTCGTACAACAGTCTATCAATCGCTCCTCTATAAAATCTGTAAGCTAAACAGACTATCTAAACTCAGTCTCTCTTTCTCGCTCTCATCTCCTCTCCATCCAGCCTCTCTCATCCCGCCTCTCTCATCCAGCCTGTCTCATCCCGCATGTCTCATCCCGCATCTCTCATCCAGCCTCCTGAGCTAAACTTTATCTCGAGTTATATACACTCAAGCAGTATCAGAGCTGAGCAATGGATCTCTGGGGGATGGCTCTATTCAGTCTTATTGGAACGAAATACTTTGCACACCTGTCACTCATCTATCGCAGCAAGCTCCGTTGCCAATACGTCTGTCACTCATTCTCCCCCTACCCAAATCGGACCGCCAGTGGTCAGCTCCTACCTGTCCACATTCCTTGCCCCAACTCTATTTTTCTGTGTTGAGACGGTGTGTGACCTTGACACGCATTCAGGTACCTTTAAGCTTTAACATGTTCAGGTACCCTTGTTATCGGGAACCACATCACCCCTGTCCTAAACTCTCTTGCTCCGGCGGGAACTGTTACAATAAGCACTGTTTCAGACCCATATAAGCACTGTTTCAGACACACATAAGCACTTCCAGACACACATAAGCACTTTCAGACACACACACGCACTGTTTCAGACACACACAAGCACTGTTTCAGACACACACACACACACTGTTTCAGACACACACACACACACACTGTTTCAGACACACATACGCACTGTTTCAGACACACACACACTGTTTCAGACACACATAAGCACTGTTTCAGACACACATAAGCACTGTTTCAGACACACACACACTGTTTCAGACACACATAAGCACTGTTTCAGACACACATAACCACTGTCTCAGGCACACACGAACTGTTTCAGACACACACGCACAGTTTCTGACACACATACGCATTGTTTCAGACACACATAACCACTGTCTCAGACACACACGAACTGTTTCAGACACACACGCACAGTTTCTGACACACATAAGCATTGTTTCAGACACACATAACCACTGTCTCAGACACACACACTGTTTCAGACACACACACACTGTTTCAGACACACACACACTGTTTCAGACACACACACACACACTGTTTCAGACACACATAACCACTGTCTCAGACACACACACACACACTGTTTCAGACACACATAACTACTGTCTCAGACACACACACTGTTTCAGACACACATACTCATTGTTTCAGACACACATAAGCACTGTTTAAGACATACATAAACACTGTTTCAGACACACACACACACAGTGTTTTAGACAAAAGACACAGCACTGTTTTAGACAAAACTCACATAAGCACTGTTTCAGATACCCACACAGTTTCAGATAAACAAACAAAACTGTTTCAGACATACATAATCTCTGTTTCAGACAAACACATACACACTGTTTCAGACACACATAAACACTGCTTCAGACAAACATGTACACACTATTTTATACACACACACACGCTGTTTCAGACACACATAAGCACTCTTTCAGTTCAGATACCCACACTGTTTCAGATACCCACACTGTTTCATATAAACACACAACACTGTTTCAGACACATAAGCACTGTTTCAGACACACGTAAACACTGCTTCAGACACACATAAACACTATTTCAGACACACATAAACACTGCTTTAGACACACATAAGCGCTGTTTCAGACACACATTATCACTATTTCAAACACATCCACACTGTTTTAGACACACACACGCAGTTTCAGACAAACACACGCACTATATCAGACGCACACACGTACTGAATCAGACACACATGCGCCCTGTCACACCCACACTGTCATACACGCATACTGACGCACACATACACGCTCTATCACGTACACACTGTCATACACGTATACTGACACATACACACGCACTGTCACGCATACACTGTCATACACGCATACTGACGCACACATACACGCTCTATCACTCACACACTGTCATACACGCATACTGACACATACACGCACTGTCACGCACACACTGTCATGCACGCATACTGACACTCACACGCATTGTCACACACACACACTGTCATACACGCATACTGACACACGCATACTGACACACGCACACACATATACACGCACTGTCACACACACACTGTCACACACGCACTGTCACACACGCATACAGACACACACCCACTGTTACAGTTACACACTCACACACTTACTGACACACACACGTACTGTCATACACACCCATAATCACACACTCCATTCCCATGCACAATTTGCTTAGAACAGAAATGCCCATTGCTTATCGCGTTGCGTCGCAATCAAGGTTATTGATCTGCGTGCTTTTAACCAGGGAGGCGCAACCTTTTTGAGGGCGCCACTCCATTTAATTACTAGTTTATTTCGATCACACCATGCCAGCCGAATCGTACCCGGAACACAAGAACATGCAACTGTCACCTCCCTAGCATGCCCTACAAGACGACTAAAGAAGGGAGCAAGGAAGACAGAAAATGACAGAAGAAAGTTAGTATTGCTTTCATGGTCACAGTGCCTCCTGTTGTGTGCGAGAATAGCTCTTCCATCCTTTGAGGCAGGATACAAGCTGGTAATGATTGATTCAATTTAGGGGCTAGAAGCCACATCACCTAAACACTTTGCTATTGAAACTGTCACTACAATTTCTTAGGCACAGGCTTCCTGTAAGGCGAGGGGGGGGGGGGATAGTTATGATAGGGCACTGAATGAATAAAATGGTGTTACCATGTGGATAAAGTGGCGTAGTGCATAATGAATGATCAGCAACAAAACTAAAACTTGTTCTCATATGCAAATTACCGAGTTCCGCATTGGGGATTTATACGGCTGTGTAATATAGGCCGCTGCACTTGTTGTCTCTACAGAGTGTGCAGACTAGGTTTCTAATTTTACTGCCAATATTAAAATAAACCCATAAAAAAAAACACACGAAGTGTTACATGCAATTAACTACGCGTCCGTCCGGTCTGCTTATCGTAGTTTCCACAGCATAGGTACATGGTTAAATTCCCCATCACGAAGACTCTCCAGTCGACCCAGCTGTCAATTTAGTACTTGGCGAAATGTTAGACGACAAAAGACAGTGAGGAAAAGGAACTGACCACATATCCTTCAGTGGTTACCCTCCAGTTGTGGTGTCCCTGTGAATGTAAAGGCAGACAAAGGCCGCCGTCCATCGGATACGATGATGGCATAATTTATTTTGCTAGCGCTGTTTTTTTTAGTAAATATTAACTGTGCTACTTTTTATCCTTACTCTCTCGTCTCGAGCCGCCCGACCTCACTGGCAAGTCAAGGACAAGACATCTAGGAGGTAGCTACGAGATGCAGGGGACTCCGCATCAAGCACCCGTAAAAAATAACGGCGGAGTCCGGAGTCGAACCCACGCCACCTGATCACGAGGCCGACGGCTTGCGAAAAATTGAAGTAGGATGTAAACAAGGAGACTGTGAAGTCATATACTGTTCAGCTCAGTAAAAGTGCCATCTCCGCATCGAAAGTCGACTGCAGTGGATCTCCAGTGTACGGTACTGTTTCTCTTTCCGTAATGGGGCAATATGACAGGCATTTTCCAATCCATCTCCTGATGTTGTTCATATAATGTTAACTTAACGTCTTTATATTGGCTTAGAAGACTCATGAGAGTCTGTAGACAACCAGTCACATTACCAACACCCTGCTTTAAAACCTGTCCCACAAAGAGGTGGGAGAACAACATAAAAGAATGGACCAATTTTCAACCAGAAGAGGCACATCCCAGTTGCTGACAGAGAGGAGGGGCATGGGTTGTGGAGATGTCTTCATGTGGGCCTCAACGGCCTCGCCGGTTACAGGATGACCGGATATGGGGTTGCAGCACAGGAGCCTCTGTCAGCCTTCAAAGATGTTGTTGGATGCCCACAAAGTGAAAAGATGAATGCATGAAAGCTCAAAGCGTATCCCTGCTCAAACCCTTGGGTGCGTTCAAGTCTTTCCGTGTTTTCACGTCCCTTACGTAGGATCAATATGATGAGCTGCAGCGATCAGCGACCCAATGCTGACTGCAAGCGTCACGGCCAGAGCTGCCAAGACATTTCTACACCTCCACGCGGTGATCCGGGAGAAACATAACCCGGTCACCAATAAATCTCATGATGAAGTCAGATGTGTCTGACCGAAAGGTGCAAATATCGCAGTCAAGCTGTACACTACGACACAACGCATTCCGGACAACATCCTTGCAAATCCCTTTTCAGGGCCTGCAGGGGTTTGAGAACGAACGAAGTAGAAAAAGTCCATGGATGGAAATAATAATTTTACTATTGATTGGAGTTGTTGCTTATGTCACTCGTACTTGATTTAGGGTGGAAGGTTACAGTGACTATCATCACATCTCCAGGCATACTTGAGGTTGCACCAGGATCATCATGGCTATAGTGCAACGCGAGGCTTCTAAATAAGCTCACCACTGTGGGGATCACGGTGTCGATCCACATTTCGTTAGCCAGACTGCCATGAAACAGTCTGGGGAGATTGACATTGAAGGGAGATGGGAGTCTTGGTCAGTATGTTTTGCCTGACCCTGACTAACATTGTTCGATCAGTATGTTTTGTCTGACCATGACTAACATTGTTCGATCAGTATGTTTTGTCTGACCATGACTAACATTGTCCGATCAGTATGTTTTGCCTGACCATGACTAACATTATCCGATCAGTATGTTTTGTCTGACCCTGACTAACATTGTTCGATCAGTATGTTTTGTCTGACCATGACTAACATTGTCCGATCAGTATGTTTTGCCTGATCATGACTAACATTGTCCGATCAGTATGTTTTGCCTGACAATGACTAACATTGTCCGATCAGTATTTTTTGCCTGACCCTGACTAACATTATCCGATCAGTATGTTTTGCCGGACCATGACTAACATTGTCCGATCAGTTTGTTTTGCCTGACCATGACTAACATTATCCGATCAGTATGTTTTGCCTGACATGATATTAGTTTTCTCTACCATGCCTTCAAAGATAAATGCATCGCTATTTTCTGGAGTTTGGTTTTTACAAATTGTTGTTGTAGATATTACATAAGGCCTCCTCCAAGTATCTGTAACTAAGGGCCTCCTTCCAGTATATGTAACCAATGGCCTCCTACCAGTATCTGTAACCAAGGGCCTCCTCCCAGTATCTGTAACCAAGGGCCTCCTCCCAGTATCTGTAACCAAGGGCCTCCTCCCAGTATCTGTAACCAAGGGCCTCCTCCCAGTATCTGTAACCAAGGGCCTCCTCCCAGTATCTGTAACCAAGGGCCTCCTCCCAGTATCTGTAACCAAGGACATACAAACGCGTAATCTTACTCTGGCTCTCACACAGGTCGCCTTGCGGAAACCCCTCGTGCGTACTTTTTGTTGTTGAGAAACTTGGCCTCTGTGGCTGGGTCCATTAATCGATGAAGTGGTCTTCAGGGACTGCATCTTGTTTTTTCTCTCTCTCACATTCTGGGAAATTGGAAACACAGTACCGTGTCACACTCTCATATCCTGCACCGATCCCTCCATTCGTGGACCTAAAAATAGCGCCCACCGCACAGTAAGGAGTAAACGAACACCCTGTTCTTCCGATCCATAGTGTGATGTCCTTTCCACAAGCTGGAGCTACCTCCAATGTTTGCGTCTGTCTCTCTATTCTCCTAGCTGCTCCTATTCTACCCCCAGGGGGTGTGGAGGTCGGTTTTTGTGTAAACACTTGTAATCGAGTGTCCAGAAAAATCAAACGATTGACCTCTTCTGTCTTCGCTTGATGGAGGGGCCCCGCCCCCTTTTGGAACACAGACTCCACTTTTGGGTAGGAATTTGATTCCATTTTTAGTTTTTAAACACTTTTGGGTAGGAATTTGAGTCCCTTTTTAGTTTTTAAACAAATATCCTGCTCTTTTCGATTTGCATATGTCAAGGCTTCTTTTACGTGCACACAGGACCCCAGAGTTCCGTTCGTCTCCGATATGACTATGCGTTGATCTTGCCTCCTTGAGACCAGAAGAAGCTTGAAACGTACCGCCCACCGTTTCCGGCTTTCGTTCGTTCGTTTCTGGCTTTCGTTCGTTCGTTTCTCGAGAGGCGCGTGTCTTACCTCTCAGCTACAGAACACCTCCGCCACCTCCTGCCTCAACTCCGAAAATAATCTTGAAAAGCGTGTGCCGTACATCTCAGGTTTAGCGACCACCATTTCGTTTGTCAGCAAGCTAAACTAAAAAAAACAACACGCATAACTCGCGGAGCAAGTGAAAGCAAGAAATGCGCCACCGTACTTCCGATCATGTCGTAGTGGCTACCAGGGAGACTGTGAATGAGGCTAGCAAAACTAATTGCCACAGAGAGGGCAGCTGCAAGATCACACAGTGTTTCGCACACGATATCAGCACAAAGATATCTACAGTAGCGATTCTATGCTCCTGGAGGAACATATGAAGATATGACCAGAAAAAAAGTCGTTCAAACGTATGAAGCTGCTGATCCGTATAAGGGTATTACTATTACATCCACATATGCAAATACATCCATCCTATATTTTGTTTAAAAATCGCTTTCTCTCTTTCCTCATCACATGCCTCAACATGTTTGAGAACGGATCATCTAATATGTCCCCATTACATTTCCCCTTAACATGTCATCATAAACCATTGAGAAAGGATGATCTAACATGTCCCCATAAACCGTTGAGAAAGGTTGATCTAATATTACCCCCCCCCCCCCCCCCATAAACCATGGAAAATGGACTGATCTAGCATGTCCATATAAACCGTTGAGAAAGGCTGATCTAATATGTTCCCATAAACCGTTGAGAAAGGCTGATCTAATATGTTCCCATAAACCGACGAGAAAGGCTGATCTAGCATGCCCACAATAACCGTTCAAAAAGGCTGATCTAACATGCCCACAATAACCGTTCAAAAAGGCTGATCTAACATGCCCACAATAACCGTTCAGAAAGGCTGATCTAACATGTCCCCATAAACCGTTGAGAAAGGCTGATCTAACATGCCCCTATAAACCATTGATAAAGGCTGATCTAATGCCCCAATAAATATGTCCACATAACATATCTCATTGAGAAAGGCTAATCTAATATGCCCACATAAACTATTAAGAAAAGCCGATCTAATATGTCCCAAGAAACCATTGAGAAAGGTTGACCTAATAGGTCCCTATAATATGTCCCATAATATGTCCCAATAAAACCGTTGAGAAATGGTAACCTAATATGTCCCCATAATATATCCCCATAAACCGTTGAGAAAGGCTTATCTAACATGCCTCCATAAACCGTTGAGAAAGTCTGATATAATATGTCCCCATAACATGTCCACATAAACCGTTGAGAAAGTCTGATACATGTCCCCATAATCCGTTGAGAAAGTCTGATATAATATGTCCCCATTACATGTCCCAATAAACCGTTGAGAAAGTCTGATATAATATGTCCCCATAACATGTCCCCATAAACTGTTGGGAAAATCTGATCTAATATGTCCCCATAACATGTATCCATAAACCGTTTAGAAAGTCTGATACAATATGTCCCCATAAAATGTATCTACAAAATATTCAATTAAAATAATATATGTAAAACATTCCAATAAAATGACCACATAAAATGTCCCAATAACATATCCCGATAAAATGTCCACATGGCATGCCACCATAAGATATTTGAGAAACGCTACTCTAACATGTCCCCATAACCTATTTCCTAAAAATATCCCCTATGAATTATTCCCCATAACATGTTACCCCCATCAGATAATGCCACATAAAACGCCTGAGAAAGGCTGCAGTTATCCAAGTAGGATTGCGTAATCAAATAGAAAACTTCATTGACTTAATGATCCATTTGTGGTTTCACCGTGAGACAGTGTGAACATATGGACAAGCATGGCTTAATCTTTGAGACAAGCATATGATGTGTACTCATTCAAATTACGGGGCCGTAGAGGAGTCCGGCGTTGTTGTTTTACATTACTACCTGTTCGTGACGGAAGTGGGTAATTTGCGGTTCAGCTGCACGTTTTCTGGTCTTTTAGGACACGATATCAGCGTAACAGTAAGCTTGTTTATCGCCACTGTAAGACAGTCTATTCTTACTCTATTGGGGTTATGTTGCACTCTTATCTCGTTTCTGTCACAGTCTATTCTTAGTCTATTGGGGTTATGTCGCACTCTTATCTCGTTTCTGTCACAGTCTATTCTTACTCTATTGGGGTTATGTTGCACTCTTATCTCGTTTCTGTCACAGTCTATTCTTAGTCTATTGGGGTTATGTCGCACTCTTATCTCGTTTCTGTCACAGTCTATTCTTACTCTATTGGGGTTATGTTGCACTCTTATCTCGTTTCTGTCACAGTCTATTCTTACTCTGTTGGTGTTATGTTGCACTCTTATCTCGTTTCTGTCACAGTCTATTCTTACTCTGTTGGTGTTATGTTGCACTCTTATCTCGTTTCTGTCACAGTCTATTCTTACTCTGTTGGGGTTATGTCGCACTCTTATCTCGTTTCTGTCACAGTCTATTCTTACTCTGTTGGTGTTATGTTGCACTCTTATCTCGTTTCTGTCACAGTCTATTCTTACTCTGTTGGGGTTATGTCGCACTCTTATCTCGTTTCTGTCACAGTCTATTCTTACTCTGTTGGGGTTATGTTGCACTCTTATCTCGTTTCTGTCACAGTCTATTCTTACTCTGTTGGTGTTATGTTGCACTCTTATCTCGTTTCTGTCACAGTCTATTCTTACTCTGTTGGGGTTATGTTGCACTCTTATCTCGTTTCTGTCACAGTCTATTCTTACTCTGTTGGGGTTATGTTGCACTCTTATCTCGTTTCTGTTACAGTCTATGCTGACTCTATTTGAGTTAGGTTGCACTCTTATCTCATTTCTGACAGAGTTTATTTTTACGCTATTGAGGTTAAGATGGGCTCTATCACGTCTCTGTGACACAAGTCTACTCTTACTCTGTTCGGGTTAGACTGTGCTCTATCTCGTCTCTGTCACACATGTCTATTCTTACTCTATTGGGGTTAGGCTGCACTATATGTCGTCTCAGTTACAGTCTATTCTAACTGTATTATAGTTACACTGTGGTCTATCATGCATTCTATTCTTACTCTATTTTGGGGTTATTATGCGCCCTATCTCGTCTCTATCACACAAGTCTATTGTTACTCTGTAGGGGTTAGACAGATCAGTCTATTCTTTCTCTATTGGAGTTAGGTTGTGCTCCATGTCGTCTCTGTTACAGTCTATTTTTACTCTATTGTAGTTAGACTGCACACAATGCGAATCTCTTACACCTGCTCAGTGGGGCAGTATCCTTATTCTTGTCTCTGTCACATTGATTATCTCACTCTATTGAGGTTAGACTACACAATCACTCATAATTACAAGGATGATGGGGTTAGACTGCACTATTTCCTGTCTCTTACTCTATTGGGTTTAGACTGCACTATTTCCTGTCCCTTACTCTATTGTAGTTAGACTGCACTATTTCTCACCCCTTAGTCTATCGTGGTTAGACGGCACTATTTCCCGTCCCTTACTCTATTGTGATTAGACGGCACTATTTCCTGTCTCTTACTCTATTGTCGTTAAACTACCCTATTGATCTTCTCTTACTCTATTGAGGTTAGACTGCACTATTGATCTTCTCTTACTCTATTGGGGTTAGACTACACTATTTATCTTCACTTACTCTATTGTGATTAGACTGCACTATTTATCTTGTCGTACTCTATTGGGGTTAGACTGCACTATTTCCCGTCCCTTACTCTATTTAGGGTTTTACTGCACTGTTTCTCGACTATTACTGTATTTAGGGTTTTACTGAACTATTTCTCGTCTCTTTCTCTATTTTGGGATTATACACATACAACGTCCGGAAATGTTTCTGCCACAAATTGAGCTATTATCTGGCAACACGATAACGCAATCCCATTGGATAATATATTAAGTTAGGAAAGGGCATGTACCATCACACGATCTGTTCTCTGTGTACAATGAAAACATAACTCGATTAACTGAGCATATGCCAAAAATAGCAATCGATGGGTATAATATAACGCCCTTATGTTACCGGGGCCCGAAGAAGGAATTTTAACACTGTAACCTGCCATAAATATCGTCAGTGGCAGCTAGAAAGTTTTGGGCATGGGCCTGAATAGTCTAATCTGTGGATACTATATACGACAAGGAACATTAAATATGTTACGACCAGTGGTAGATAAGTAAAGACTAAGTAAGGACACATTATCTTCTTCTTCGTACGCTGTCAGACGTCAACCTGTATGTTTTCGAAGAAAGCAGCGGTCATCCTGAGGCTGTCGACACTGTCATAGAGCTTGTCTAGTGTTGCCACTGGTGATGGCCACATGTGCTTTCTCTGGTCCTCGTATATCGGGCAGTTTTGCAGCAGATATTCAGCGGTCATTTTCCCTGTACCAAAAGTGATTCGTCAGTGCCACCTATCTTCAGTTTATTGAATAGGTGGTACCTCAGTCTGTTGTGGCCTGCGCGGAGTCTGAAGAAAGACCACGACCTGCTCTCTTCTGTTCAACTGGTAATAGGCATCATTTTTTGTGTAGCCAGTATGTTCTGTTTCCCATTTGGCCATGTATCTGGCCCTAATAAGCCTTTTGGACTTCGTAGGTAACACACTAGAGTCTAGTTATGGTAGTCGTGCACCTTCTTTTGCCAGTCTGTCTGCCTCCTCGTTGCCTTGGATATTACAGTGGGATAGAACCC
The DNA here is from genome assembly GCA_036924085.1 of Ariolimax columbianus. Lineage (NCBI taxonomy): Eukaryota > Metazoa > Mollusca > Gastropoda > Stylommatophora > Arionidae > Ariolimax > Ariolimax columbianus. Next base: position 48,936,962 of record JAVGWX010000005.1, on the reverse strand, counting down.
ACTGTACCACTACTCTTTTTGGTGCGGACTGCTGGCATAGTTGACAGAGTACTGCTCTTAAATCATTGTCCCTCTTTCCACACCTTGTCAAATGCCTTCTCTAGATCCACCCAAACCGCTACTGTAAGCCTTTTTTCTTGGTAAGCATCCTCTATTTCCTGTGCTATGAGAGTGATCTGGTCCTCAGTGGATCTGTGTTGTCTAAATCCTGCTTGCTGTGGGATTAATGTGTGTTTTTCGTCCAGGTGCCACATCGGTCTGGTATTTATCATACGCTACATCAGTTTGCCTACACAGCTAAGTAGACTTATGGGCCTGTATCCATTTGGATCTGTTCTATCTTTTTCTTTCTTTGGTACTGGTATAAGTACAGCATCTGTCCATGCCTGCGGTACAATTCCCCTTTTCCAGCTTTGGTTCAGGACTGATAGTAACTTCCTCTTTGCTGTTTGGCCCAACCCCATCAGCATTTCGTTTCTTACTCCATCTTTTCCGGGCGATTTCTTTTTCTTTAAAGTTCTCATGGCCTCATTCATTTCATTCATTGTTAGTTTTGCCATCATGTGCTCCTCTGGTGATATCTTGATGTTGTCGTGGCTCTTTTGTTCTTCACTAATGTCTGTATTCCTGTCTGTAGGGACATCAATGTGGTTTCCTCTGGAAAATGATCTATAAAGGCGTTTTGTGCTTTTTTTTCGGTAAGCATGTTGTCGCTCTGCTTGATGGTAATTTGTTTATTTGATGGTGTTTTGTCTTTCATGGCTCTGACTAAATTCCATAGTTTGTTCCCTTCTTTGTCTAAATTGAGGCTTTCTGTTTTGTTTTTCCAGCTGTCTTTTGTTATTTGGTTAAGTATTCTTTTGTATGGACACAGTATAATATATATATATATATAACACAAACCAAACATAGATAATGACCACCGACAAAACACGTCAACATAAATTTACAGTAGTAGGCGGTTGGGAAATAGATTATTTCACGCATTTTGAATATCTGGGCTCCAGACAAAAATGGCAACTGCTCAAAATAAATTAGGAGAAGACTAGCCATGGCAACGCAGAGACTGAACAGCCTGAAGTATGGCAGAGCACCAACAAAACGAAAAAAGTGAACGTCTTGAGAGCCTGTGTTTTTCCTATGGCAGCATATGGCTGCGAATCATGGACGATTATTAAAACTTCTAGTCAAAGAATCGAATCGTTCAAATCAAAATGTTACAGAAAGATCCCCAGACTACACTTAACGGAGAAAAAGACAAATGTAGACATTCGGCAAGAGTTGAACATAGCGGAGAACTGGTTTATCAACTCCATTTTGGCCAGCAAATGTATATTCTTTGGTCACATCAAGAGATACAACGGTCTCGAGAGAACAGTGATTGAAGGTAGGGTGCCAGAAAAAAGAGGCAGGGGTAGACCAAGAAGACGACGGTACCAAGATATCCAGGAATGCATGGGTATGACTGCCGGAGGCTGGAGTTTTCGCAAGGGAAATAGGTTCTTTCAGACAAACTGTGATGGGAGCGACGTTCTATAAAAGACATGCGACATAATAATGATGATATACATACATAGAGATAGAGAGAGAGAGAGAGAGAGATCGAGAGGGAAGGAGAGGAGTTGGCCTTTGTGTCTTGCCAGACGATGGCATTTTGTGCTTTGGGGATAGCAACTACAGTTCATAACGACAAAGAATGGGCTTCGCTAGACCACGTCTGTTCCGCCATTCACCACATTCGCTCCATAGCACATACGCCTGGGTTGGATTATAGAGAAATGTGCTGCCCATGTAGTGTGACCTCTCTCTCTCTCTCTCTCTCTCTCTCTCTCTCTCTCTCTCTCTCTCTCTCTCTCTCTCGGTCTTCCTTGTTGGATCCAAAGGAAAAAGGGACACCGGTACGTTTGGAACGAGGTAGACTGCAGGAGCTGCCCGATCAGAAAGCAATGCTCTAGCTGTACGTCTGCCGGGATTTACCTCCAAGACCAGCTACCATCGAAGGCATCGGGCCTGGTCTGACATGTGCAACTCTCAGCCGGATTTGCAGTGTTTATAAATATATATATATATATATATATGTTTCAAAACTGTGTGAATTCTGTGACAGTGTTTATAAATATATATATATATATATATATATATTTCAAAACTGTGTGAATTCTGTGACAGACTACACGATCGGGTTAGGCACACTGAGTAGTGACCCCATAGTCGTTTTGGAACTTCCTACTCTGCTCATATACTTTTTGAAGTGAAAGGCATGTGTCAGCATACGGAACCTTCATTCGTCGATTAATTTCTATAGGTTTCACCCCTTCACTGCTGCAAAAACGGATAACAGAATGCTGCTCCACTTTGGTGCAAGTCAATAGTGGAGCGGCCATATTTTAACTATATCTATGTCGTTGTTCGTCTATATCGTGATGTCACGCACAGGACACTCTTGACATCCTTAGCAACCATTTTAACAAGTTACAATACAAAGGCAGGGTTTTCTAATTTCTATCCAACTTTTAAGGTTTTCATTGGTCATTGTACCAAAACCTGCCTCTAAATGACCCTTGTGCCAGACCTGCTTCTATATGGCCCTTGTGCCAAACCTGCCTCTATATGGCCCTTGTGCCAAACCTGCCTCTATATGGCCCTTGTGCCAAACCTGCCTCTATATGGCCCTTGTAACATCGAACCAACCTCTATATGGCCGGTGTGCCAAACCTGCCTCTATATGGCCCTTGTAACATCGAACCAACGTCTATATGGCCCTTGTAACATCGAACCAACCTCTATATGGCCCTTGTACCAAACCTGCCTCTATATGGCCCTTGTAACATCGAACCAACCTCTATATTGCCCTTGTGCCAAACCTGCCTCTATATGGCCCTTGTGCCAAACCTGCCTCTATATGGCCCTTGTAACATCGAACCAACCTCTATATGGCCCTTGTGCCAAACTTGCCTCTATATGGCCCTTGTAACACCGAACCAACCTCTATATGGCCCTTGTAACATCGAACCAACCTCTATATGGCCCTTGTACCAAACTTGCCTCTATATGGCCATTGAAACATCGAACCAACCTCTATATGGCCCTTGTGCCAAACCTGCCTCTATATGACCCCTGTGCCAAACCTGCCTCTATATGGCCCTTGTAACATAGAACCAACCTCTATATGGCCCTTGTAACATCGAACCAACCTCTATATGGCCCTTGTAACATCGAACCAACCTCTATATGGCCCTTGTAACATCGAACCAACCTCTATATGGCCCTTGTAACATCGAACCAACCTCTATATGGCCCTTGTAACATCAAACCAACCTCTATATGGCCCTTGTAACATCGAAACAACCTCTATATCACCCTTGTAACATCGAACCAACCTCTATATGGCCATTGTAACATCGAAGCAACCTCTATATGGCCCTTGTAACATCGAACCAACCTCTATATAACTCTTGTCCCAAACCTGTCTCTATATGGCCCTTGTAACATCGAACCAACCTCTATATGGCACTTGTTCCAAACCTGCCTCTATATGACCCTTGTCCCAAACCTACCTCTATGTGGCTCTTGTAACATCGAACCAACTTCTATATGGCCCTTGTAATATCGAACCAACCTCTATATGGCCCTTGTAACATTGAACCAACCTCTATGTGGCCCTTGTAACATCGAACCAACCTCTATATGACCCTTGTGTCAAACCTGCCTCTATATGACCATTGTTCCAAACCTGCCTCTATATGGCCCTTGTAACATCGAACCAACCTCTATATGGCCCTTGTAACACCGAACCAACCTATATATGGCCCTTGTACCATACCTGCCTCTATATGGCCCTTGTAACATCGAACCAACCTCTATATGGCCCTTGTAACATCGAACCACCCTATATATGGCCCTTGTGCCAAATCTGCCTCTATATGGCCCTTGTAACATCGAACCAACCTCTATTTGGCCCTTGTAACATCGAACCAAACTCTATATGGCCCTTGTAACATCGAATCAACCTCTATATGGCCCTTGTTCCAAACATACCTCTATATTGCCCTTGTACCAATCCTGCCTTTATATGGCCCTTGTAACTTCGAACAAACCTCTATATGGCCCTTGTAACATCAAACCAACTTCTATATGGACTTTGTAACATCGAATCAACCTCTATATGGCCCTTGTGCCAAACCTACCTCTATATGACCCTTGTAACATCGAACTAACCTCTATATGGCCCTTGTGCCAAACCTGAGTCTATATGACCATTGTCTTAAACCTGCCTCTATATGGCCCTTGTAACATCGAACCAACCTCTATATGGCCCTTGTAACATCGAACCAACCTCTATATGACCCTTGTGCCAAACCTGCCTCTTTATTACCCTTGTAACATCGAACCAACCTCTATATGGCCCTTGTGCCAAACCTGCCTCTATATGGCCCTTGTAACATCGAACCAACCTCTTTATGGCTCTTGTGTCAAACCTGCCTCTATATGGCCCTTGTGCCAAACCTGCGTCTATATGGATCTTGTAACATAGAACCAACCTCTATATGGCCCTTGTGCCAAACCTGCCTCTATATGGCCCTTCTAACATCGGACCAACTTCTATATGGCCCTTGTAACATCGAACCAACCTCTATATGGCCCTTGTACCAAACCTGCCTCTATATGGCCCTTGTAACATCGAACCAACCTCTATATGGCCCTTGTACCAAACCTGCCTATATATATCCTTTTATTTTCTAAGTTCCAATGTGTGTGTGTTTGAATGCGAAAGCGCATAATTTGTGTTAATAAATTAGGTGGCCATTTATCTTCCTTGCTGTCTCGCTTTTCTTAACTGTAAATCAGGTGCCTTGTTGGACTGAAACTATTGAACTACCAACCAACAGAGATCCGAGCGCCATATAAGCCATTTCCTGGATTCGCGACAGGCACGAGTTCTTTCCCGGGTAAGCCTGGTTGTGTTCTGATATCCACACAGAGGAAGAAAACCTAGATCGAAATCTGAAGCACAGTTGTTGGTCTTCTTGTATAGCTGGAAGAGTTATCTTATCTAGTATGACCTATTTTTGTGTGTAAAGGTCATACGGTTCGTTTGTGGCTTCTTGAGATTCCCTCTGTGATTTATCAACAATCCCTGGCCAGGAGTTGATCTGCATGAGGGTTTTTCTTTGATTTATCAACAGTCCCTACATCATACAGTCGGGTTCACGCTTATTCGTTAGTATTTACCAATAAATCTCAAATAGTTTATCAACAAATTCCTAATGATAAATAAAACATACCCAAATGATTTATATATCATCACCCCGCACCTCCCCCCACTAAACTATAAACACGCCTCTGTCCCCTCCAATAAAATATAAATAAAAAAGAACCTTTACAAATAATTTCTCCAACGATTTATAAACATCCTTAAATACTTTATAAACACCCCCTCCTCTCCTTTATAAATAATCCCCATCCCCCCGCACCCACAATGATTGATCGACAATTTCTCATTATTATTGGCCCGTTTGTACATGTTTCCTGCCACACCGAAACAGGCACTTGTACCAAACCTGCCTCTGTATGGTCCTTGCACTAATCCTGCCTCTATTTGGCCCTTGTACCAGACCTACCTCTATATCGCACTTGTACCAAACCTACCTCAATAGGGCCCTTGTTCCAAACCAGCCCCTATAGGGCTCTTGTATCAAACCTTCCTCTATATGGCCTTTGTACCAAACCTGCCTATAAATGGCCCTTGTACGCCTTGTACCAAACCAGCCCCTGTATGGCTCTTGTAACATCGAATCAACCTCTATTTTGCCCTTGTACCAAACTTGCCTCTATATGGCCCTTGTACCAAACCAGCTTCTATAGGGCTCTCGTACCAAACCTTTCTCTATGTGGCCCTTCTACCATCAAACCTGCCTTCATGTGGCCCAGAGCTTGGTTTTTATTTTCATATCCCAGACTTAGGTCCAGACACGTTACCGTTTTGGCATCTGCCAAATCTGTACACACTACAGCACGTGCGTTATTTGATCTCGCGTGAGAGGAATTATTTTACACGTGATGTCACTAAATGAGAATTTGTAACCACGGCAACACGTAGAGTCTAGCGAGCCTTGGATAATGAATTCTGTTTTTGATGCTATGTAATGCAGACGCTGATTTTATTTTTGCCAGGAGCGGCGTTGAGAAGACTCGGTAGCGTTGTGTGGGCATATTGGTTATGGTAGTGCTTCATGAGCCGGTATTCTGCGGCACACTAGAGTTCTGTTTAAGGGGTTCATGGGTTTCACAACAATTCGTGATAAGAGCATAATAAATCTAGTTTTTTTTCCCTCCTCCTGAATATAGCTGGCAGATGTGAACAAAGACCATGCAGTCGTGCAAGTCAGCTCACGCATCTACGCAGTGTTCCATCCATCCATATCATTTCTTAAATCCACCCAACCATTAAGTTATCAATTCATCCATCCGGCTATTCATCAATCCACATATCCATAAATATATACATCCATCCATAAATGAACCCATCAATTCATTTACCCATTCATCAACACATACCAACACATCCATCCACCCACTCATCCATCAATCCGTATATGCATCATTTCGCCTACACATTCATAAATTAATTCACCCATCCTTTCATTGATCTACCCACACATCAATCCACCCACCTCACCATTTCGTTTATCACGCTCTGTAAAGGCGAAACCAAAATTCAGCACAGATGTAATAAAGCAAGTCAAATTATTGGGCGCATGTCCCCGATATTACAATGCAAACACGTGACAATTGATACAAAAAGAACGCTATACAACACAAAGCGCAGAATGTTTGGAGTAACCAGAATTGATGGAAACAGAAACGAAGATATTAGGAGACAAGTAGGCACAGCATCAGTGCTAGACCTCATCAAGAGACATCAAACCAAATGGTTCGGCCACGTGACGCGTCAAACACCAGATAGTATCCCGCACAAAGCAATGCTACACCGATACAATGGACACGACGCCAAGGGCCGACCACACCAAAGATGACTAGAAGAAATAACAGAATCAGTAAAGATACCCGTGTACGAAACACATACTAGGTCCAAGTCAAGAAACCTCGTTATTACCCGACGCTGAAAGGCACGAGCAGGACAAAAAGTGGAAGGAAAGTAGAAAACTCCCAGTACAACACATGGCCAGCACTAGAGCCTGCCTCTTTACATGAGGTGTGTATCTGAGCAATTGCAGCAGCTGTTTAATAGCAATAGTTTTGCTCAATTAGGTGGCTAGTCCCATGCAAACCTTTCTTTAGTGGACCTTTACCACATGCGTGAAAGCCTTACCATTGAACCTGTTCTTTCCACCACGGTTACCTCTAAGTTTGATAACGGTATAAGTATGTATGTGTGTGTACATGTGGGTGTATGTGTGTCTGTATGTGTGTGCATATGGGTGTATGTGTGTGCATATGTGTGTGCATATGTATATGCGTGTATGTGTGTGTATATATGTTTGTATGTATATGTGTGTGTATGTGCGCGCAGTTCCAACATAATTTGAACGTGTTGGTTGGTCCATTTTCACACCGTCAGTTTCAGCTTGCCAAAAAACAATAGCCTAACTCCTTCTTCTTCATCGATCAACTGATGCTGTGCTTCTAGTCCGGTGAGGTTCATGAAGGAGACTGCGTTTTATGTCTTCGCCGGTCTACCACGGCTTTTCGAGCATGGTCGCTTCCCCAGGCCAGACGGCCTCTCTTAGGTCTGCACAGGTAGGACATTCTTGCAGAATATGTTCTGGTGTTTGTTTGGGTGCTGCACAATCGCACGTAGCAGTGTCTCTGATACCCATTCTGAGTCTGAAGATCTTTGTCTGCCCATCTCTGCCAAGTTTGTCTAAGCTGCCATTTTCTGGCTTGTATTCTTTGTGCTGTTCTCTCCATTCTGTCCTCATGGATCGTTTGATGAGTGTCTTTGCTTCTTTATAGCTGTGTGAATGGGGAATCTGCTTGCCACCACTTCCGGCTTTTGCGAGCTCATTTGCTTTCTTGTTTCCAGGGATCCCACAGTGGGCCGGGATCCTTTGTAGGACTAAATCTATGTTGTATTTTATTTCATGTAAGAGTCTATCTTATTTGTGGCTTGGGATGGCTTGGAGTACACTCCCGGAGTCTATCTTGTTTGTGGCTTGGGGTGGCTTGGAGTACACTCCTGGAGTCTATCTTGTTTGTGGCTTGGGATGGCTTGGAGTACACTCCTGGAGTCTATCTTGTTTGTGGCTTGGGATGGCTTGGAGTACACTCCTGAAGTCTATCTTGTTTGTGGCTTGGGATGGCTTGGAGTACACTCCTGGAGTCTATCTTGTTTGTGGTTTGGGATGGCTTGGAGTACACTCCTGGAGTCTATCTTGTTTGTGGCTTGGGATGGCTTGGAGTACACTCCTGGAGTCTATCTTGTTTGTGGCTTGGGGTGGCTTGGAGTACACTCCTGGAGTCTATCTTGTTTGTGGCTTGGGATGGCTTGGAGTACACTCCTGGAGTCTATCTTGTTTGTGGCTTGGGATGGCTTGGAGTACACTCCTGAAGTCTATCTTGTTTGTGGCTTGGGATGGCTTGAAGTACACTCCTGGAGTCTATCTTGTTTGTGGCTTGGGGTGGCTTGGAGTACACTCCTGGAGTCTATCATGTCTGTGGCTTGGGATGGCTTGGAGTACACTCCTGGAGTCTATCTTGTCTGTGGCTTGGGATGGCTTGGAGTACACTCCTGGAGTCTATCTTGTCTGTGGCTTGGGATGGCTTGGAGTACACTCCTGGAGTCTATCTTGTCTGTGGCTTGGGATGGCTTGGAGTACACTCCTGGAGTCTATCTTGTCTGTGGCTTGGGATGGCTTGGAGTACACTCCTGGAGTCTATCTTGTCTGTGGCTTGGGATGGCTTGGAGTACACTCCTGAAGTCTGTTAGAATGACCGTTGTCTTTGTATTTATGTTTTGGCTGATAAGAATCTGCGTTGCTGCATCAACAGTTCTTGCTTCAGCTCTGAAATTGGTACAAGTCTCTCCTGCTGGTAGGGAGTGATTTTCTATGTCGCCATTGGAGTGTTCAATGTAGATCCCACTGCCTCCCCTTTTATCGCTCACCGAGGCAGATCCATCTGTGTATACGTGAGTCCAAGAGTTGCTAGGGTACTGTCTCTTGAGCTCCTGTAGAACGTGGATTTTTGGGGGAATAGCCTAACAACTTAAATTCCTATCTCGTATCTCGTGAAGTAAAAAGGACCGGATTTATTCTTCTGCGATCATTGCGTAGTTAGACTTCTCTGATTCACCAATACAGTCTTCAGTCTAATTCAGGTTATACATCCAGCCTCAAAGTTTCTCCTCGAGGGGAGGCGGCATGAGAAACATCCTTCTCCTCAGACCTGTATGCAGGGGGTGCAGTCTTTAAGTACATGTGCTACTGTTATGTTTGCAAGATCGCAGTAACATAGACTGGGGGTGCCTACCTTTTGAATTTGGCGTACAGGTGGCGTCTCATTAATTCTGTTGTGGCCAGTTCGAGGACGTAGTGCAATAACCTGGTCCTTTCTGGACAGTTGATAGTATCCGTCATCTGCGGGGTGTTTGGTGTGTTCTTCCTGCCACTTGACATTGTACTGCCCTTTTGTTGTGGAATTAGCTTCTTTATAGCTGACCATATATTCTTCCTCTTTAAGTTTAGCTTCCTTTTTTGACTAGACTGACCGCATCCTCGTTTTCCTTGATGTTACAGTTGGATGGTATCCGCTGAATCACTGCTATCTCAAAACCTGGAAACATTTTCGCCAAGGCTACCAAACGGACTGGGCTTAATCCCTATTAATAACAAGTTCCATTTTATGGTTCACTCTAGTTTGGCAGATACCTTAGAGGTTCCCTGGGGCATGCAGAATACAACTATTGCGTTTCCTTAGAACCAAAGAAAGTTGTGCATGGGGTTGGGAACTTCGTCACGTAAAAACCATTGCTGTAATATCACATTGCAAATGTCTGAAATCAGGCCTTTCTAAAAACCCAGAGAACGTCTGATTACCGTAGTGGTAAAGCATTCGCTTTTCACGGCAACCATGCGAGGTTCAAATCCCAGAATCGTCACGCTCAAGCAAACCCAGCTGTAAATGTACCTGGCTTATGACGGGAAATAAAAAAGCCACAAGGAAAGAAACTGGCCAACCCTACCTCATACAAGTTGGGGCTTAGTGTACTGCAATCTCTAATAACTTCATTTCGCGACAGTAGTCTAACTATTGTGGAGCAAACCTTGACCTACTTAAAACGGGAGCCAGTGTTGCACCTTCTGCTTAAAAAAATGGAACGACTTTTTAAGTTTGACAGAACCAATATTACTATAACCCGGGGATACTCATAGGTGCTGAATAGCTTTTATCAGATGGTATCGTGCACGCAAGCTGCACGGATAACAAAAATAGGAGTCATGATAGCGTGGAAGTGGAACTGGTCTTAAAACAATCAACGAAATGGAACCTTCTGAGACCCAATCCCCGACAGCAATGTCTGCTGTAGGCTTAGTCTGACCTTTTTAAATACAATTTGTTTCACGATCCACGTTTGTGACCCAGTGTCTGGGTTTGACGAAAGAGTTAGTTTGATTTGGGATAAAGGAATAATCAATGAATTTCTGTGGACGGGCGAAAAACAGGTTTTTCTTTTCTTGAATCAGGGATGGTGATATGCAGGTCTCTTGTCGTTATTCGGGGTGAATACTGTATGTCTCTTGCCATTAATCGGGGTGGGCTGTATGTAGATCTCCTGTCGTTAATCAGGTGGGCTGTATATAGGTCATTTGTCGTTAATCGGGTGGTCGATATGTAGGTATCTTGTCGTTAATCGGGTGGGCGATATGTAAGTCTCTTGTCGTTAATCGGGTGGGCGATATGTAGGTCTCTTGTCGTTAATCGGGTGGGCGATATGCAGGTCTCTTGTCGTTAATCGGGTGGGCGGTATGTAGGTCTCTTGTCGTTAATCGGGTGGGCGATATGCAGGTCTCTTGTCGTTAATCAGGTGGGCGATATGTAGGTCTCTTGTCGTTAATCGGGTGGGCGATATGTAGGTCTCTTGTCGTTAATCGGGGTGCATACTAGAAGTCACTTGTCGTTAATTAGGGTGGGCGATATGTAAGTATTTTATTGTGAATCATGGTGGCCGATATGTAAGTATTTTTCTGTCGTGTATCAGGGAGGGCGAAATCTAGGTCTTTTTCTGTCGTGTATCAGAAAGGGCGAAATGTAGGCCTTTTTCTGTCGTGTATCAGAGAGGGCGAAATGTAGGTCTTTTTCTGTCGTGTATCAGAGAGGGCGAAATGTAGGTCTTTTTCTGTCGTGTATAAGAGAGGGCGAAATGTAGGTCTTTTTCTGTCGTGTATCAGGGAGGATGAAATGTAGGTCTTTTTCTGTCGTGTATCAGGGAGGATGAAATGTATGTCTCTTGTCGTTAATCGGGGGCTGGGAAGGGCGGGGGGTGATATGTAGGTATCATGTTGTGTATCAGGGTGGACGGTATGTTGGTATCATGTGTATCAGGGTGGACGGTATGTTGGTATCATGCTGTGTATCAGGGTGGACGGTATGTTGGTATCATGTTGTGTATCAGGGTGGGCGTTATGTTGGTATCATGTTGTGTATCAGGGTGGACGGTATGTTGGTATCATGTTGTGTATCAGGGTGGACGGTATGTTGGTATCATGTTGTGTATCAGGGTGGACGGTATGTTGGTATCATGTTATGTATCAGGGTGGACGGTATGTAGGTATCATATTGTGTATCAGTGGGCGATATGAAAAAAAAAGCCAGATTGAAATCAGATATGTCGGATGTAAACTACGACACATCATCCTTTTCAAAACGAACGCGGAAGAAGAAGACGTTTCCTTCGTTGTGTTCCCTTCCACCTTCCGTTTTATTAGTGTCTTTATTATCCTACTGGAAGAGTTGTGGATCACTCATCTCTCATAGCAAAGCGTCCGGGTTCGATACTCGTTACTAACATGTATCAGGTGACCTGTAAATGGGTATCACGCGTGCTGTTAGGGAAGGACAGTCAGCGAGGATGGTGACTGGCCACACTCCTAAACCCCTTAGCTAATGTCTATAGCAGCTCGTTATCGGCTTGCCCGGATCAATCCATTAGCCTTGTACGCCATCAAGACATGCCTTCATAGGAATTGGGTCGATCGTGTTCCAAGAAAAGAAAAAGTTCAAAAGTTTACATATTTGGTCCAAACCATAACAGAAGAGGTCCGAAATGAGACAGAAATCAAGACAAGGATTGCAATGGCAAAAAACGGCTTCAGAGAAAATCATAAATTATTGACCTCAAAGAATATCAGGATAGAACTGAGGAAAAGAATAATCGCCACTTATATATGGTCAATTGCACTGTATGGGGTTGAAACATGGACTCTAGCAAAGAAGAATGAAACAAGTAAAGAATTGTTTCAAATGTGTGAACATTTAGCAACAACAGCACTACAGTAGATATAGATATATGGAACGGCTGATTAGCGCAGTGGAAAGTACATCGCTTTTCATTGCAAATGTACGGGGGACACTCCAGTTAACCCAGCTGTAAATGAATACCTGACTTACGGTTAGGGAAGGAAAAGGCAGCGAGAAAGGGAACACGATAATAGAGCACGTGATTTTCTGAAATTCTTCAAGGGCAGGTGGTTGTGGATGGGATGTAGTAAATGGGCGTCAACTCCACCCGGCACGACACTTAATGGTGGTGATGATTAAGCTTTGATATACAACAAATAATTGACGCGCACACCGAATGAATAAGTTCAAATAAGTATAGCGTTCTTGTTCTGTCTGTGTTACTTTGGCCCTTGTCATGGAGGGACAAAACTATGATCTTTGCATGCTGTAATAGAGACACAATATGTGGTGCAGATGGAGCTACAATGTAGAGAATGTAACTTTCATTGTATTGGGGGAACTTCATTATCAGGTACTCTACCTGCTGGCGTTGGCGATCAAGGACCTCTATCCACTTCAATCACGTGTGTCGTTTACCAACTATGTTGTTGTTTGTCTCCCGTGCCATTCTCTCAGGCTGTCCAACATCTTCTTTCTCTGCCTTCCTGCGTCTCTCTTGCCTGCTATCTTTCCCGTTGTCATAACGGGCTCTAAGCCGCCTATTCTCATAACATGTCCTAAAAATAATGATAACTGTCATGTTCTGATGCTTGCTATGAGTTGTCTTTGTGTTTGTGCCTCTTCGAGTACTTTATCATGTCTTCTTTGTAGACTATGCGGTCAGCAGCATTCTTCTGTAAAACCACATCTCCGTTGCTCCCAAAGATCTATGTGATTGCTTGCTAATTGTCCACGATTCATTTCCATATGTCGGTACTGGTTCCACGTAGTATCCAAGGACTCTCTCAGTTCCAACGACAAGTACTTGTTGCACAATATTCCATTCATGGTATGGAAGACCGATTTTGCTAGGGCTATTATTCATTTCATTTCTTAATTGCGTCTTCCTTCTGATGTTATGTATGTGACCATGTATTTCGTCGTGTTAACTTGTCTCAATTAGGGAACGTATGGAAATAAACAAAGAATATGTCCAACATAGAAATACAAATTTTCATCTCCGGTGTGAAGTCCGTTATTTCTATGGCTCTCAAGCACGGAGAACGGCGAGGCAGGTACACCCTTTCATAAATTGATGCCTATGCAGGATAGAGTGATTGGAATTGCGTGATGAGTTCGCTGATGTGGGGGCTATAAGACAGGACCAGACAGATGTCAGTGGTAAGAGGCGTGAGGAAATGGCGCTGACGTAGAAAAAGACAGGACACACAAGAACCCTTAAAGTTCTATAGGAATTTCTTTTGTGGTCTATATAATCCTGAATTAAATCAACAAAACCAATAGTAAATGGATGCTTGTCTAATTTTACTTGTATCTTTTTATATTTATTATGATATTGGAGTGACTTTTAAAAAATATGTTATGTATGAATGGAGGAGTATCTAAAATGGCGTGCTAGTGTGCAACAAGTAGAGATTGTTGTACGTGTGCACCTGCTACAATAAAAGCTCCACCCTTCGGAAGCAGTACACACCGAACGTGAATCCCCTGCATCGTCTACACTAATTTAACTTAATATCTTTATACTGGTTTAGAAGACTCTGCAGAGTCTGTATACAACCAGTTTAATTTACATTACCTTGCTCTAAAAGCTATGCGCATTCAATTTATTCTTAAATGCATTAATTGTCCCTGCCTCCGCTACATCCAATGCATTCCAATCATTCACCACTCTCTGAATGAAAAAAAATATTTCCTAATATCTAATCTGGACCTCTCTTTAGTTAATTTGTAGCTATGCCCTCTTGTTCTTGTGGGTGGCTGTATTAAAAAAAACCCAACTTCTTTATAGTCTAATGTATTCATTCCTTTGATCATCTTATAAACATGTATAAAGTCACCACGAATTCTTCTCTCTTCTAGACACTGTAGGCAGTGTTACTAGATCATCATAAACTGGCCCGATCATGTCTTGGTCACTATATGGTACCTGACCCCAACTGACATGTCTGATGGTCTCTGACCCCAACTGACATGTCTGATGGTATCTGACCCCAACTGACATGTCTGATGGTATCTGACCCCAACTGACATGTCTGATGGTATCTGACCCCAACTGACATGTCTGATGGTATCTGACCCCAACTGACATGTTTGATGGTATCTGACCCAAACTGACATGCCTGATGGTCTCTGACCCCAACTGACATGTCTGATGGTATCTGACCCCAACTGACATGTTTGATGGTATCTGACCCAAACTGATATGTCTGATGGTATCTGACCCCAACTGACATGCCTGATGGTATCTGACCCCAACTGACATGCTTGATGGTTGCTGACCCCAACTGACATGTCTGATGGTATCTGAACCCAACTGGCATGGCTGATGGTATCTGACCCCAACTAACATGTCTGATGGTATCTGACCCCAACTGACATATTTGATGGTATCTGACTCAAACTGGCATGTCTGATGGTATCTGACCCCAACTGACATGACTGATGGTATCTGACCCCAACTGACATGACTGATGGTATCTGACCCCAACTGACATGCTTGATGGTTGCTGACCCCAACTGACATGTCTGATGGTATCTGACCCCAACTGACATGACTGATGGTATCTGACCCCAACTGACATGACTGATGGTATCTGACCCCAACTGACATGCTTGATGGTTGCTGACCCCAACTGACATGTCTGGTGGTATCTGACCCCAACTGACATGCCTGATGGTATCTGACCCCAACTGACACGTCTGATGGTATCTGACCCCAACTGACATGTATGATGGTATCTGACCCCAACTGACATGTCTGATGGTATCTGACCCCAACTGACATGTCTGATGGTATCTCACCCCAACTGATATGGCTGATGGTATCTGATCCCAACTGACATGTCTGATGGTATCTGACCAACTGTCATGTCTGATCTGTATGTTTTGTTTGACCAGATGTTAGTCTCCGCCCCCACATGTTCACCATGGGGTCTCCTCTGTATTCATGACGTCCTCATGACGAACACAAACAATAGCGTTACACCACTCTTTCGTTCGGACCCCCAATTTCATCAATGGTTTCTGTCAAGCTTGACGTCTCTAACCCTAGACTGTCTGCAATCTGATGTAAACTGACCCGACCACGAACAGGTGGTATAGATCTATCCCATCGCTATCACTCTCTATCTCAATATCTGATTGATTATCATCATAATCAAAGTCTAACTTGGCAAATAGATCGAACAGATTCCGTCTTGACGGTCCTGATTGCTCACTATCAGATATAACAACTCATTATTTGGTGAAAACGTACTGGTTTTAACGTCCAATCTGTTTTCTATACTTTATTGATACTTTCTTCCTTGCATACGAATTCAAAACAGAAGGCAACGATAGGCGCTCTTGTTGTTTAATGCCCACAATGGGTAAGTTCACTCTTTTGTGCGCCCTGAAAAGGACGTTAAGTGGCGAGTTGTAGGAGCTTTCCTCACATCCCGAGCATGCTGATGAAGGTGGACCGCGGTCCTCTAGACAGCTGTGCCATTCTTGGCTTTATCTGCGTGGCGCTCACTACGTCGGGGATCACATCAATCCATATCTCGTCAGATAGATCGGAATAGCGTGATGGGTTCGCTGATGTGGGGGCTGTTGGACAGGACCAGACAGACGTCAGTGGAAAGGGGCGTGAGGAAATTTCGCTGACATATAATAGGACAGGACACACATTAAGGAGGTCTGCTGATGACATTACATGTTCTGTAGTCCTCATGGCAGGAAAAGTGGAGGCGGATCAAAACGCGTACGGAGAAGAGTGTAAGTAGCTAGCCCATTGTAGAATGTCTCCTCTAACAACCGTCAGCCGATTTGGCTGTTATACGTTTCTTAACAGGCGTGTAGAGTCGCTAGTTTCGTCAGAAATACTGACCAGGACATCGCGCCAGGGTCAGGCACAATATACTGACCAAGACCACCATCTCTCTTCCATGTAGCGTTCCCTGGAAACAGGCTGTTTTCAAGGCGGTCTGGCTGACGAGATGTGGATCGACATGATCTCCGTAGTAGTGAGTGTCACGCAGATGAAGCCAACCATAGCACATCCTCACGAGGACCGCGGCTCACCTTCATCAGCACGCTCGGGATGTGAAGAAAGCTACTACAACGCGCCACGTAACGCCATTTCAGGGCGCACAGAAGAGTAAACTTATTCATTGTGTGCCGTCATCGTCATCATCATCATCATCAACAACAACAACAACGATAGGCTGCCAATACTTTCTGTACGCAGAGGCGCGGTGACGGCAAGATATAAAAAATAAACAATCCGTATCTGCCTAACTGGACACAGCAGGATTGGAACCGGGTTCGTTGGGATTATGAAATGGACGTTTCACCCCTCTGCCACGCTGCCTCACACATAGATGAGAGATGTAGACAAACACAGGAAACAAGAAAATCTGTGAGCATAACTGGAACAGATAACACAGTACAGAAGGCTTTGGCGTGTATATTTTTTGAAGACATATGCTCTACAGGGAACTGAAATATTTTTATTGATCCTGCAATGGAAGTAGTGAAATGCGACAGAGTAGAGGTGTGCATGGGGCTGGCAGTTGCATATTGTAAAAAGAAATTGAACAGGAACTTTTTTTACATGTCCATAGACAGGTTTATTCTCGCGGTGTTTTGCAAGGAGTACAGTTGCAGTGGCGGCCCCATCTTCCTGCAAAGGAGCATATCAAGAGGGTTGCAGTTGTTCTGTATTCACATGGGCTGTCTGCGTAGGCGGCTCAGTGGCAGGTTGCAGGACAGCGTACCTAACTGACATTCCTAGAGAGCCCAACAGGTTGTCCATTCATACGCTCCTGTAAAGAAGTAGGATGAGATAGATGGGACATGTTGTTCGCATGTGCAATGAGCGCATCCCCAAGCAGCTGCTTTATGGCTTGGTTTGGCTTTGTTCATTCTCAATCTCCCACTATCAAACACTGAACGGGCTTAAGTAGCAGAATGTAGTCCATAGCAGAATGTAGTCCAGAGAACGGAATGCGTTGTGTCGTAGTTTACAGTTTGACTGTGATATATGCACCTTTCTGTCCAACACATCCGACTTCAGCAAGCATATTTTTAGTATCGGGTTAGTATTCCCTCTTCGATCCCTTCTCCTTAGCCAGTCGGCCCTGCTGCAGTTCGTTATCCAGGATCACCGCGTGGAGGTGTAGAAGGGTCATGGCAGCTCTGGTTCGCTGGCGCTGACACTAGCAGTCAGCTATGGGTTGCTGACCACTGAAGCTCATGCGCTGTTCAGCATCTTGATAGCTGCTATATGATAAACTACAGGACGCTCATCAGGTGACCAGAAGAAATGCTACGTAGACTCTTTGAAAGTTTCTATGAAAAGCTTTAACATTGTTGTCACCTCCTGTGAGATGCTTGCAGAGAACCATTTCTCGTGGCGCGCTAGCATCACACAAGGTGCTCAGATCAGAGAACAAAACAAAACGGCTCCATCCTTACATGTGTTCCAGGCAGAGTCTGCAGTACCAGGGCTGGCCTTTACAGTCACATTGTTAGTTGCCTATCGCAAGCGATGTTGGCGACATTAACAGACAGTTTTGTCTTGATGTAACTTATGTTGAATTTGGATTATATTGAGAAAGAAGCTGCGCTGGGCATCAACCTCACGCTCTGGTCCCGATCTACCTTGGACCAGTGGCAAGACACAGGTCAAGACGACTGAAGGTAATTCAGAATGCAGTCACTCTGGTCCAGCCTCTTCGAGACCAGTGGTAGCTTAAAACCTGCGGGACTCGAACCCGTGCCGTTTCCGTTCATCGCTAGGTCAGGTGAGTGCCTAACCTCTCGACCACAGGGACCCCGTAGTCATTTTAGGTCCCATCCTGTTGCACAAGTCTGATGCTGTAGCCATTTTGACTTGCTATAGGCCACTATTATTATGTTCTGTATTCCCAAGCCTGTAACTCTGGGCCACCAGTTCTTGCCTATTTTGCATGTCCATCCTGTCATTGACCTTTTCTCTTGCCATTCAAATCCTTACACACGTAATTTGAATATATACGAGTTACTGCAGTACAACCCATTACCGGGAATGGCGAAATGCAGACAAGGTTTAAGGTCAGTTTTATTTAAGGGTAGTACTAGACGTTAACAGTCGTTTTGGTCTAAATACATAATAGTAAACCATTATAGTAAAAGGGGAGATAATAGAACAAGAGAACAGACACTTGTACATAGGGCCGATAATACATATGTGAAAGTGAAGTGACAAATAGGAATAGTCATAAATACATAGGAACTACAAGGGTCGTTCAAACGGGAACTTTTTGTTCTAGTTCTACCTGAATTCCCTCTTCGATCCCTTCTTCTTAGCCAGTCTGCCCTGCTGCAGCCTGTTATCCAGGATCACCGCGTGGAGGTGTAGAAGGTTCTTGGCAGCTTTGGTTCGCTGGTCCTGACGCTAGCAGTCATCTGTGGGTCGCTGACCACTGCAGCTCATGCGGTGCTCAGCATCTTGATCCCTAGTGAACTGAATGACGCAGAACTATTACAGGGACGCCCACAAATGCGTTTCAAGGACGGTCTGAAGAAATCCCTTAAGTGCTGTAAAATAGGCATTAACACCTGGAAAAACCTGGCTCAAAATCGTTCAACCTGGAAGGGTGCGGTCACAAACGGCGTTGACATCAGCGAGGGCCCTGTGTTCAGGCAGCCCACGATAGACGCGCCATCAGGAAGTCTAAAGCAGATGTAATACTAGGGGCAGATGCGGACTATGTTTGCCAGTCGTGTCACAATTAGGCCCACGTTCGGATTGGCATGATCAGTCACATGCGCACTCACATACTCAAGGATGCGGTATGACGTGCGATGATGTTGTCGGTCCAACTTGACGCCGATGGAGGAATTGTTTTTATTATTATAATTTCATATGTTCGTGAAAAGCTATCGATGTCTCGAAGGACGAAATACGGTACTATAAGATAATGCAGATATCACGAGTTAGATAATTGATTCAGAATAATCGCACTCATAATGAGAAGTTCGCTCTGATATTGATTCAGAATAATCGCACTCATAATGAGAAGTTCGCTCTGATATTGATTCAGAATAATCGCACTCATAATGAGAAGTTCGCTCTGATATTGATTCAGAATAATCGCACTCATAATGAGAAGTTCGCTCTGATATTGATTCAGAATAATCGCACTCATAATGAGAAGTTGGATCTGATACTGATTCAGAAGAATCGGACTGTTAATGAAAAGTTGTCTCCAGATATTGAATGATCATCTTAATTATTTGGTCAGTGACCACCATGTCTTATGGCGGCAAAAAAAAACTCCCTCCACTTCACCCGGTCTGCAGCCATCTTTCATATAGTTCCCCGCAGCCTCTATGGTTCATCGCCAGGTTGTCTTAGTTCGGCCTCTCTTTGGCTTTCCCTGTGGGGTCCATACCAGCTCAGTTCTTGTGATGATGTCTTGTTTATTTTCTGAGAAGATTGGGCTATCAAATCCCATCTACTGATTATGATGGTGTTCAAGTCCTCTTGATAGCTCCGGGTCAGTAGCTCCGGGTCAGTAGCTCCGGGCAAGTAGCCCTCTGATGTTGATTTCTCAGAAAATAACAGGAATCTTTCTCAGGTCGGTTGTGTGGCGCATGCGTGCAAGCTTAGGCACACCTATATGGATCTAGCAGATCTAAAGGAAAAACAATAGTCAAACAGGTTTGTATCAGCCAGCAATAGTACTACTATCTTCTTCTAGACTGACTACGATCCAAGGTCAACGAGCTCTGTCTGACCGGAGAAAACCAGTTTTAAGGTGCCAGTGACTCGTCTTCCCCTTGTTAGTTTAAACAGTTCCGACAGGCTCGTTATAGCCACACGAGAAGGTCAGGGGTTGCGATTACCTGTCATAGGCTATGTATGACGCACGCCTTTATGAGCATTTGGCCACAGTGGGATCATCCCTCACAGCGACTCCCGCCAGGCTATGACAGTCAATGTGGTTGGGTGAAAAGATGACATTTGTTAATGTTTCTTTTTCCATTACATTCTAGCACTCCACACCATACACAAGGTTTGGGAACTTGCGTTTTAATTCACCCCAAACAGAGTTCCCTAGGTTCCCATCGTACATATTTGACAGCTGATGACTGAAACATGACATTCCATTTCGGATTAAGGAGAGGACAGGTCGATAGAATTTGATTTTTTATAAATAAGGAGGCTTAAATAAAGAAAGGTCTATATTAGATATTAGGAATTCCATTTTTAGTCAAAGAGTGATGAATGCTTGCAATGCATTGCCACAGGAAGTAGTGCAGGCATAGACAGTTAATGCATTTAAGAATATATTGGATGCGCATAACTTTCAAAGAAAGAACATGTAAATGAATCTGGTTGTATACAGACTCTGCAGAGTCTTCTAAACTAATATAAAGACGTTAAGTTCAGTGTAGAAAAGATGGTTAGATTTGGGGTTATGGTTAGGCTTAGGGTTAGACAGCATGGTTGTTATTATATCGTCTGACAACATGGATAATGCCATGCTGCTGTAGAAACTGGAAACAACTTTCCTTATCATGTACGAACGTTGAGAGAGCCATTGCTGGGACGGCAAGAATAATCAGAAGAGGAATCGGAAATTCTCAAATATTCTGCAAGAATATTTGACACCACCAACAGTTAAAAAAGTGGACTATTCCCTGACGTCATTACCTCAAATTCGGTGCTAAAAATAGATATTCCTTCTGTTTGGGCTGAA
Source organism: Ariolimax columbianus (assembly GCA_036924085.1). Lineage (NCBI taxonomy): Eukaryota > Metazoa > Mollusca > Gastropoda > Stylommatophora > Arionidae > Ariolimax > Ariolimax columbianus. The sequence continues at coordinate 48,915,588 of JAVGWX010000005.1, read as the reverse complement.
TTAAGACGCAAGTACCAAGGTTTGTATTACTACGGCTCGGCTTTAATGTTGATGTGGTTTGGACGTATATGTTCACACCATACCAGGCAGCCTCTGAATAAACTCAGCATTCAACTCCACACATCTCCGTCTGTCCTTCATCATTACAGTTTTATCATCCTCAAAAACGTGATTTCCCACATTGTGTCCAGCGTGTAAGTTTTAGAAGCTGCAGATACGACAGCGCAGATAGCATATCCAATTACAGCCAAGTCTTCTATCTCTCCTCCCAGTATCTGGCCCCCGATCAGTTTGCTTAGGAAAATAAGGTTAGGTTGTTCAACGCAAATGGAACATATGTCATCCGGTGTTATACGTAGTTGTCGGTCCTGAAGGTTTTAACACTCCTTTGGCGAAAGTACTCTTCCTTTAAACCACATACAGTCTACATAGGTCCATTCATAGTCACATAAGTTACGCCATTGTGCTTATAATTCCCTCCTCCATGTCCATCTTAGTCCACTTTGTTTGTTACCCCTAGGTCCACCTTAGCTTACGCTGTTTACGCATCACCCATACCCCTCCCATAGGTCCACCATAGCTTACGCTGTTTACACATCACCCATACCCCTCCCCTAGGTCCACCTTAGCTTACGCAGTTTACCCAGCACACATCTATATCTTAGTCTACTGTGTCTACCCCTCCCCCATCTACATCGTAGTCCACTTTGTTGGTTACCACTCCCCTAGATCCACCTTAGCGTACGCTGTTACCCCTCCCCAATCTACATTTTAGTCTACTTTATTTACCCCCTCCACCATCTCCTCTTAGTCCACCTTTGTTTACCCCCTCCCCCATATCCTCTCACTCCACCGTTGTTTCCCCCTTTCCCCATCTATATATTAGTCTACTTTGTTTACCCCCTTCCCCATATACATATTAGTCCACCGTTGTTTACCCCCTTCCCCATCTACATATTAGTCCACTTTGTTTACCCCCCTCCCCATCTACATATTAGTCCACTTTGTTTACCCCCTTCCCCATCTACATATTAGTCCACTTTGTTTATCCCTTCCCAATCTATATATTAGTCTACTTTTGTTTACCCCCTTCCCCATCTATATATTAGTCCACTTTGTTTACCCCCTTCCCTATCTACACATTAGTCCACTTTGTTTACCCCCTCCCTCATCTACACCTTAGTCTACTGTGTTTGACCAATCCTCTTCCTTGCTGGTGTCACTCCACAACATCTAAGATATAATAACGTCCCTATACTATACCATTGGTTAGTTATATACATTGCATTGTCTATGTACAACGACTTAATTTAATTATGTGACACACGAGCTACTGAATATTCTTTACGCATTAAAGATGTTCAGTCTATAGAGATCACTAGTCATGGATAAATGGGGGAAATTGGAAGACCATTAAGCTTGAGTTTAGTTGGACAGTAAGATGCCTTCAGAGATAGGAGAGTTTGTTGCTCTTGATTGACTTGTATGTCATTGAGAATTGTCATGTAATTGACAATTGTCATGTTGTGTTTGAGTTGGTACAAAACCAAGCGTTTCGGGGGATCAATAGGTGCTGTGAAGACCACTCCAATAAACGAGATGAGAGATGTGACTGTCACCACCCTTCTATCATATAGGCTGGGCACCATGATCATGTTATAAGCATACATTAAAAGAACATGATGTCACATCCAAAGAAGACCATAATCGAGGATCGAGTCAATGGACGATTAAGTGAAGTGGCTTTATAATGGCGAGAAGGGGGGCGCTAATAAAGTAATCCCTCCTATTTTAATTATGATGTCCCACTACATCAAAAGTGCATTTTGGCAGTATGGCAGTAAAGTTTGAACCTTCCAGCCAATATTCGTAAAATTATTTCCGTCCGACAGGTGGCAGTGGTGGAGCAGTCTGTCAAAATGGTGTCTGTCATGGAAGTGCCGGGTAGCGCTGTGGTTAGCGTGCTGACTCCACATCTAAGTGGTCCTGGGTTCATTCCCCAGTTGAGACGGAAATGGTTTTTCAGACCGCAATGGATTTGACTCAACACGGGAAAACTCACCCGGTCCGGACACTGTAAGGATTGACAGATTGATAGCTCTTTCTTGATTCGGTGGGTGGTGGTGCATGGCCGTTCTTAGTTGGTGGAGCGATTTGTCTGGTTAATTCCGATAACGAACGAGACTCTAGCCTATTAAATAGTTCGCCCTGCTTGATACTCACCCTAAACGGCGATGGGGTGCGAAAACACCAACCAAAGACTTAGTACCTGGTCGGGGTGTCGAAAACAGTAGAGCAGCCACCTCACTGTGAACTGTCAAGACTCAACCACTGACCATGAGAGTTGTCCGCACACCAGGCGAACAACATCTCTGTGACATTACCAGGCTTGTCCTCTGGCTGAATGCACTCCGGCTACGATATCTACCTCTGTACGTTATCAGCCATATGACTATCATACTGGACGCAGAAGAGATGCAGACCAGCGGACATTGCACACCTGCCCCACTGTGTCAACACCCTAGGTGGCGGGGAATGCTAGGCGTACCATCCCTGCATAGAAGCCAAGAAAATAAAGGGAAAAAGAGATACCCCACTCACATGCAAATGCTACGTTCCTGGCAGGACGTGACGATCCTGGGACACAGACACACTGGACTGCCTCTCTTCCGGGTAAACCAGTCCATCTCATATATTATCACATATCATCATTGCACCCTATAGACACGAGTAGTGAAGACTCGATAGTCTGGTAAGACAACTTCCATAAGAGAGAAAACTCTGATCGTAAACAACTGCTGCCTTGCAGATAGGCTGGGGACAGCCAAAGGCTAAGGAGGGCATCCCTACAGAAACGCCTGTTGAAATCGGATGCACGGGGCCGCAAGCCTAACAAAACAGTGCAACGTAAATCACAGTATGATGGCAGTACAACCTATTAGAAAAACGTATGGCGCTCATCCTGCGGAGTCCCGCCAGGCAGCGATAGTGCCGGGCCTCACGCCTCGAAGGGGCCCACCCTTGACTACTGGTGGTCACCCACCCATGTGTCGTGGAGTCAAGGCACATGGCTATGGGGCAACGTCTATTGGCCAAAACCTCAAGACCCTCAAAATACTACAGTGGAATGCGGAGGGAGTCATTAACAAAAAACTTTCCCTAACACATCACCTGCATGAAGGTAAGATTGACGTGGCATGTATCCAGGAAACGCACCTCAACAATAATCACAAATTCTCAATCAGAGGATACCAGACCTTCCGTCTAGATAGAGAAGGCCACAAAGGAGGGGTCCTGATACTGACCAGAAACAGCATACCGAGTAGCGCGGTACCTGTCAATCACACCGGACAAGCAGAAATTGTAGGAGTTGACATAATGGCTCAAGAGACGAAGCTCCGCATTTTCAATCTGTACGGACCACCAAACAGAGACCTATCGCTCTCGAGTATGGAGGTCAGAGACTCCAACTGCATAGTAGTTGGAGATTTCAACAGCCACTCGGAGAGATGGGGATACTCTGACACAGACAGCAGAGGTGACGAAGTGGAAGATTGGGAGATAGATGCAAATCTCTCCCTAATCAATAGGCCGGAGGATAGCCCTAGCTTCTATTCAAGAACATGGCATACCACCTCGACTCCAGATTTGGCCTTCTCCACACAGGACATACACTATACAATAGACCGCCAGGTGCTAAACCAACTGGCAGGTAGCGACCACAGGCCGATCAGGCTAACCATTGACATGGAAGTAGGCCCACAGGAAACAAAACCGCTCCCACGTTGGAATTACAAACGAGCCGACTGGGACAGATTTGCAATCCTGACAGATGGGCTGTGTGAAACCATCAACACACGAAACACCAAAATGAAGCCCATGGTAGAGAGCCTAAGCAAGGCAATAATGCAAGCCGCCACTGAAACCATCCCAAGAGGAGCTAGGAAAAACTATAAGCCCTACTGGAATGATGAGTTACAGAAAGTGGAAGATGCAGTAACAAATGCTAGGAACATGGCAGAACGAGAAAAATCCATGGAGGCAAACATCGCCCTCAAAGCCGCCGCGGCGAAGTACAAACACACTCTCAAGCAAACAGCAAGAGAAAGCTGGAAAAATAAAACGGAAAGTCTAAACCTGGACAAAGAAGGGAACAAGCTATGGAAGCTAGTCAGAGCCATGAATGACGAAACCCCGTCAAATAAACAAATTACTATCAAGCAAGGCGAGAACTTGATCAAAGGTAAGAAAGCCGCAAACGCCTTTGTCGATCACTATGCCAGAGCAAACCACATCGAGGTCCCTGCAGATAAGCATACAGACATTAGCGAAGAGCTAAAGGGACACGAAAACATAAATACGGCTCCAGAAGAGCACATGATGGCCAAACTAACAATGCACAAAATGGAAGAGGCTATGAGAACACTAAAGAAAAGGAAATCTCCCGGAAAAGACGGGATAACAAACGAAATGCTGATGGGGCTGGGCCAAACAGCGAAGAAGAAACTGCTATCGGTCCTAAACCAAAGCTGGAAAAGGGGAATTGTACCACAGGCATGGAAAGATGCAATACTGGTACCAGTACCAAAAACAGGAAAGGACAAAACAGATCCAAATGGATACAGGCCCATAAGCCTACTGAGCTGTGTCGGCAAGCTGATGGAACGGATGATAAACACCAGACTGATGTGGCATCTGGAAGAAAAACGAATACTAATTCCACAGCAAGCCGGCTTTAGACAGCACAGATCCACTGAGGACCAGGTCATCCTCATAGCCCAGGAGATAGAAGATGCCTACCAGGCACAGAAACACACAGTAGCTGTTTGGGTGGATCTGGAGAAGGCATTTGACAAAGTCTGGAAGGATGGACTTAGAGTCAAGCTAAGAAGAAGTGATGTCTGTGGGAAGATGTACAAGTGGATCAACCACTACCTCAAACAAAGAACGGCCAGAGTCCAAGTACAAGGGCAGATGAGCAAAAAGGTGACACTCTTCCTGGTATATATAAACGATATTACAGAGAATATACCAAGAAGAGTCCATAGCTCAATGTTTGCAGACGATCTGGCTATGTGGACCTCTGAAAAGAATCTCACCATAGCAAGAAATCGGATGCAGACGGCCCTAACATCGCTGGAAGAGTGGGCGAACTCATGGCTGGTCAAAATAAACGAGGAGAAAACCACGTGCACAATATTCTCGCTCTCATTAAAACCCCAAAGTACCAAATTAAGTCTAAATGGCAAAATCCTGCAGCCAAACGACAACCCAACCTATCTGGGAGTCACATTTGATCGGCGCATGACATGGAAAAGTCAGATTGAGAGAAACCGAATGAAAGCCAGAGAAAGAATGGCGATCATGAGGAAACTTGCTGGCACAAGCTGGGGAGCAGACGAAGGCATACTAAAGAAACTGTACACTGGAAGAGTGAGACCAGTTCTCGAGTATGGCATTGCGGCATGGACAACAGCAGCGAAGGCGAACTTCGATAAAGTTAACAAACTTCAAAACCAAGCCATGATAATTATAACAGGTGGCATGAAGTCAACGCCAATTGTAGAACTTGAAAAGATTACAAAACTGCAATCCATGACCGATAGAAGAGACTGCAGAGCCCAGCTGCAGTCAGAGAAACTCCGAAGACTGACGGACCATCCAATGTACCAGAGACTAAACAATCTGGGAAATGGGAAACTAAAGCGGAGAAACTTTGCAGAAATAGCCAAAGCAAAGATGCACGAAGATCCCATAAACGCACTAACAACACCAAAACCCATCACTACTGTACGAAAACCTACTTGGAGGCAGGATATATTTCCAGAGGTGGTAGAAAATATACCAGGTATTGCAAACAAAAACTGCCAGACTGAAAAAGAAAGGAGAGACACTACCCTAAGCTTCATAACGAAAAGCTACCCAAGCATGGACTGGACCCATGCATACACCGACGGTTCTGTAACAAACACTACACAGAACGGAGGGACAGGAGCATTCCTGAACCTACCAAATGGCAGAAAAATAACACTGTCATTCGCTACTGGTAAGTACACAAGCAATTTCAGAGCGGAGGCAGAGGCACTGAGGGCGGCAGTGGAAGAAATGGTAACACACAGTGAAAATGAGAGCCATATAGTCCTGCTGACAGATGCTCTCGCCGTAGTCACAGCGCTAAAAAGCCAGAAAAACACTGAGCTTAATGACTTAAGAGCAGCACTCTGCAAACTGTGCCAGCAGTCCGCACCAAAAAGGGTAGTGGTACAGTGGGTTCCGTCACACTGCAACATCCAAGGCAACGAGGAGGCAGACAGACTGGCAAAAGAAGGTGCAAGGCTACCACAAACAGATACCAGTATGACGTACGAAGAGTCAAAACGGCTTATCAAAGCCAGATACATGACCAAATGGGAAACCGAACATACTGGTTACACCAAAAACGATGCCTATTACCAGTTGAACCGAAGAGAGCAGGTCGTTGTCTTCAGACTTCGCACTGGCCACAACAGACTGAGGTACCACCTATTCAACAAATTGAAGATAGGGTGTACCGACGAATGCCCGTGCGGTACTGGTAAAATGACCACTGAACATCTGCTGCAGAACTGCCCGACATACGAGGATCAGAGAGAGCAGATGTGGCCATTGCCAGTGGAACTGCAAGACAAGCTCTATGGTAGTGGCGAGAGTCTCAGGATGACCGCCGCTTTTTTCGAAAAAATAATGGTTACTGTCTGACTGTGTACGCAGAAGAAGAAGAAGAAGACCGCAATGGCTCCAGGGTCGACCCAGCCTTAACCCTTAAATGGGTACCGGTTCAGTCCGGGAAGTAAAATCCGCCGGCGTGATGCTGACCGCATCATGCATTAAGTGCCGTGGGTTACACAATAATTTGGACCTACCACCATATTTCTCATGCGCCTCATGGCGTGATGGGATCATTACTTCTGTATTTCTTGATGGAAGTGCGTTATAAAGAGAGATGCGTTATTTAATTCCTCCGTGCGGAAAAAGTTGATATTCATCGACGCTTGCTGAACATTTACGGAGACCAAACAGTGGATGGTAGCACAGGGAATGGTAGCACAGTGGATGGTAGCACAGGGAATGGTAGCACAGTGGATGGTAGCACAGTGAGGCGGTGAGTTGCTCGTTTCAGCAGTGGCGAAAACGACATAAAGGACACGCCACGTACCGGACGGCCATGCACAGCTGTCGCATTGAAGAACGCCTTGATCAGCTCATCCGCTCAAATCGGAGGGCTGGGACCAGGGAACTGTCAACGGAGCTGAATATCATCTTTAGCTTTGGAATATCACAAAGTTATCGCTAGGCGGGTCCCACAAAGGCTCACACGGGAACAGAAAGAGCACCGCAGGCACGTTTGACATGGCCTCTTGAATCATTGCTAGGACGAAGGTGTCAGTTTCCGGGATCGCATCATCACTGGCGGTAAGACGTGGTGACACCACTACGATCTCGCGCCAAAACGGTAGTCCATGGATCGGCGATATGTGAATTCCCCATTCAGGAAAAAGTTCAAGACACAGCTCTCAGCCGGTAAAGTGATGTGCACTGTCATTTGGGATAGAAAAGTGGTAATCCTTCTTGATCTCCTGAAACCTGGACAAACCATCAACTTTAACCGTTACATTGCGATGCTGACTAAGCTGAAGACTCGAATTTCCAAGGTCATGCCTGAGAGAACAAGACAACCAACCTTTGGCAACACAAAAAAAGAGACCAGTTTGATGACCGTAGAGCACATTGCTAGTCTTGCCTGGCCTGTCTTACCACACCCATTGTATAGTCCGGATTTGACACCTTCTGACTTCCCATCTGTTTGGGCCAGTGAAAGATGAACTACGTAGGCAACATTTTCCCAGACACGGCGCCGTCATACCAGCTATGAAACAAATGGTCACCTTCGCAGATATTTATAAGCACATCATATATAATAAAAAAATTAAAAAAAATAAAAACTTTAAGCGAGGGTACCCCATCTGTCGAGAGCTTCGCACAAAGCACGAACTCCGTAGCTCCAGCGATGAACCCACGATCTCCGGAAAAAATTGACATCATGGACCGACCGTCGCAGTTCGAATTCGAACCCTGACCTTCTGAACACGAGGCAAACGGCCTGACCACTTTGCCACCTAGACCTCCTACGGCATATATGCCCTTGTTCATCATTGGAGAAAATGTAAAGCCAATGGGGGGTGTCTGTGTTGAAAATAGTTTTTTGAAGGTTAATGTGCTCTTTTTTTATGTTATAGTTTTCATGGAATAAAATTAGAGGCATTATATTCGGAGAGTCTCTCTTAACATCGATCCAACAAAAATGAGTCAGAACAAATAAATATAAAATAAGCAGACACTACTAAGATGTACCAGCCAATGCTCCAACTAGATAAAATTGGTCAAGAGTGGAAGGCTCGCTACGAGACAGTTCGACAAGACAGCAACAACTCGTGGTAGAAGAGGGTCACCGTGTCAAGTCCAGATCGCTATCATCACAACAGTTGTGGTATGAATGAGTGATGGATGTTTGCTGGAGGAATGGCACGTTTGTTGATTATCGACCTGACCTCTGAACTCCTGACTTGCTGGCTGCTGTGACGAATCTGCTGGCCTGATCTGTGCTATTTATACTGCTGACACAAATGCAGTTTCACTACTTCTCCTTCCGGTCCCGGCAAACACCGAGTTAGTCACTACATGATATGTTCTATGCTGTTGCTAATAACTGATTTCACTGCACTCCGGGCATATCCGTAGGTGGTCAGTCTCTCTCGTCAAATCGCGAAGTGTGTGCATATCGATGGTTCATGCTAATCTTTGATTTAGTTCAAGGATCCATGGTTGCTGGCGTTATCGTGTTGCAAAAGACAAGATGTCTTCTTCTCTTGCCTGAACCTAGAAATTCGAGCCTTTAGCTTAGTCAGCATCGCAATGTAGCGGTCAGAGTTGGTGTGTCCATGTTTCAGGAAATCAAGGAAATATTAATGAACACATTACAGCGCTGATTTCCCTTGCGTGCCACTCCGGTCGTAACGTCGTTTGGTTTCAAAGTTTTGCAGTTGGTGAATTGCTGATTAATCTCTTTCACTGTCATCTTCAAACAGGTGGTCTGTTAGACTTCTATTCGTATGTAATGTGCTTGTGAAGCCCAAATAGAACAGTATTAGAAACATATTTAAGGAAAGGGACCTAAGAGTAATAATAGATCATACAGGTAAGGTGAGGGAGCAAGTCCAGGTAGCAGTGGAAAAAACGCAAATGCAATGTTAGGTAAGATAAAAAGGACATATTAAACATAGGAGTAAGAATTCGAAAGTCAAACTGTATAACGCATTAGTCCCGACATTGATGAATTGATAGAAACTTGAACAATCGTTCAAATTGGGACTGAATATCAACTTTAGGAAACCAAGCTCGTTAAACTCAACACGATCAGCAAATAATCGATATTGCTGGAGGGTGAGCAGTTGGAGGAAGTGTTTACCTTCACCTATTTGGACAGCGCAATAGATATTTCAGGAGCCACAGACGTGAGGATGAGAATTGGAAAGGTAAGAGGGCCATTCCTGATACTAAACAACATTTGCAGATTCATACCAAAGTTAGCATGTTCAATGCCAGTGTCAAGTCAGTGCTGCTTCATAGAGCAGAGACATGAAGAACGACCAATGGCATGCAAGAAAGACTCCAGTCTTTTGTTAACAGATGGCAAGGAAGGGTAGTGGGCATAAAGTGGCAGGACATGGTGAGGAATGAAGACATGGGAAAGGAGCCAACAACAGTCACTGGAACAACACATTGAGCAAAGACATAGGGCTTGATAGGACATACGCTACGGAAAGCACCGTACACCATAGCCAGACACGTACTAACATGGAATCCTCAAGGGAAGATATATATAGAGAGAGAGAGGGAGATATAGAGAGAGAGGGAGATATAGAGAGAGAGTGGGAGAGAGAGACCCAACAATACAGAACAGAATGTGGGAAAGAACTATGATGACATGATTACAGTTGGAGAGAGGTAGAAAAAGCAGCCCAGGACGGTGCATGCTGGTGGGATGTTGACAATGACCTATGCGCCGAGATTAGTGACGGGCTTTGATTGATTTGATTAATTGTTTGTATTGCCAGTCGAGAAATACTCACAGGTAAAATGACTCAACACTAAACCCAAAGTTGTACGAAGCTAAAGAACAGCCTCACAGTACGGTCGAATTGATCACAGGATGTTGTCTGACGGCGTAAATATCCAAGAAAGACTACACAAAGAGGAAGAGTACCAGTAAGTGTGTTTCACTTGACCGTAATTGTAAACGCGTCTGGGGAAGTAATATCACCAAGAGAGGCACAATAAAAGATACAAGATTTCAGAAATAGAATGCAAAGGATGGTTTGATCACCAGCCTTCTGAACATAGTTAACACAGATCCACACTCGAATCAGATTGTTATTCAGATTGTTATTCTTATCATGGATCAAATATAAAGTCAGTCTGTATACTCCACAGGGGACTGTTGAGGCAATCAACTATTATTCCTCAGCCCTATAGAACAATCATCCGAGAAGGCTCATCTATGGGCTTCAGCAACATACAAGATCTAAAAACAGTGTCGTCTCAGCATTCCATCTGGAGATCGTCTGTTTCAGCCGTATTTGGCGCACAAAGGACATAAATAGATATATCCTTTTGGTGGATCCCAGCAATAGAATGAAAAGCAGAAGTGTGTACAACTAGCGAGCTGCGGAAACCGTCAGTATCTACACCCTTTGACGTTTACTAAGAGAGACTGACCAACTATGGAGTGCAATGACGTACATTCTTAACATAACAGCGCAGCGTATTCTCAGTCCTGGTTTTCTGAAGATACAGAAATGCCCCCTAGTGCTTTTGCAGACGCAAAGGCATGAAACCTACGGGAATAGTGTGGACTAATTATCAGGGCCATACCGTGGTTTAATGATCAACAACGAAAGAACTAACATTCTCGCCTGGAAACGACCCATTGTTAGAACGCTCGATATGGATTGCGGTTGGACTCTGAGGTCGATCAATGTCCACCCCTTGGATGTTGACATTGTAATCGATGAAATGGCAATTCCCAGAACACTGAATTTTTGACAGACACGAGTCGATCAGGTTTGGGGCGCCGGCAGGGGCGAATCTGCAATGCACACGAGGTTGCTTGAAATGAAAAAAAATTTACATTATAAAAATGTTGTTTTCTTCTTCTTCCTCGTTCGTCGTCAGACCTCAATAACGAAGGCAGCAGTCGACTCAAGGCTCTGCACGCTTCCGTACAGCTTATTGTGGAAGGACAGTGGCTGTTGCAAAATACTACTTCTTTTGTCGGTATACACTGGACAGATCATGTTGTTTAATAAGTAAAAGTGGCACACACTTTTATCATTTTTCGGACCAAACCACATTCTTATATTGAAAAAAGGATCTTGTTCGCCCATCGTTTCAAATAGAAAGGCATGACTGGCATTCATGACACAAAACAACATATGGAGATCTAGAAAATCAAGACTCACAGCAACGTTAGAATTTCAACGCCAGGCTCAAGTCGGTGCTGTTGTATCGAGCGGAGACTTTGGGAGCGGCCACGGTCATGCAGCATAGCTCCAGCTCTTCGTTAAGTTGCCTATAGGAGATAATGGGCAAGACGTGGCAGGACATGGTGCGGAATAATTACCTATGGGGAAAGGAGCCAACAACTACTTGAGCAGCGAATAAGTGAAGAAAATGGGGTTACGAAAGGCATCGTCTAACACAGTCATACAGGCTCTCACACGTAATACTAAAGTGAAGAAAGAGAGAGAGAGAGAGAGAGAGGTAGACCACAAATACACGAAGAGAATGCGAGGAGGAACTAAGATTTAATGATTACGCTAGGGGAGAGGCAGAAATCTGTCTAGTACCGTATATGCTGTCTGCATGTTGTCAATGACCTATGGACTTAGAGGAGCGACGGCCTTTAATTGATTGATTGATTGATTGTCGTTTCAATTCTAGAGCCAGCTACCGCGGATCTCAACTTGCGGACACTTCCTGGAACTACATAACATTATGGATGATTCTACAGTAGTCAGCTCTAACGGCCTCTCCATGACCTACTAGACACCACGCTACAGTAGTCAGCTCTAACGGCCTCTACATGACCTATCAGACACCACGCTACAGTAGTCAGCTCTAACGGTCTCTCCATGACCTATCAGACACCACGCTACAGTAGTCAGCTCTAACGGCCTCTCCATGACCTATCAGACACCACGCTACAGTAGTCAGCTCTAACGGCCTCTCCATGACCTATCAGACACCACGCTACAGTACAGACACCACGCTACAGTAGTCAGCTCTAACGGTCTCTCCATGACCTATCAGACACCACGCTACAGTAGTCAGCTCTAACGGCCTCTCCATGACCTATCAGACACCACGCTACAGTAGTCAGCTCTAACGGCCTCTCCATGACCTATCAGACACCACGCTACAGTACAGTCAGCTCTAACGGCCTCTCCATGACCTATCAGACACCACGCTACAGTACAGTCAGCTCTAATGGCCTCTCCATGACCTATCAGACACCACGCTACAGTAGTCAGCTCTAACGGCCTCTCCATGACCTATCAGACACCACGCTACAGTAGTCAGCTCTAACGGCCTCTCCATGACCTATCAGACACCACGCTACAGTAGTCAGCTCTAACGGCCTCTCAATGACCTATCAGACACCACGCTACAGTATTCAGCTCTAACGGCCTCTCCATGACCTATCAGACACCACGCTACAGTAGTCAGCTCTAACGGCCTCTCCATGACCTACAAGATCCGACACCACTTTACAGTATATCACGATAGATGATGTACTGTATAGTGAGGTTATTAATCTTCAAACCTTACCAGTAACCTATCTGTACAAATATATCTCCTATTTCGGACCTAATGGACGCACTCCATGGGGCTGGAAAGGAACCAGAATGACATTGCACATCACTGAAGACGAGGGGGCACTGCATTCTTGTTTCTGAAATCTATTATAGAAGCACAGCGGCACAGAACGTGACAGTCCCGTTGCCTTGAACTGTTGTGTATATACCTTACGCCTAAAAGGAGTTTGACATGGCGGGGAATGTTCATGGTGAGCCCTATACTGGCTACGTTATCTCGGAGCATATCATAGTCGCTAACCTATGTCCCACACTGATGTGACAGTCCCTTTCTCGATTCAGACCTGGGTGGGTAGAAAAGCCGCAGACAGACCAGTAACGGAATGTCAGTACATGCATAGTCACTGTGCGTTTTTTCATAAGGATGCGCTCAACTGCAGCAATGGACTCTGGTATCACTAACCGGCATGCCGGTCGCGGTCGTAAACAGTATGTCACAGAACAGACGCCGTTGCGGAACTTCCTACTTCACTCGTACACATGATGGAATTGCAGACAAGCATGCATCACCGCACTGAACGTTTATTCACCGATGAGTTTCGATAGGTTTCACCAATTTGCTGCTCAAAATACGATTATCAGAACAATGAACCTCCTTGGCGCACGCCAGTTTTTGAGGCGATCGTCTTTATTAAACGGTTACCATGACGTCGCGTAGATCATCTGTACGGTACAATGATATCACTTGCAGGACACTCTTGAGTCCATTAGTAATGATACTGCCGGATTGCAGGACAGGGGCACGGTGGTTCGAATTTCTTTCGCTATTTTAAGGTTTTAATTTGAGGTCCCCTGTGCATTTAATGAACGCATTACTGAAGTCATTTGCTGAGGCATAATGAGCACCTAATCGTCTGCCAGGAGCGCAGAAACGTCGATTCTTGGCAGAACAATCCGAGAAGTTCAACAATGAACGAAACGAAACTAGCATAACACACCCCTACCCTCACTCTCTCATCCATCCAACCAACCAACCAACCAATCCATCCAACCAACCAATCCATCCAACCAACCAACCAATCCATCCAACCAACATAATCCATCCAACCAACCTACCCAATCCATCCAACCAACCTACCCAATCCATCCAACCAACCATCCAACCCAATCCATTCCATCCAACCAACCAACCAACCTAATCCATCCAACCAACCAATCCATCCAACCAACCAACCATCCAACCAACCAATTCAGCCCAACCCAATCCAATCATTTGAACCAAATCACCCACCCACCCTTTTTCTCTCCTCTCTTCTCTTCCCTCCCACCCCCAAAAATTACAACCGCTGTATCCTACCCCCACCACCAGTATAACTATCATCCCGGTAACAAATCAGCAGATGGTCAGGCCATGTGCGAAGAGCTGAGAGCTGGGTAGAGCAGGGGTTTGATATTTGGAGCGGTTGGAAAGAATTCTACACCACACACTGATATAAACATGTACACACGAATGCGCTCTCACACAAACAAAATACACACATGTACGCACGAATGCGCTCTCGCACAAACAAAATACACACATGTACACACGTACTATCTCTCACACAGACACAATACACACATGTACACACGTACAAGTTCCAACACAGACACAATACGCACATGTACATGCTCTCACACAGATACAATACACACATGTACACACGTAAAGCTCTCACACAGACACAATACACACATGTACACGTATAAGCTCTTACAGAGACATAATACACACATGTACATACGTACAAGCTCTCACATACAATACACACATGTACACACGTACTATTTCTCATAGAGACATAATACACACATGCACATACGTAGAAGCTCTCTCGCAGAGACACAATACACACATGTACACAAGTACTATCCATCACAGACACAATACACACATGTACACACGTAATATCTCTCACAGAGACATAATACACACATGTACATCGTAGAAGCTCTCTTACAGAGACACAATACACACATGTACACACGTACAAGCTGTCACACTGACTCACAAGAAAGAACCTAGTAAGACGGTCTAGCGGTATTTCTGTCCATTGATTACCTATGGCTAGACTGATCAAGCTGATTGGATGTCGATCTTCTAACATATGGACACGCGTACACATTTTCGGTACGGCATATGTTGGTTTTGCAGTCTGACAGGGCCATTGTCAGTTTGCGTGGACTTCTGTTTACAAGTTTGTATGTAACCTGGACACGGCCATTGGTCGTTTGCGTGGACTTCTGTTTACAAGTTAGTATTTAACATAAACACGGCTATTATCCGTTTGCGTGGACTTCTGTTTACAAGTTTGTATGTAACGTAGACACGGATATTGTCACTTTTGCGTGGATATCTGTTTACAAGTTTATATGTAACCTGGACACGGCTATTGTCCGTTTGCGTGAACTTCTGTTTAGAAGTTTACTTCTGTTTACACGTTTGTATGTAACCTGGACACGGCCATTGTCTGTTTGTGTGGGCTTCTGTTTACAAGTTTGTATGTAACCTGGACGCGGCCATTGTCCGTTTGTGTGAACTTATGTTTCTCCTATTTTAATTAGCTTCCCCATAACCCAGACAGCTGGAATGTTGTACACATGCTCTACTAGCTTCAAATTGTGGCGAATCCTGGACATGTCATTCAAAAGCTGTTACCAAAAAACGTGGTTTGTTTATATTTACTTTTGATAAAACTGAGCAAGAGACTTTGACTGAGTGGCCTAAATATTTCGAGGTGGTTGTTGTTTCTCGGCTTCAATGAGTAAGTTTACTCTTTCGTGCTCCTTGAAAAATGAGTTCAGTTGTGGGCAGTAGTAGCTTTTCTCACATCCCGAGCATGTAAATGAAGGTGGGCCGGGATAACGGCTGTTGCGCTGTGCTTGGTTTCATCTACGTCACGCTAACTACTACGGGGATCACGTCGATCCAAATCTCGTTAGCCAGACTACCTTGAAAGCAGCCTGTTTTCAGGGAACTTTACATGAAAGAGATGTATGGTCTTGGTCAGTATGTTGTGCCTGACCGGACTAGCGTCTCAGCTCCCCATTTTTTAATGTTACATCTCTTAATAAAAAAAAAAACCAAAACAAACAAACAAACAACAACCAAACAAAAGCCTTGAACCATAAACGGTCGCGTGCATGGGGAACAAAATCATCACGCAAATACAACATGCTAACCATCTCTTTGACTACCCACCTGATTACAAGTCAATAAAGAAAGAAGAAAGAGCTGGTACCGAAAAATGTAGTTTGGAAAAGAACAAAAATAATATTTACTTGTTTTTCTATTGGATAATCCACTTATGTAACCACCACTAATGACCGAGGTCCATAAGGCGTTTAGTTCTGTTGAGGCCTCGGCCGAATTGTCGCAGGCTGATGTTGTTCAGGCTACGCCGGGGAAGCTTTCGTGTGGGACAATGACTTTTCCTACTCTTGATCTCGAAAACATGGGGCAAGGTCTGGCAGGCCGGGACATCATGGGGAAGACGGGCCACATGCCCACGGATAGAGATGCGAAGATGCTCCATTATATAAACAATACTCTCGAGATGTCTTTGTCGGCCAAGCTTAGTGTTGGTAACAAGGTCATACCGGTAAATTCAGCCATTTGTAAACTCAGGAAATGAAAGGAAAACCCCAGGAAAATACGGCATCACAAATGAAATGCTCTCTAACATTGTAGAAGCAGCAAAGAAAAAACTGCTTCACATCTTTAACACAAGCTGGGAACAAAGAACTGTCCCTACAGTGTGAAAAGAGTTAAGGACTGTCCCCGTCCTTAAACATGGGAAGGACAACATGAAGCCAGACATTAATCTCTCAGTTGTATGGGGAAGAACACTAAAATAACCTGGCATATGGAATCCATAAATTTACTTATGCCTTAAGGAAGCAGGTTTTCGTAGAAACAGATCGACCGAAGATCAGGCGACATATATCTCGCAGGAGATAGACAACACTGGCAGTCAGGATGGACCTAGAAAAAGCCTTTGATAGAATATGAAAAAGCGGGTTAAAACTCAAACTACTGAAAATTGGGCGTAACCAACGTCATGTACAAGTGGATCAGTGATTACCTAGATAACAGGACAGCAGGAGTGCAACTCCGAGGATACCTCAACAAAAAGATTAAAATAGAGCAAGGAGTTCCGCAAGGTGGAGTACTCTCACAAATGCTGTTCCTCATATATATCAATGGTATAATCACAAAAATCCCTAAAAGAGTACACAGTGTACTATATGCTGAGGACTTGGCACTAAGGACATCCGAAACGTCTATACCTGTAGCTAGAAACTGTTTTGAAATAGGCCCTAAATAAAATCGAAACATAGACAAAGAAATGACAAATCGCCATCAACACAACCAAAACCACGTACACAATCTTCTCCCTATCTCCCAAGTTCCAAGAAGTGATCCTACAAGTAAATAGCCTGACTCTCCCCCTTGACATGTCCAACTTATCTAGGAAAAACAATGTACCCAAGGCTGACATGGAATAACCAGATCCAACAAGCCACCAAGAAAGCTCAGAACAGAATGTCCATAATGAGAAAGATATCAGACTCAACATGGGGAGCTGGCACAAATGCTGTAAATAAACTGTACACATGTTTTATGAATACGAGATAACGGCATAGACAACAGCAACAAACAAAAACTCCCCAAAAAATTAATGCAACCCAAAACAATAGTATACGTTTCGTAACTGGAAATATGAGAACAATATAAGAATCGAAAGTATGGACACTCGCAGCGACAAGCCCAGACCAGCAGGGAGAAGAAGTTCAAACGAATGCCAGATCACCCACTATATGACAGGATAACTCGTATGGGAAGAGGGAGAAGAGAGAAACCACTTCATATAAAAAGCAACAGATCTTGCAAGAGCAGACCAAGTCGTACGCCGTATGTGGCTAGAGATCTAAATGAAAAATCTAAAATTCAACCGTGAATAAAACAGCTAATTCCCATGAGATGGTACAAACCGTAGAGGCGAACGGAAGAAGGTACAAACCGTAGAGGCGAACGGAAGAAGGTACAAACCGTAGAGGCGAACGGAAGAAGGTACAAACCGTAGAGGCCAACGGAAGAAGGTACAAACCGTAGAGGCCAACGGAAGAAGGTACAAACCGTAGAGGCCAACGGAAGAAGGTACAAACCGTAGAGGCCAACGGAAGAAGGTACAAACCGTAGAGGCCAACGGAAGAAGGTACAAACCGTAGAGGCCAACGGAAGAAGGTACAAACCGTAGAGGCCAACGGAAGAAGGTACAAACCGTAGAGGCCAACGGAAGAAGGTACAAACCGTAGAGGCCAACGGAAGAAGGTACAAACCGTAGAGGCCAACGGAAGAAGAAAGTAAGAATATCTTAGTGGAGTATCCCCGCCAGAAACATGGATACACCTAAATACGTGTGACTCGGTTAACAAAGTCACATTCAATGGAGGTGGAGGGGCCTATTACATGATAAGCAACGGAACAGAACAAACTGTAGCACTAACAGTGGGAACATACTAACAGTGGGAACATACTAACAGTGGGAATACACTAACAGTGGGAACATACTCCAATAACTTGCGCACTCGGAATCAGAGGCACTGAAGATGAATTATGTCCACCACGAAAACATAGTATTCCTGACTGATGCATCTTCAGTGTTAGTGTATGTGCTCACTGACACAGCTCTCTAAAGAACACCAATGATAGGTCATTCGGTGGATCCCCTCGCTGCAGTATTGAAGGCAATGACGCTGCAGACAAACTAGCAAAGTGTGGAGGAGCGTCTTCAGAAACAGACGAAAATGAGTTGATCAACATCCCCAAGTTAGAAACAAGTACAACTGCTGTGATTTAACTAGAGAAGAGCAAGTTATGAGCGTCAGACTGATAACTGGGTATAACAGACTCAAGGGTCATCTTTACAAGAAACTGAGGATTGGGGCAGATACCAGGTGTCCATTTAGGGAGCATACCACGACCGTAGAGCATATCCTACACAGCTGCAGATAACCAATGTTTGATCCATCACAATGAACATAACCTTAGTCTTAGTCCCCCTGTGCAGGTCCCAGCTATGGTGTGAGCTGGTTGTAGCCTGGAGGAGAATTTCATGCTTTGCGGGCTTGGCTCGAGTAGCTTATTACTCCTCTGCATTAGGACATGTGCCTTGGAGGGTGGGTTAACTGATGTTTAAGTCCATCTGAATAGATTCAACCACTAGAGCAAAGTAGATCCGCAGCCTGTTATGCGCCATCTATGCTGCTTTTAACAAACCACCTAACCATGGCCGGTGTTATGCTATGTCGTACAGTCGTCTCTTTCTACATGCTCCCTGTAAGACAGTGCTGCTATTCTAGTCCGTGTCATACACAAAGACCCCAGCGGACCACTCGGCTTACATAACCGACAATGCCATATTGACGCACTGTACATAAAGGGTAAAAACTACGGCACGTATATCAACACATCAAAAACAGAGACTGAGTATAGGTAGAACGTACACCACACTTGATATTTGTGTGAATGAGGAAAACATGAATCTGTTGCAAGAATTTCGGGATTTAGAAACAGTTTTTACAGAGGAAGGCAGACTCGATAGAGAGGTAGAGACGAGAGTGCACATGGCAAACGCAGTCACCTACCAGCTGTCTCCACTACTAAGGCACACCAAGATTTCCCTCCAGGCAAAAAAAGCAGATGATCCATAGTATTTTCATCCTTACCCTGTGCTACCAGTGCCAGACATGGGCACTCAATAGGGCTCAGGGACGAAAGTTGGCCACCTGCGAAATGCGGTGACAGCGAAAGGTCACTAACAACACCAGAAGAGACAAAATCACAAATATGAGTATTCGGGAGAAGGTTGCAACAATTGACTGCCTAAATTACATGGAGCAACAGAGAATGAAAAGGTTTGGCCATATTGTGAGAATGCAACCAGACCACATTGTTTAGTCAACCTTCTACAGGAGAACAATAGGAAGTGGGGCGAACGGTAGACCGAGGAAAAATTGGAAAAACAGGTTAAACGGGATCTGCCGTAAAATGGGTGGGATTGGGGGGGGGGGGGCGGTGTCACTGAGGTCCACGAGAGAGGCGAAAGACAAATACATACCACGGCACTGGGCTACAAGATAGAAAGTGAGAGGGCAAAAGAAGAGGAAGAATAGACATGAACAATGAAGAAAAACTCGCTCTTGTCAGTTTCTATTTCCCTGATTTCTCTTATTCTAGCCTCCATTCCTCAATAATCTAATAAGCGCAAATGAAGTGGCTGCCGAAACTGGAAGCTCAATCTTATTACACCTGGGAAGCCAATAGTTTGTGGCGCTCTCTTGTGTATTTTGGTCTAAGCACAGTTCGTTTTAGTTTGTGTAAGTCAGGGCTTCCCAACTCCGTTTGTACATCATCACCTATATTTGGTTTGTATAAAGTTTTGCCTTTCCAAAGTACAGAACCTCGTTTCCGACACAGCAACCCAGGGTATCCAAACCCAAGGTCACACTGCGGAGGGCACCAACGAATTAATCTATCTCGGTAGCATGATATCATCATGATATGTCAAGGCGGATCGGAATAACTGCGTCTGCTATGGACGACTCCGACGTGTGTGGAGTAATGGCAAGACCTCCCTTGAGACACACATCCGGATCTACCAGTCCTGCGTTGTGTTAGTCCTGCTTTACGGCCCCGGAACATGGATACTGCTGAAACACAACATGTCGAGATTGGAGGCCTTCCACGTGTGCAACCAGCGGCTTATCCTGGGCATCCGATGGCATGACTACATCCACAACCAGCGGCTTATCCTGGGCATCCGATGGCATGACTACATCCACAACCAGCGGCTTATCCTGGGCATCCGATGGCATGACTACATCCACAACCAGCGGCTTATCCTGGGCATCCGATGACATGACTACATCCACAACCAGCGGCTTATCCTGGGCATCCGATGGCATGACTACATCCACAACCAGCGGCTTATCCTGGGCATCCGATGACATGACTACATCCACAACCAGCGGCTTATCCTGGGCATCCGATGGCATGACTACATCCACAACCAGCGGCTTATCCTGGGCATCCGATGACATGACTACATCCACAACCAGCGGCTTATCCTGGGCATCCGATTGCATGACTACATCCACAACCAGCGGCTTATCCTGGGCATCCGATTGCATGACTACATCCACAACCAGCGGCTTATCCTGGGCATCCGATTGCATGACTACATCCACAACCAGCGGCTTATCCTGGGCATCCGATGACATGACTACATCCACAACGTGGAGGTCTCCGCCAACACAGGCCTTTTCCCAATCTCAGAAGCACTTGATCGCCGCCGAATTTCTTTGTCCGGTCATGTTGTACGGCTGGACTAGGAAACCCCGGCACACAGGATACTACACAAGTCGTTCGTCAGAGCTAAAAGACTTTCCCCGACCGGATGAAGGCGCAGAAGTGGTCGTCCCCGTACGGTATGGCTCCAGCAGATATCGACCTCCACCTCGGCCTGGAACCACGCCGTAGTGTGAGTCATGGATGTGGCCACCGACGCAACGGGCCTCAGACGCCTAAGCGAACTTTAAAATTATTATTATTATTATTATTATTATTCACTGGCGAAGGCACGCTTCTTTCAACCCAAGACTATAGTATTTAAGGTTATATCAGAACGTATTGGCCAGCGTTAAAAAGGTTAAAGACGAGGGCTCCACTTCATCGAGACTTGTCTCCCTCTCTGAAGAACGGTATCCCGCCTGCCGAGAGCATCGCACAAAGCACGAACTCCGTAGATCCAGAGATGAACTCAGGGATCTTCTATGTGATCCTCGGACAAAAACTGCCATCATGCACCAGCCACCGCAGCAAGAATTCGAACCCCTACCATCTGAACACGAGGCAAACGACTTGAGCACTTCGCCAGTTTATGGATACGTATGTGTGTCTGAAACGTGTTCCACCATGGCGGTTTTGTAACAGCCACTCTGAGCCTTTGATATGATGGTGGAACTCGTCAAATAATTGCATATCTCAGAAAACAGTATATACTAATTGTTATATCTACAAAGGGAATCGGCGTGGGCTAGTGGTTAAGGGAAACCGCTCACAATCCGAAGGTGCTGGGTTCGATTCCCATCACAGCACCGGCGGTTACCCTTAGGAAATGCAGGAGGAAGCAGACCCTTACATAAAATGTATGCTACAGTCGGATGCACTGGGCCGACAGTCGCAAAATAAAAACCACAGTGCAACACACCCCGCCTTGTGGAATACTGGGCCGACAGTCGCAAAATAAAAACCACAGTGAAACACACCCCGCCTTGTGGAATAGAGAAAAATAAGACGAACGCAAAAAAAAAAAATATATATATATATCTATATCTGCAACTGAAGTTGATAATTGATCCGACTGGGTTTTTGTGCATGACAAGGACAATAATAGCACACCTGCTCCACAGAGAGCATGTCGAAGGAGGTGACTGTATGACATGGCATAACACCGACCATAGTTATGTGGTTGGAGCAGCATAGATGTCGCCTAAAAGGCTGCGGGTCTACTTTGCTCTAGTGTTCGAGTATGCAAAAATGGACTCGCTCTTCGGTTAACCACCCTCCGTGGCACTTGTCCCAGCACAGCAGAGTGACAAACTGCTTGAGCCTAGCCCACTAAGCAGGAAATTCTCCTCCCGTCTATATATATATATATATATCTAGTTAGTGTAGTGGGTCCTCATGGTGAGTCCCTTCCATTGCACTTTAGTTGGGCTAGCTTCTGAGCGCGCACAAACCTGGCATAGGTACATACAGACGCACACATGCATCCAAGCACTGGTTTGTGCGTCCTGATATCGCCCAAGGGACTACGGTCTGGGGTGGAATGGGCGTGCCTCCGCCAGTAGAAACAAGTGAGGCAAACATCTAAGCAACAACAACAAAATGATATTCCTTACATGTTATCTTCCTCGTATTATCTTCATCATTTTATCTTCGTCATTTTATTATCGCTATGTTTTCTTCATCATGTTATCTTCATCATTTTATTATCACCATGTTTTCTTCATCATGTATTTTTCTCATGTAATTTCCTTATGACATCGCCTCGTGATATATTTCTCATATTATCATCTTCATGTACCTTCTTTATATGTTTGTCATGTTATCTTCCTAATTATAATTTCAGATTATCGTTCTCATTCTATCTTCATGTTATCTTCCTAATTATAATTTCAGATTATCGTTCTCATTCTATCTTCATGTTATCTTCCTAATTATAATTTCAGATTATCGTTCTCATTCTATCTTCATGTATCTTCCTAATTATAATTTCAGATTATCGTTCTCATTCTATCTTCATGTTATCTTCCTAATTATAATTTCAGATTATCGTTCTCATTCTATCTTCATGTTATCTTCCTAATTATAATTTCAGATTATCGTTCTCATTCTATCTTCATGTTATCTTCCTAATTATAATTTCAGATTATCGTTCTCATTCTATCTTCATGTTATCTTCCTAATTATAATTTCAGATTATCGTTCTCATTCTATTTTCATGTTATCTTCCTAATTATAATTTCAGATTATCGTTCTCATTCTATCTTCATGTTATCTTCCTAATTATAATTTCAGATTATCGTTCTCATTCTATCTTCATGTTATCTTCCTCACATATTTTTAGTGATGCCTTCTTCATGCTATGTTACTTATCGTTTTTCTTCATGCTATCTTTCCCATGACATTTTCCCCATGATACTTTCCTCGTGATATCTTTCTCATGACACTTTCCTTGTGACATCTTTCCCGTGACATTTTCCCCATGACACTTTCCTCATGACATTTCTCCTATGACACTTTCCTCGTGACATCTTTCCCGTGACATTTTCCCCATGAAACTTTCCTCGTGACATCTTTCCCGTGATATTTTCCCCATGACACTTTCCTCGTGACATCTTTCCTATGACATTTTCCCCATGACACTTTCCCCATGAAACTTTCTTCGTGACATCTTTCCCGTGATATTTTCCCCATTACACTTTCCTCGTGACATCTTTCCTATGACATTTTCCCCATGACACTTTCCTCGTGACATCTTTCCCATGACATTTTCCCCATTATACTTTCCTCGTGACATGTTTCTTATGATATATTATGACATCTTCCCTATGACATCTTCCTCATGATATTACAGGACATGCTTTTGCTCTTGCTCCCTCTCTCTCTCTCTCTCTCTCTCTATCACTCTGCCTATCTGCCGACATCTTCTCTCTCTCTCTCACTCTCTATCACTCTGCCTATCTGCCGACATCTATCAGTCTCTGTCGATCTGTTGCACTCTCTCTATCACTCTCTGTTTATCTGCTGCTCTCACTATCACTCCGTATCTGCCGCTCTCAGTATCACTCCCTATATGCCGCTCTCTATCACTCTCTGTCTGTCTGCCACTCTGTCTCTCTCTCTATCACTATGTGTCTATCTGCCACTCTCTCTCTCTCTCTCTATCACTATGTGTCTATCTGCCACTCTCTTTCTCTCTGTCTAAAACTGCCTATCTGCCGCTCTTCCGATCACTCTATCAACCACATTATCTATCACCATCTGTCTATCTGACGCTCTCTCTCTCTCTCTCTCTCTCTCTCTCCCACTCTCTTTCTATATATTTCCATCGACCATTTGCACTTTTGCACTTCAAACAACATTATAAACACACGCAACACACCTTTATACTTGCCCTTTGTGTTTCGGACCATGAGCCTGCTTCCATAGCAACCAAACCCATCACCCGACAAATGACCACGCCATACATTCCTAGACAATCTCCTCCTTGCCCGTTGCGATGCACCTGGCATGGATACGCCTTCGCAATGTGCAGATTATAGCATAACCCTAAATGTCACAACGATTGTCTAAATAAGATACCTAATCTTGGCACCACGCTTACAGATGGCATAAATACACGCCATGCTAATGGCCAGTTATTCATGAGAACAGAAAATGCCGTTTCGGCCCCAAAAGGTCTTCATCGAGGACCGGGCACACAAGAATAACACCAGATAAATAACGTTGAACAAATATTAGTGCTCCTCCATAAATGGCCTCCACACAAATCTGACATTTTAACTCCGTTCTCCCCCATGTACACAAATACCCACTTTTTAGTATACAACTATCTCTCTCTCTCTCTCTCTCTCCCCCCATCTCTCTTTCTTCCCTTCTCCCCCATCCTTCCGCCCTCTGTCTCTCTTCTCTCATTCCCTCCCCACAAACGTTGACGACCACTCCACATTAAAGCCGGGGTTGGAAACCTTTTCATGCTGCAAGACCACATTAAGTTAACTGTAAACATAATAAGGCCGCTATAAATTAACCTTCAATCTGGTATGCCCGCATTAAGTTAGATGTGGGTCTAATAAGCTCGCATAAAGTTGGCTGTAGATCTATTAAGGTCGCATTAAGTTAGCTGTAGATCTAATAAGGTCGCATTAAGTTAGCTGTAGATCTAATAAGGTCGTATTAAGTTGGTTATAAACCTCATAAGGCCGCATTAAGTTGGTTATAAACCTAATAAGGCCACATTAAGTTGGTTATAAACCTCATAAGGCCACATTAAGTTGGTTATAAACCTCATAAGGCCGCATTAAGTTGGTTATAAACCTAATAAGGCCACATTAAGTTGGTTATAAACCTAATAAGGCCGCATTAAGTTTGCTGTAAATCTAATAAGGCCGATTTTAAGAAAAACAATTAGATGCACTTCAAAATGTACGGTATTTTATGTAAAAATCTAGGGACGACTGGTCATTCAAAACACACTGATGAGACAATGTTAGCCAGGGTCAGGAGCAATATACTGGCCATCACTCTCACCTGACGGCCTCGTTGGTCGTCCTGGAAACAGGCTGTTGTCGAGGACCTGGCTAACAAGGTGAGGTTCGACGTGATCCCCGTAGTAGTACGCGACACGCCGCTGAAGCCAAGCATAGCACAACCGCTTAGAGGACTCCGGTCCACCTTCATCAGAGGAAAGCTACGACAACCCGTCACTTCATTTTCAGGGCGCACAAAAGATTGACCTACTCATTGTGGGTTTACACTAACAACAACAACAACAATATAAAAATCTAACTTGTGCGGTAGTGGCGCCAGTGAGACGGGGAAGTTAAAGTACATTGTAGAGCTGTAATAGACCGAAATCATGAGTCAATCAGACGGGGAAGTTAAAGTACATTGTAGAGCTATAATAGACCGAAATCATGAGTCAGTCAGACAGGGAAGTTAAAGTACATTGTAGAGCTGTAATAGACCGAAATCATGAGTCAGTCAGACAGGGAAGTTAAAGTACATTGTAGAGCTGTAATAGACGGGAATCATGAGTCAATCAGACGGAGAAGTTAAAGTACATTGTAGAGCTGTAATAGACCGAAATCATGAGTCAGTCAGACAGGGAAGTTAAAGTACATTGTAGAGCTGTAATAGACGGAAATCATGAGTCAATCAGACAGGGAAGTTAAAGTACATTGTAGAGCTGTAAAAGACCGAAATCATGAGTCAATCAGATGGGGAAGTTAAAGTACATTGTAGAGCTGTAATAGAACGACATCATGAGTCAGTCAGACAGGGAAATTAAAGGACATTGTAGAGCTGTAATAGAACGACATCCTGAGTCAGTCAGACAGGGAAGTTAAAGTACATTGTAGAGCTGTAATAGAACGACATCATGAGCATAGCATATATCAAAATAGCCCTAATGTCCTAACGAATGTTTTAGTTGTGGTCGTCAGTCGGGGAGGATTATTTCATTGAATCTTTCGTTATTAAGCAGCATGACCATTGGAAAAGGTCGATCTTGCAACTGCCAACCTTTTTGTCCATTACAGGTTTCTTGGCAGGTGCGCAGAACAGTAATTTGAAATTAATTTCCGTACTCGGAGAATCGATCGTACTAAGAAAAAAACAACCTGTGTCTTCCGAACTGCACACGGCGGAACTCCTACTCGGTGCGTTTGGGATCCCGGATCGTAATACCATGCGAGTTTCGTTATTACAAATACGTTCATTTTAAGATAACAATAAAATAATGACAGACCATTAGTTTAAATACATATTTTAAACATTTAATAAGTTGGAATAAATAGTTTACATTGCGACAGGAAGTGCAGAAATGGCCGTCACAGCACAGTATAGCTCCAGCAGATAGCAACCTCTACCTCCGCTCTGGACGAGGCCAGGAACCATGCCTTAGCAGTGGTCGTGGATGTGGCGGACCGACGTACCGGTCTTCAGATGCATAAGCGAACATTATTATTATTATTATATTTATTATTATTATTGACAACAAGATAATAAACATAAATTGATTTATTACAAATAAATTGGCCGACTTCTCTCTTAACTGTGTCCCGAACTACCTTATTCGTTACGTGATCTAGATACGAAATGTCGAGGGATTCAATGCAAACATCTCATCTCAGTTGCACAGATTCTACGCTCTAAAACTCCTGCCATCAGAGTTCCCAAGTTTCACACGCCAGCATTGTTCTTTCCTCCACAGGGGTGCCATACAAAGAACACGTCTAACCGGCCGCAGTCTAGTCTTGTTCTCGTGTTTTAGTCCATTATGGATGCGGCCAGGTCACGGATTTGACTGTAATTCACACTAGTTGATGACTGACACTTGTGTCCATGGAAACGTGTTGTGGTTTTCCATTTGGATTAGTTCGTTTATTTCGTGGTGTTTTCCCTTAGATTATCTTGGCATGGTATTTGGCTATTTGCGATAGTATTTCGGTTACCCTATGTCCTATTTCCACGGCTCAGTGCATACGACTAAACCAAACGAGATGGACGTCCTTCGCCTGTTCGCTGACAGTGCCACTTTTCGTGTGGCTGGGAAATGTATGTACATACGGACTAATAATAATCGTCCAGGAGGGATTGAGCCCTGCCTGGGTTAGCAGCATGTCCATGACGCATCGCTCGGTGAGAGATGTTTGTCGAGAGATAAGGCACTCGCCGCTAAAAGTGATGAACGGAAACGTCTGGCGATCGAATCTCGCAATTTCCAAGCATCCTGAGTTATCTCCGGTCGTCATGACATATGACTTGCCACTGGTCCAGGGTAGCTCGGGACCAGGGTGCGAGGTTGATGACTAGCGCAGCCTCTTCTACACTATAATAAAAAAAACATCAAGACAAAACGGTCTGCTGATGTCGCCATCATAGCTAGCGATGGGCAACTAACAGCAACCATTGAGGTCTTTTATGGATATTCCCTTAGTTTAAAATGCATGTACAGGAAAACCAAATTATGTGGATAGTGTAGTCAACGATAACAGTAAGAGTTGTAAAGAAATATTAATGCTGTGTTTATATTTCTCCTCATCTTCCCGTTTGTACTCCCGGCTTTCTCATGCGCCAGTATAACCCAGAAAAACGTGACTATTCGTTCGACTGGTACATTCCGATATTCTTAACTCCCTCGCCGTATAAGAATTTAAATAAATATTTTGCATTCATTCATTCTTCACTTAATCCATCCCCCCCCCCCCCCCCCCACTCCCCCAGCACAATAGACGCGTTAGCTCGACAGAGGGACAAGGAGAGGTAAGTGATAAACTGCTGAAGAATTCAGACATAAACGTGGCGATTTGTCCAGCCATGTATTGATCGCGTTCTAAAATTGGTAACTAGACTCGGGGATAGGACGATGTATTTATAATTTCCGTTTCATTGCGTTTGACTACCGTTAGTTTGGTTTCATTATAGGTTTGCCTTTCTGGATTCTACTGGAGAAGTATATTGCACGAGGAAGATGACTTAACTTAATCGTCTTTAATACTGGTTTAGAAGACTACAGATTATGTATACAAACAGTTTCTTTTACATTCACATGATCTAAAATATTTATGCGCAACCAAACTAATTTAAATGCATTAAATGACCCTGCCTCCACAATTTCCCGTGGCAATACATTTCAAGTATTCAACACTTTCTGACTAAACAAATATTTCCTGGGATCTAATCAAGTAAGATGGCCGCGCGGAATGCCCGCTCGCTCCGGTGTTTGTGTCGTTTTCCGATGTTTGGTGGTTCCTTTTCGAATTATAATTCATAACTCCTTTACCAGGGGGTATACTGGACTTTTTTCTGTGAAATTGATGTGCTTTCGATCGGTTATCCTGTTTGTTATGCTGTATTTTGCTGCATTTTATTCCTGGCTTAAACCGTGAAAAACCAGCCAAAGATCGCGCCCGACGTTCCGCTTTACTGCACGTAGAACTCAGTCCAGGCTATCATTACTCAAAGACTTCCCTGCTTGGGCTACCTCCTAACCCCGTTTACCCGGGGGTTACACGATACCTCTCCCAACCTCGTATTCTCAGCACAGCAAGGGTCACGCCCACTGAAGATGGACACAGTCCAGAGGTCTCGGGGCGGGAGCACGAAAAACAGGGAGTCAGACACAGAAATCCTGACACAAACATTGGTCTAACACGTACTCCTCTCTGCCCTCATCCCGAAGCAGCGGAGTACTCGGCTCCACCTGGTGAGTCTTTAGCGATTTTGGACGACATGCTGCGCATGAACATAGCTTCAGCAGTTGGACAGGGGGCGGGGAGGGGGGGGGGGGGGTCGTTCGACGAAACGGGTCTTTGACGCCTGAGCGAACATTATTATTATTATTTTGTTGTTGTTGTTTTTTTTTGTTGCGTTCGCCTTATTTCTCTATTTCCCAAGGCGGGTGTGCGTTGCACTGTGGTTTTTATTTTGCGCCTGTCGGCCCAGTGCATCCGACTTCAGCATGCATTTTATGTAAGGGTCTGCTTCCTCCTGCATTTTCTAAGGGTTTACTTCCCCGGGGTAACGGCCGGTGCTGTGATGGGTAACGAACCCAGCACCTTCTGGTTGTGAGCCGTGCCACTTAACCACTAGGCCACGCCGTCCCCAATTATTATTATTATTATTATTATTATTATTATCTAATCCAGACCATGCTTTAATTAAGTTGTGACTATGCCCTCTTGTTCTTATAGTCGGCTGTGTTTTGAACAAACTTGTTATAGGCTAATGAATCCTTTTTGTTGATTTTCTTATAAACCTGTTTTAAGTCTCCTAGAATTCTTATATTTTCTAGACACTGTAGGCCGGTTTTTCTTAGTCACTATAATTCTAGAATCCCACTATCAACTTTGTCGCTCGTCTTTGTATCATTCCCAGCACATTTATATCCCTTCTACGACATGGACTCCACAACTGTACACAAGTACTCCTATTTAGGTATAACTAATATTTAAAACAGTTTGACAATCCCTCTCTTGCTCCTACGTTTAATATTTCTTTGTACCATGCCTAACATTGCATTTGCCTATTTCACTACTACCTGGACTTGCTCACTCACTTTACCTGTATGATCTTTTATAACCCCTAAGACCCTTTCGTTTTCTGTCTTTCTAATATTGTTCTCGCCTATTCAGTAATTATGTTTCATATTGGATCTACCTACGTGGATGACTGTACATTTATCTATATTAAACATTATACAAATATATATATATATATATATATATATATATACATATATATATATATATATTATATACATATATATATATATTATATACATATATACATTTATATATGCATATATATAAATTATATACATATATACAGGAAAATATATATTATATACATATATATATATATATATATATATATTATATACATATATATATATATATTATATACATATATACATTTATATATGCATATATATAAATTATATACATATATACATATATATTGAAAATATATATTATATACATATATATATTTATATACATATATATTATATTATATACAAATATATATACATATATATATATACATTATATATATATATACATTATATATATATATATATATATATATATATATATACATATATATATATATACATTATATATATATATATATATATATATATATATATATATATATATATATATATATATATATATATATATATATATATAAAGAACACAATTGGTGTCAAAGCCGAGCCCTATGGCACTTTACTTTTTACCTCACACCACTCAGTACTCCTTATTTATGCCCACTGATAGCCTATCTTTCGTTAACCAATTTTCAATCCATTTGGCAACTTCGCCACATATTCCATGTGATTTTAACTTTCTAAACAATCTTTGATGAGGTACTTTATCAAAGGCCTTTGCAACTCTAGTTAAATAACGTCTACTGGCTACCCTCTATCATTTTGGTAACCTCCTTCATGAATTCTAATATATTTATTAAGCACGCTTTCCCTTTTGTTAACACAGTCGCAGTGGTCTCGGGGTAAGCTGTCCGCCGCAAGTTCCGGAGGTCGCGGTTTCGATTCACGGTGGAAACCGGGTTTTTTTTTCCCCCGTGGATCCTCCTGTAAGAAAAAAAACAACAACTTGATGTCTGGATAGTGAGATCGGACTGCCACGTTCATTGTCGAGCACGTTAAAAAATCCCGTGGCAGTTATAAATCGTAAAGGGTAGGCTTAACAGCCGCCGCCGGACAAAATTCAAAAGGTCCAGTTAAAAATATACTCAAAATTGTTGTACCTTCCCCCACCGCGGTCTTCAATCAACACGCTCAGGATGCGAGAAAAGCTGCTTCAACCGGCGATTTAACGTTTTTTTCATGGCAGACTAAAAAGAAACGTATTCATTGTGAGCATTAAACAAAACAGCAACATGGTCTGATTTGATTCTGTTACAGTACATAGACACTAGGTTTACTCCCAAAGTTGACACCTAGCCTAAAGGATGGGGCTACAAATGCTACAGTATATCAAGGTTTGTGCAGTATTGGATGTAGACTTGTTTTGTCACATTGAAAATGATACTCGTCGTGTCTTACCGTATATCGTGTTATATATATATTCAACACTAGTATACGGAAGAGAAACGTGGACTGTGAATAAACAGTTGGAAAACAGAATTGGGACCTTCGAAATGTGGTTATACAGAAGAAAGTCTCGCATTTCGTGAAAAACAAACAAACAAATAGTGACGTCATGACCAGAGTAGGGCTGGGTATATAAATTTTGACCTACATTACAATTGGACAAGTAAAATATTTTGGACCATATTAAAAAAATTGAATACCTTATTGAACACATTACTGGAGAATGATGAAGATCGGCGGACAAGATGCGGGCAGAGTAACGTCAACAAATGGACTAATGTCAATCTGGTAGAGTGTACCGTCAAGACAAGAAGCGGACTGCGATATAAGTGGGAGAGTAACATCAACAGACGGACTAATGTCAGTCTGGTAGAGTGTACCGTCAAGAAGCGGACTGCGATATAAGTGGGAGAGTAACGTCAACAAATGGACTAATGTCAATCTGGTAGAGTGTACCGTCAAGACAAGAAGCGGACAGCGATATAAGTGGGAGAGTAACATCAACAGACGGACTAATGTCAGTCTGGTAGAGTGTACCGTCAAGAAGCGGACTGCGATATAAGTGGGAGAGTAACATCAATAGATGGACTACTGTCAGTCTGGTAGAGTGTACCGTCAAGACGAACAGCGGACAGCGATATAAGTGGGAGAGTAACATCAATAGATGGACTAATGTTAGTCTGGTAGAGTGTACCGTCAAGACAAAAGACAGAGGATATTGGAGGTCCATTGCATCGAACCTTCGTTTAGGAGACGGCACTGGAACTCAACTAAACTGAACACGTAACCTTCCTCTGGGGTTTTGCACAGGCCTACGAAAAACATAACCTGCGGTCTATAGGAAGTCTGGTTCACTTCTGAGACTTACTTCAGTGTAGACGGGGCATGCGATTTATTCTCGCTGTCAATAAACGTCTCAAAGATGGTGGTCCTGGAGTAAGGTACCGTCAATCCAGCAAACACCACTCTCAAATGCAATCTCCTAGCATCAACCAAAAATGTCAGCTTCCTCAGGTCAACAATTACAAGCGCCTTCTCCCTAGACAAGGAAGTAAATATAAGAATTGGAAGAGCAGCGACTAATTTTGGCGGGTTTTTCAAGAGAACGTGGAGAAATATTAAACCGACTTTGCAGACAAAAATGGGGATATATCGGGTCTGTGTTCTCAGCACCCTGCTGTACGTATCAGAGACATGGACGACATACTCTAAGCACGAGAGACGGCTAAACACTTTTCACCTCCGCTGCCTGCGGAAAATTATGAACATCAGGTGACAGGACAAGAAAACAAACACAGAAGTACTGCAACGCGCAAATCTACCTTCTGCTATAGGCCTGTTACGTGCTAGAAGACTGGCCTGGCTGGATCACAGCAATAGAATGACAATGGACGCATTCCAAAGCAGGTATTGTATGGTGAGGCTGTCGGAGGGGAGGAGACTCCCAGGCAGACCCCCGCTCAGATATAAAGATGTTTGCAAGGCATCAATGACAGACTTTTCTATCGACCACAGTGCTTGGGAAAACTCAGCCGCAGTGCGAACAACATGGAAGACATCACTTCGAAATGGCCTATCGACATTTGGAGCTACTCGGAGAGAAAAACTCGACAATAAGCGTATACGTCAAAATGAGAAAATACCCGTCTAGTTAAAACAAGAGAGACATCTGCCTCATGACCGTCTGCATAGACGAAAAAGGCCATTTATATAGTGTCAGGTTAAACATACGGGCAGATGGAGCTCGAAAGCCTAGAAAGGCAGCTGATCTAGAAGAAGGAAATCTGATTTCAAACCATCTGACGCCTTGCAGATAAGATACTGGCGTATCATGACGGGTTTTGTCAGATAGTTGGTCAGCGTCTACCAAACCTGACAACGGACGATGTGCGAAGTAGCACACGTAAGAGGATGCAAATGCGTTATCCTAGAGCGAGGTAAGGGAACCTCAGCAGATTGTTATGGCAGGGTAGACCAGGCCCTTACCTTGGTTGGCGGCTGGTCTAGGAGTGAAGCCCCCAACAGGTGAACAGATAGAGCATTGCTCTGCTGATCGGGCAGCTTCTACAACTTGCATTGTTCCAAATGTATTGGTATCACCTTTTCCTTTGAAGCACACAAAGCAGACCGAGAGAAGGGCCATACAACATGGGGAAAACACATGGTCTCTATATTTATGCCCTCTATATTACTATCGTTTGACAAGAGGAAAAGAACCAGTGAATGAAACATACTGGTCACGATCCCCACTCACTTACTCGATGGAGCTCCCTAAAACAGGCTTGTGTCACAGCAGTGTCGCTAACGAGGGTGGTTAGCTTACTGAGGAGTCTCGCATTGCACAAGAGCCAGGGAAACCTTGGTCCATCCATTCTAGTATGCTTCGGAATGTCAGAAGAACCACTGTAACCCCGAAGCAGAAGAAACGGCGTCGAGACTTGAAATGAACTCAGTACGAGGAGTCTCCAACAGCCTGTAGGGCCAGAATAAATAACCAAAACAACCCTGAACAAAAATAATATACAACATCCTAATTACACACAAGCATACAGGGCCAATCGGCGTCTGACCATAGCTGGCCGCTTCCATGAGCGACAGTCACCCATAACTGACCAAGAGCGTAATCCTCCCTCGAGTGACGGCTCTGGAAGTAGACATGAGCGACAGTGACCCACAACTGACCAACAGCGTAATCGTCCCTCGAGTGGCGGCTCTGGAAGTAGACATGAACGACAGTGACCCACAACTGACCAACAGCGTAATCCTCCCTCGAGTGGCGGCTCTGGAAGTAGACATGAGCGACAGTGACCCACAACTGACCAACAGCGTAATCCTCCCTCGAGTGACGGCTCTGGAAGTAGACTGCGATCATGCTACATGACTGGCAACTTAGGGATCGATGAGTGAAGGCAAAACCCGGTCCCACAAATCATGTGGTCCCCCGACCCCGTTAGAGGCGGGCGAGCGCCTTACCTCACTGCTATAGTGCACCTTCAACCCCCAACACACACGTCCCATTAAGAGGCGTACGCCTTTCCCATCTGCTACAGTAGAGCGTCCTCCCTACTCTTTGAGAGACGACCGCCTTACCTATCCGATATAAATCTTCCCCCCTCCCCTTTCTTCAAAGACGAGCGTCATACTTCTCTGCTAAAGTGCCTCCCCCACACCTCCCAAGGCGAGCGCCTTCCCTCTACTGCTTTGGCCGCTCCGCCACCTACTGACAGGCCTACCCTAAAGTGCATCCCCCACCCCTCCCAAGACGAGCGCCTTCCCTCTGTTCTTGTAACCGCTTTGCCACCTCAGCTCTAGTGCCCTCGGTGCCTGGTGATGCAATAGGCTAACATCTCAGATATATTACCGTCGCCGACCCTCGCTAGGCGATAGGTCTATCTCCTTGCTATATTGCGCCCCACCTCATGAAGAGCGACTTACCTCTGCTATAGTCTCCCCTTAACCGCCCCCGTCCTTGAGGCATTACCTCTGTTATAAACCCGTGAGTGGCGCACGTCTGATCTCTCTACTATATTGCCCCGGCTCCCATCTCTCAACCTTGAAAGCCGATCGCCTTACCTCTGCGTCCCTAATTGTATACACAACAAAAAATGTGTTACGTCACCATTTAAAGGGGAATTAATCCGATCGGGTGTAGAATTGTGATCAATCTCAGTTTGTTTGGTTACCTCCCCTACCCTTCACTTTTAAACTTCACTTTTTTTATGACTGTTGCTATGGTTTTACAATTTTTGTTTTGGTGTTTTAACATTACCAAAAAAATCTCCCTAGGTTTTGTTTTGTTGGCCATAAACCAACTTCTTAGCGTGAGAAAAGATGTAATAACATTGTCTAGCACCTCCCCCCAAATTACTAGTTTGGTCGAGATTGAGCCTGCCAGAACACCAAGCTCCTGTCGACAAGGCACACATGTCTGGCTTGTGATTGTTACCATGGTTTCAGATCTGTTTACTTTGTCCCCTCTGCTTCTTGGTTTGGTTGGTTGGACCAAACCCAACTTCTAACACCAGACAATTTGCTGGGTGGCGTCCGAACGAAGAGGTTACCAGCACAGCTCACAAACCAATCTTGCGTGTGTTTTGATTTCACGAACGAGCATGCTGGTACCCCTATGGGATGTGAGCCCGTTTGAAAACAAAATTTATGCTGGCCAGATATACTGGACTGTGAGGCGCAAACAACACTACAACAGACGTTTCCTGGAGAAAGGGACCTAGGGATTATTATAGATAATACAGGTAAGGTGAGGGAGCGAGTTCAGGTAGCAGTGAAAAAGGTAAATGCAATGTTAGGTATGATAAAAAGAAATATTAAACATAGGAGCAAGGAAGTGATAGTCAAACTGTATAAAACATAGTTAGACCTAGATTGGAGTACTGTGTACAGGTGTAGAATCCTTATCAGAGAGGGGATATAAACATGCTGAAAATAATACAAAAAAAGAGCGACAAAGCTGATAGTGGGATTCCAGAATTACAGTTATGAGGAAAGACTCAGGAAAACCGGCCAACAGTGTCCAGAAGACAGAAGAATTCGTGGTGACGTAACACAGATTGATAAGATGATCAGAGGAATGGATACATTAGACTATAATACGTTTTTTTTAAAATACAGTCACCCACAAGAACAAGAGGGTATAGCTACAAGTTGACAAAAGAGAAGTTCAGATTAGATATTAGGACATTTTTTTGTAGTCAGAGAGTGGTGTCTGCTTGGAATGCATTGCCACGGGAGGTAGTGAAGGCGGGGACAGTTAATGCATTTAAGAATAAATTGGATGCGCATAGCTTTTAGAGCAAGGTGATGTAAATGAAACTGGTTGTATACAGACTCTGCAGAGTCTTCTAAACCAGTATAAAGACGTTAAGTTATGAAAAAAGCCGAACGAGAAGGGGGAAAGCTGTCTCCTCCTGCAGAGCTCTTTAATCTTGTTGCATTTTTATCGGTAGCTGCTCTTTTTGTATTTTGGGACTTACTGAAGGTGGAGGTGGAACTGGTGAATCCTCACTGTAGTGCACTGGAAGGCTTTTCAGCAGGATTACCACTACGGTGATGACAGTGCGGACCCAAAATCGTTTGATCAGGCTGCTGTAACTGCCGGTCTCCTCTCGATCAGCATTTTTCACTTGGCCCCGACTTAATCTTTGGCTCCCTGGGAAACTTGAACGTCTTGCACGGCCTCTCGCTCATTTACATATTCGGCCTGTTTGAAACCTGCCAGATAACAAAGCTCCCGTCGACATAGCTCACCAGCCCATTTTGCTCTGGTTGCCATGGTTACCACATACACAGTGGTCTGCCGGGGTCGTTGTATACGACAAGGAGAAGAACAGCACCACTGCCACACAGAGAGCATGTCGTACGAGGCGAGAAACTGTAACATGGCATAACGCCGGTAACGGTTAGGTGGTTTGTTAAGAGTAGCATGTATGGCGTCTAACAGGCTGCAGGTCTACTTTGCTCTAGTGTTTGATGACAAGAAACTGGTTTTATACAGACTTTGTACTACGGTACATGTACTAAGGTTCAAGAAGCAGACTACAGTCGTTTGCCGCGAAAGTTAGAGCAACAGCTGTCTGTCCCCTCTCTAGCGTGGAGTCCATTGTCTCTTGAGACTGACAGGATGCCAACCACAATCACTAAGGTACATGCAATCTGACGGAGAGCAACAGCATTTGGGGCTATATTCCCCTGGTCTGCCGGTCTACTTTGCTCTAGTGTTTATAACACCGGCCATGACATGTTGTTGCTGCTGAACGCGCATAATGAGTAGGATTACTTAAGGTCTTGTTCAGGGCGCACGAAAGAGTAACGGTTTGTCGTAGCGTTACTGATATTCCGAGCGCGCTGATGAAGGTGGACCGTGGTCCTCCAGGTGGTTGTTCTATGCTTAGCTTTATCTGCATGTCGCTCACTACTACGGGGATCATGTCGATCCCTCATCCCAGCCAGGCTGCCATGAAAAGCCCGTTTCCAGGAAGGGCTACGAGGAAGCCAAGGTGAGGGTCTTGTTCAGTATGTTTAGCCTGAACCCGACTAACATGTCTGATCAGTATTCCCTCCCAGGTGGTTTGTTAAGAGCAACATAGATGACGCCTAACAGGCTGCGGATCTACTTTTCTCTAGTGTTTTAGTCTATTAAGATGGACTCACACATCGGTTAACCACCCTCGGCGGCACTTGTCCAGACGCAGCGGAATAATAAGCTGCTCGAGCCTAGCCTGCTAAGCATATAATCTTTGTCCCGGCTACATCCAGCTCACGCCAGAGCTGGGACCTGCACAAAGACGTGGACTAAGACTAAGACCATATAAATAGAAGGGCTACACTACAACAGGAGCTGCTTCAAACCACAAATATGTACTCTTTCGTGCCCTAGGCACAGCTTTCGTTAGTCGTCTTGACACGTTCGGCAGGTTGCAATGAACGTTTCCTTTCCTCACAGGGAGCAGAAACTCAGGTAAAGGGATTACAGGTGTGATGTTTTCAATTCTTTTCCAAATTCTCACCGTTGTTCGTTGGCGTCAAGCCAGCATCTATAATTAAGAATTGTTGTAAAGGCATTTCTCTGCCCTTTATATCAATAACCTGTTCGTTCTAAATTGAACATGTCAGAGCGCCAAGCACCCACTGATGCAACCCACAAGCCCGGATCATGTTCGTTGGCATGGTTACAGATTTATTTGTCTTTCTATCACTGGATAGGGTTACTTAAGCCTAGCCCCACTCACCCACGTGAGAAAGGTTTTAAAAGTGTATGTATGACGTATCGCGCCAATAACATGTCTGGCCTGGTTGGAACCTGCTAGAATACCAGCCTCCTGCCGTCGTGGCACAACGCACGAAAGGTGGACGGGGATAGGGCGGACAGTAGTTACATCATCATCATGTGCGATGCTGATTCACATAGGCGACCGCACATTTCAGAATGCTCCCTCCCGTCCAGTTTGTAGACAGTGTTATAGAACAGAATTTCCCAATTTTTTTACACCTCTGGGCCGTTGATAATAGGAACACGTTTTCGCGGGCCGGTGAAAATAAGAAACTATTTTCGCAGACCAGGTAAAATATGAAACTCTTTTCTTGGACCTGTGAAAACAAGAAACTTTTCGCAGACCAGGAAAAATAAGAAACTATTTTCTTGGTCCGGTGAAAATAGGAAAACATTTTTCGTGGACCAGTGAAAATAAGAAAACACTTTTCGCGGACCCGTGAAAATAGAACACTTTTCGCGGACCCGTGAAAATAGATAACCCTTTTCGCAGACCGATAAGAAAATAAGAAAAATTTCCGCGAACTAAAAATCCCGAAATAAAAATGCCTGTTCATCTTGAAATGCTGAGAAAGTCATATTTTACTCAAATAATTTTAGTACGCAAACTGTTGCAGCTTTTTTGCTAGAATATTTCATAACTGCAGCTGCAGTGTTGTTTCTAAGAGACGAATCGCTATGTTGACATCAATTTGGTTTCCCTGTTTGGTTTTGATTACTCGCGGGGCTGAAAAAAAAAAAAAGAAAAGCTACCAGGAAATACTACAAACAATCTAATACCTCTGTAAGTGAGAGATGGACATTCGTTTCAATACAATAGTACGCTTAGGCGACCAGGGCCCGTCGCGTTGAATGACCATGTCCAAGACCACGTATGTTGGTCGTGTCCCATGTCGCCTGCAGTTCTGTTGGGAGAGTTGGCGGTCTGTTTTAGCCAGGTGTTGCTTGGGCGATCCGAAGCACGACTCCAGGAAGAGCACATCCCTCACTCACTCCCACAGCTTGCCGGAGCATCTCGTGGGCCGAGACTTCCCGGGGAAAGGCTAATAATGTGACCGAAGATGAGGAGGTGACGGTGAACAATCGTTGAGGCAACCCTTGGGCCACGCAGCCTCCATTGCCAGAGCTACATTAACACGATATATTTTCTATTCCATTGAAAAACTAGATTCGACATAAAGTCTTCTATTATAGTTGGTTTCGTCTGTGATCGTGGGCTTGCCTTACTAGTCGGTAATGAAAATGGCCCAAGGAACACAAAGAGGGGGAGACGGCCGGTTCATGATGGCAATTTTTTTCCGGAGATACCTGAGTTCGTGCTTTGTGCGCTGCTCTCGGCAGGCGGGATACTGTTCTGCGGAGAGAGACGGAGCCATATGGGGAACTCGGCGGCGATGCAGTCTGGCCAACGCCAATGAGAGACGATGTCTTGAATCTCAGCCCTTGCAGACTCCGGTGAAGGAACCTCAACTGTCGTGATTTGGACTGCCTGCAGAATGAATGCAGATCGATTATCACGGCAGTTACGGGATACAAAGAGTCAAGAATTCAGACCACGAGGACAACCCAAATTCGACTTCCTAGTAGCCCTGCCTGGAAGTGGGCTGTTTTCGTGGCAGCCTGGCTAACGAGATGAGGGATCGACGTGTAGTGAGCGACACGCAGATGAAGCCAAGCATAACACAACTGCCTGAAGGACCCCGGTCCACCGTCGTCACAGGACTCGACTGTGTTAGTACTGGATAATACACAAGACAATCAGTAAAAGACGGTAGAATAGACTGGAACCAGACCAAAAGGAAGACTTCATTTTTTTACCTGACGAACCTCTGCAGCCAAGGGAGAAGATGGGCGACTCATGGCATGTCAGATCATCCCGTAACCGGTGAGGTCGTTGGGGCACACATGAAGACATCCTCACAACGCCAAGCCACCCTTCTCTGTCAGATGCCACTGCCTGTGACTCTTCTGGTCGGAGATTGGTCCACTCTTTTATGTTGTCCTCCCATCTCTTTTTGGGACGGCCTCTTCGTCGTCTGCCATGCACCTTTCCGTGGAAGATTGTATTTGCAAGACCATTTGATCTCGATATGTGACCGTACCAAGCGAGTTTCCTTCTTTTAACAGTTGCCAAGAGGTCTTCGAAAGGCCCTATTGCTGTTGTAATTCTATCTCTGAGCGACATAAGTAAGTAATATTCAGGAAGCATTGTTGTAGACCAACTTGCTGTTAACGGCAAAGATACCTAGCTCAACTCCCAAATCAGCACGCTCCAGTCGAGCCAGTTATAATTGCGTGTCTGGGTTATTGTTAGGGAGAAAAAACGGTTTACGCAATCGATGGTATCACACCTCCGGATATTAAAAAACGTGTCGCATCTGAAGTTGAAAGACATAAGCAGTGCTGTGATCAAAGACACCCTATCTGTGGGTAAACAGGTACACCAGAAAGAATACTACTGAAATCGAGGACAAGTATTCTACGAACTGTACAGCCCTCCGAACAGAAGACTAAGAGAAACCGTATAGAAAAGTGGCGCCAAAAGGACGGCGAAGGTTGGATGGAGATCAAAGAAGAACTTGCACCAGGACATGGTTGACCATATCCTACGTGGGGATCTCTGAACAGGTTAAGGACAGGTGTGTGTCCAGGTGTGGGTCTAACCCGAACAAGTGAGTGTATGGAGGTGATGAATATTGCGAATGAGGGTCTGTTTCGCACCGGAAACACCTGATTATATGTCCTAGAATGCAGGAGGAGGACCCGATGGTGGCAAATTGAAGACTACTCACCGATCCTGGCTGGTTTTTGGACGAAAACTAAGTGAGGTTGCCGGACACGGAAAATAAGTAACAGTAGCGGGTTAGGCAGCGAGGAAAGAAACGATCCACTGTACTGAGTGTACAGATGGACAGACACCATCAGGATGTGGTGGAGACACAGTCTGACTGAGTGTATAGATGGAGAGACAACATCAGGAAGTGGTCAGGACACAGTCTGACTGAGTGTACAGATGGACAGACAGCATCATGATGTGGTCGAGACAGTCTGACTGAATGTACAGATGGACAGACAACATCAGGATGTGGTCGGGACACAGTCTGACAGTGTACAGATGGACAGACAACTTCAAGATGTGGTCGGGGACAGTCTGACTGAGTGTACAGATGGACAGACAACATCAAGATGTGGTCGGGACACAGTCTGACTGAGTGTACAGATGGACAGACAACATCAAGATGTGGTCGGGGACAGTCTGACTGAGTGTACAGATGGACAGACAACATCAAGATGTGGTCAGGTCACAGTTTGACGGAGTGTACCGACCTGGCACGGAATAGAGACAGTTGAAGATCCGCCACCGTCAATCTTCGATGCGCAGACAGCACTTGATGATGGTATCTTGTTATGTCTCTTGTCCATTGTCCTGGTGAAGAAATTTTGGTCGAATCGTATGGTTTCGTGCTTCTTTTTTAAAGTTCCAACAGCATCAGATCTATCCATGCTTGCATGCACTTTATTGTAAAACAACAGTTGAGCCTCAGCTTCACCTTCTTTTCAAAATTTCCCCAGTGATCGGAAGAGAGAGAAGGAAGAACAGCTGTGTAACCGTAAACCCAACTGTGCCACTGTGCACCGCAACCATAAGCTCTCCCCCGCCACCACCAACCACCACACGAACGCTGCACGAGTAAGGAAACGCCAACTCAACAGTCCCACCACCGACTACATTATTAAATTACCTAGGTGATCTGAACTCTGCGTTGTTAAGTGTTTCCCACGCTACCTGTGCCGTCTCTGAACTTAACCAACGCCCTCGTCTTCTCGTCTTCTACCATCTTTTGGCAAGTCGTTTTCCGTTCTGACCCACTACTGTTCCCTCTTGACATTTTAGTTCTTTCCTGGCTTGGCTTCGTTCGTTCTCAACCTCCCGATACCAAACCCTGAAAAGGGCTTAAGTAGCAGAAAGTAGTCCAGAGAGCGGAATGCGTTGTGTCGTAGTTTACAGCTTGACTGCGATATTTGCACCTTTCGGTCCAACACATCCGACTTCATCATCTTCATCATTTAGCATGTCCTTTGCAGAACGTCGCGCTCATGGCAGCCTGTCTGTAGGAAACTATCTTTCGCCGGTCTTCCGGCCTACCTCAAGGTCAAATCCAG
Organism: Ariolimax columbianus; assembly: GCA_036924085.1. Classification (NCBI taxonomy): domain Eukaryota; kingdom Metazoa; phylum Mollusca; class Gastropoda; order Stylommatophora; family Arionidae; genus Ariolimax; species Ariolimax columbianus. The sequence goes on along the minus strand of JAVGWX010000005.1, from coordinate 48,872,710 downwards.
CGTCTCCTTGATGTCCTGGGTCCATCGTTTTCTCGGTCGGCCCCTGCCTCTCTTCCCAGTGACCATGACTTCTATAACCGCTCTCTCCAGTCCGTTGTGTCGTTTGACGAGTAAAAAAAACCCGAAGTTTTCGGGTCATGTATGAGCCAATTGTCCTCTACATTCAGGTCTTGCCGCATGGATTTGTCCACGATAAGCCACGCCAGCAAGATCTTATTGCGTATCATTATCAAAATAGTAGAAAGAAAGCTGAGCTATGAGATAAACGAAACGAAACGCAGCCAGGGTTCAGGCCAGGAAGAGACAGGACAGACCATCCGACTTCAGCAAGCGTTTTTTGACTACCAGGTTAACATTCCCTCTTTGATCCCCTCTCCTTAGCCAGTCTGCTCTGTTGTAGCCTGGTGTGCAGGATCACATCGTGGAGGTTTAGACGGGTCTTGGCAGCTATGGTTCGCTGGCCCTGGCGATAGCAGTCAGCTATGGGTCCCATACAAAAAATGTTTTGTCTTTATTTATCTATCCTTTTGCGCTTCTTACTTGATCTATATTTCTTTCTTTTACTGCCATTCTGCGTTTAAAAAAAATGTCTTTCACTTTCTATTTATTGTGTTTTTTTTTCTGTTTTTCTTTCTTATATTTTGTTAACTTCGGACAATTTCATGTTATTTCGCGCCTATTTTTATATCTTTCCGTTTGTGTATTGTTCTGTAGTTTTTATATTTTGTTTCCCCCTTCTCTTTTGTAGGAGCGAATGACCAAATGGTTACTATGTCTGCCTGCTGACAAGGAGGACAGCAGATCGAATCACTGGTAAGGCATGTTATTTTTCTGTTGACAATAAACAGTCATAGCCAGCGTACGAGGTGGCAACAGCAGTGGCGAAGCGGGCTATAGTCCTCTGTCTAAACGCCCCTCACTACCCCAGGGAAGGATAACTAATTTCTGCTGAGGCAATACATACTGCTCAGACATGTTAGTCGGGGTCAGGCAAAATATACTTGTCAGACATGTTAGTCAGGGTCAGGCAAAACATACTGATCAGACATGTTAGTCAGGGTCAGGCAAAACATACTGATCAGACATGTTAGTCAGGGTCAGGCAAAATATACTTATCAGACATGTTAGTCAGGGTCAGGCAAAATATACTTATCAGACATGTTACTCGGGGTCAGGCAAAATATACTGATCAGACATATTAGTCGGTGTTAGGCAAAATATACTGGTCAGACATGTTAGTCCGGGTCAGGCAAAATATACAGATCAGAAATGTTAGTCAGGGCCGGGCAAAACATACTGATCAGACATGTTAGTCAGGGCCAGGCAAAACATACTGATCAGACATGTTAGTTGGTGTCAGGCAAAACATACTGGTCAGACATGTTAGTCAGGGTCAGGAGGCAAAATATAATGATCAGACATGTTAGTCGGGGTCAGGAGGCAAAATATACTGATCAGACATGTTAGTCGGAGTCAGGAGGCAAAATATACTGATCAGACATGTTAGTCGTGGTCAGGAGGCAAAATATACTGATCAGACATGTTAGTCGAGGTCAGGAGGCAAAATATACTGATCATACATGTTAGTCGGAGTCAGGAGGCAAAATATACTGGCCAAGACTCAAACCTGGACTTACAACGCCAAAAGGGCTGGTTTATTAATGGTAGTCGGGCTAACGAGGGGGGCGCGACGTGATCCCCGTAGTAGCGAGGGACACGCAGATGAGGCCAAGCATAGCACAACCGTCAGGAGGACCCTGTCCATCTTCATCAGCACACTTGGGATGTGAAGAAAGCTACTGTAACCAGCCACTTAACATTCTTTTCAGGGCGCACTCAGGAGGAAACCTACTCATTGTGGACTTTCGCAACAATAACAACCCCACCAATGGGAATGTAGTCGTATGACAGTTTTGTTTTTATGAAGGCTATTTCTCGTTCGCTTTCTGTTTGGATCTTCTTTCGTTTTGTTGTTGCTGTATAACTAACTCTTTCTGCCCTTGTCATTACCGTTCTGTTGTTTGTTTTCTTTCTCTTGCTGAGATTTTCTGTCTATTTCTGTTCCAATTTCTGTACTGCTTTCTTTCAATTTCTGCCATTCCCTCTGCCGTCTTTCTATCTTCGTCTCTCTCTCTATCTCCATCTTCCTTCCTGGCCCTCTCACGAACACACTCTCTGACCCACATCCTCCCGTCCAACTATTCCTGGCAGCCCTCAGCTGCGAGCACAGGCTTACCTGTACACAGAGGTGAAGGTAATGAACAGCTGAAGAGGATGGCAGATACCAGCGGGTTTTCTCACGTGCACACAGTCCCAGAACTCGCCCACGAATACCTCGGTTCGAGAATCAAAGCATTACGCAAGGGACGTAATCGGTTACTAGTTTTTCAGTGTTGTATTTACCCTGCGATTATTTATTTAGGTTTTAAAACATTTCTTTGATCTTCGTTTTCAACACTCTTTAATCGACCCAGCTGTATATAGGTACATTGTTTATTGTTAGAGAGATGAGATGACTAGAAGGAAGTGAACTGGCCATCCAATCCCATGAAAAGCTAATGTCTTGTGCGACAGCGCCGTCTGCTATGGTACTGCCATTTTATGTCTCTGTCTTTGGTAGAAATGTTCACAGAGAGATTTGTCAGACAGCTTGAACGGACGCCAAGGCTTAACATCAATGGTAAATAATGAACAATCTAAGGTTTGCTGATGACGCATTATTGTTAGTTAAAAGTCAGCAAGACTTACAGTACTGGTGGAGACGGTCAACAACAGAAGTAACGAATAGGGATTGGGTAATAACATCAGAAAATAAAACCATGATCATTAGCAAAACAGACATGAAGCGAATCGTAAATTGGTGAGCTACTCATCGTGTTCATCAGTCATACAATCGGGGAAGACCATAAAATCGGGGAAGCCCATAAAATCGGGGAAGCCCAGGCAATTGGGGAATCCCATACAATCGGAGAAGCCAATATTCCTTGACCGACCTAAATGGGGCCAGCAGAGATGCTGATCTGAAGATAAATAAAAGGAAAACACAATGCCTTAGAAACCCTTACTGTCCAAAGCAGAACATCAACTTGTAGATTTACCTCGACCGAGAGATACATGCCAACCACAAAATCGATCAAAAAATGTAAAGACGACGAAATCGAGCTTGGTATTCATTTAACATCATTAAGCAAATACCACAAGAGATGAAAGACACACGGCAAGAACACACACTTTCAATGACATGGCCATTCCAGCAATGATTCATGAATGAGAAGTGGGAAACTTGCGCAGAACAGATGCTCAGTCACTCAGAAGCCAATGTAACGGCGCTTACTAAACATTTCGAGACGGGATAAGATCCGGAACGAAGAAATTAGAAATCAAACTTTGTTTCGGGACGCTGTGGAAGCAGGGATATCACGCAGGCGTCGTTAGGTTGGGCATGGGGTACGCATTTCTGACAACAGACGAACACGTAGAACACCGTTTTGGTAGCCATATGCACATGTACAAGTCCACGGGTTCGCTCACCTTTGCGATAGGTGAGATACTGACCAAAGGCCTAGGCCCGTTTTGGTACAGCGTTGCACTAGATCAGGAAGCATACAAAATAATGTTGGATTCATCGCCTGACTGGCGCCGAGGATAATGCGAAAATGTAAATGTGATGTGACATGAATCCCACAGTGACCATCATAATGAACCGGGAAATTCAGGAACAAGTAAACAGTTTTGTTACCTAGGACAGTTAATAACAGATGATGGTAGACGAGAAAGGAAAGTGAAGAAAAGAATAAGAATGACCAAAAACATATTTAACAACATAAGAAATATGTTCACATCCAGACATATAAGAAATAAACTAACTGACTTTTGATAACATGCAGTATAGGGATGGCATCCCATATCCCGATGGATCGGTGCTACGCAGTGAGATACCTGGTTGGGATTTCTGAGCTAGAGTGAAAGGGCTGGTCGTTGCTGAGCAATGCAATATGCGAGACAGGTGGCAAAGTCATGTTTCCCGTTTTCTTTGAGTCCCGTGTGGTTGTGCATCAGAAGTAAACGCCACAAGGTCAAAGCAGTACCACAGATTACTACCTGGAGGTCATCCTTCATCTTCGTGATGCTGTTCTACGTAAACGGCCGGACCTGTGGACAACGGGAACCGGGCAGCTCCATCATGACAACTCACCCGCCCATTTTTCGCATCTGAATAAGACTTTCTTGGCTAAACACAACCTTCCTTAGGTCTGCCAGGCTCCCTATTCTCCCGAAAAGTCTCCTTGCAATTTCATAAAGCTGAAAATACCCCCGAAAGGGACCTGATTTGAGAAACGAGAAGACATTCAGCGGAATTCGACCACCCAGCTAAAATAGGCCTTCCTGAAATGCGTCCAAAAATGGCGGCACTGCTGGGCAAAGTGTGAGCAGTACCAAGGAGATTACTGAGAAAACATACACACTAGCTAAAACAACATACACATTAGCTAAGAGGCATACACATTAGCTAAAAAAAACATACACATTAGCTGAGAGATGCACACTAGCTAAGAGACATACACATTAGCTGAGCGACATACACACTAGCTAAAAAATACATACACATTAGCTGAGAGACACTCATTAGCTAAGAGACATACACATTAGCTAAGAGACATACACATTAGCTAAACGACCTACACGTTAGCTAAATGACCTACACATTAGCTAAACGACCTACACATTAGCCAAACGATCTACACATTAGGTAAACGATCTACACATTAGGTAAACGACCTACACATTAGCTAAACGACCATTACATAAACTAAATGATCTACACATTAGCTAAACGACCAACACATTAGCTAAACGACCTACACATTAGTTAAACGACCAACACATTAGTTAAACGACCTACACATTAGCTAAACGACTAACACATAAACTAAATGACCTACACATTAGCTAAACGACCTACACATTAGCTAAACGACCTACACATTAGCTAAACGACCTACACATTAGCTAAACCAAGACACGGTTGCTGAGTTACTTCAACTCTAGATGGCGTTTCTTTAGTAATAGTTTACAGTGGATCCTCGTACATCTCAAAGCGTATTTGAGAATGTGGAACGGGATAGTCCTGCCTGTATTGCAATGCGAGGATCCTCAATATGGTCACAACTATACGGGTTGCAGTGTTGATGCCCCCACCTCGTTGTCCAGACCGCTATGTTACACTCTGTTTCCAGGAACCACGAGGACGTGTGGTTGGCTCTTTGGCCAGTATATTTCACCTAACCCGGACGCTAGTCTTGGTTCTCCTGTAAGGAGAATATATGTGATTGCAAATTATATAATTGTGAAATCAGTCGTGGGTCGAATAGCGAAGGGCGACGAGAACTAAGTAGAAGTATGTACAATCAGCGAGCTAATGAATTCATCAGTATCTACACTCTTCGTCATTTCCTGGTGGGAACTCAGCACCAACGGGTTTACCCAGTTCTTGACATAAATCGTTTTACATAAAACCTTTTACATAAATCCTTTTACATAAAGTTACAGAAATCGTATTACAGAAATCGTTTTACAGAAATCCTATTGCATAAATTGACATATACCCTTTTACAGATATTCACAGAAATCGTTTTACAGAAATTTACAGAAACCATGTTACAGAAATCGTTTTATAGATATTGACAGACATCTTTTCATAGATATTGACATAAATCGTTTTATAGATATTGACAGAAATCGTTTTACAGGTATTGACATAAAACGTTTAAAATAGTTCCGGAAATGAAAAAAACAAAAAAACAATTCAGACGTTTCGCTTTGTGATATATTTGATAGCAGGAGATTGAGAACGAACGAACGAACGAACGGACGAACGAAGAAGAAGAAAGAAGGATGGATGAAGAAGAAGAAGAAAGAAGGATGGATGAAGAAGAAGAAGAAGAAGAAAGAAGGATGGCTGAAGAAGAAGAAGGAGAAGAGAAGAAGAAGCTGTTCATAGAACACTTTCCGAGTTGTAAACCCTATCTCTGCCCGTCGCAGGTCGCATGCCGCCCGAGTGCCAGAATTGGATAGTCAGACGCCAGTCCGAACTGGTCAAGGCGGGTAATACCCAAGTGTTGGTGAATCTTCCACCCTGGAGGGATTTGTTTATTTATTTGTATCAGCTGGAAGGACTGAATTTAGCCGATCTGAGTTATGGTAATCGATCCCGCCCATTGTTGGCACGGGCAGATAGCGGTAGAAGGGAGTCCGTTTTTACAGGAGCGAGTGAGGGAGGAGTAAGATTAGTAGATGGATTGATGGGGAGGCGACGTGGTTATTACTGGAAGGTGTGACTGCATTCAGAGGAAGGTTGGGAGGATGTGGTTTCGGATATGGCCGTGAGGCTGCTTCTTTGCCCTCGCGTGGTTATGAAGGTAGGTTTGATGTGCGTGTACCTAGTTCCTTGATATGTTTAAGTAGACCTGCCTTTCTCCCTCGTTTTATCATGAAATGGGCCGCCTTGAAATATTTCCATGTCTCAGGTAACCCAAGAGTTGCAGTTAGTAATTATCATAATAAAGGTACATTATCGGTAGCACCGTTTATCATTATTATTTAAGTAACATAATTCTCGCGGTTTGTACATCGGTCACAGTAGGATATGATCCCCAGCGACTACTCATGTCAATAGTCATAACTCACGAGGGCCAACGAGTACAGCACATCCTGAAACATTTGTGTGATCCGCAAAGTGTAGTTCGAGGACTGTAGTCGAAAATTGGGAAATTCCAAGGTCGCTGGTTTCGAATCCGGATCGCCAGATTTTGTTTCTTCTTCAAAATTATGATAAAAACCTGTATCGTTTTCAAAAGTTTCATTTTAAAAAACAAAACATATTTGAAGTCGTACAAAACGTTGCGAAGAAGAGGGCATACCTTTATTACTCCTATTGGAGGTGGGAGGTGTTATGTGCGTGTGTATGCAGTTATGGGTGTATGTATATATGCGAGTGCATATATGTGTATGTGTGTATGTATGTGTGTATATATATATATATATACATAGGCCATTGCTAGTAATGGCCCCCTGGTCGACCCAGCCTTAAATGGGTACCGGCTCAGTCCGGCAAGTAAAACCGACGAGGGAGAGAAGATGGCTTAACCCCCCCCCCCCCCCCACCCCACTATAGCCGATCCTTTTAAATATAAGACCGCTAACATCTCACACCCCTACGGCAGTAATGCCTATGGGTTACTTTACTTTTTACTGTTGCTAGTAATCTAAATAGTAATTGTCTATGGATTAATGTAGTGTATAGTACATGCTTTTCATGGGAAATCCACCGGTTTGGACTCCAGAGTCACTTACGCTACCGTCGACCTAGCTGTAAATGGGTACCTACACTACAGCTAAGGACGGAAAACTAGAAATGGCATCACCACCACTCTAAAGCTGTGTGCTTAGTACCCTCACGTCTCTAACCTTTCTGTACCGGACTAGCGGTTAAATCTTTCTGGAAGTCTCGTTATTAGTAAATGCTTTTTGGGTTGTTTTGGATTGATTAAAAAAACATAAAGAACAAGAGCATACATTAGCAATTGTTAATAATAAAAAGACAAGCACATTATAGAGCCAAGCAGCATGACTAAAGAATGTGCAATAAAATATAGTTGTTCGTTTTCTGTCCATACTTTGAGCTTCAGCACAACATCAACAATCACGGCTCTAATGTGACTAACATTTCGCGGAAATCCCACAGGCGTTACGGGGCAGCACGAGATATGTCAGGGGCCGCCTAGATACATTTCCTGGAGCAAATTCAGACATCACCTGGAACCCATACAGACATTTCCTGGAGCCAGTTCGGACATCACCTGGAACCCATACATACATTTCCTGGAGCCAGTTCAGACATCACCTGGAACCCATACATACATTTCCTGGAGCCAGTTCAGACATCACCTGGAACCCATACAGACATTTCCTGGAGCCAGTTCAGACATCACCTGGAACCCATACAGACATTTCCTGGAGCCAGTTCAGACATCACCTGGAACCCATACAGACATTTCCTGGAGCCAGTTCAGACATCACCTGGAACCCATACAGACATTTCCTGGAGCCAGTTCCGACATCACCTGGAACCCATACAGACATTTCCTGGAGCCAGTTCCGACATCACATGGAACCCATACATACATTTCCTGGAGCTCAATACACTTTTCAGAACCCAAAGAAACATTTATGAGAAACCACAATCGACATTTCTAGAAACCCATAGAGACATTTCTGGAAACCCATAGAGACATTTCGTGGAACTCAGTCATATCCCCTACCCCCATTCTCAACCACCACCCCACCCCCCCCCCCCCCCCCACTTTCCCTTTTCCCCGACATTTCTCTAAATACTTCGATGCCAATTTCAAACCCACATTTAGCTGAGAACCAAGAGCGGACACATATTTTGCTGAGAACTAATCGCGGACCCATATTTTGCTGAAAACCAATCGCGGTCCCATATTTTGCTGAGAACTAATCGTGGGCCCATATTTTTGCGAAGAACTAATCATGGGCCCATATTTTGTGAAGATCTAATCGTGGGCCGATATTTTGCGAAGAACTAATCGTGGGGCCATATTTTGCGAAAAACTAATCATGGGCCCATATTTTTCTGAGAACTAATCGCGGACCCATATTTTGCTGAGAACTAATCGCGGACCCATATTTTGCTGAGAACTAATCGCGGACCCATATTTTGCTAAGAACTAATCGCGGACCGATATTTGTTTGCCGAGATCAGCAGCTCATAAACTCGCCAACAACACACTTGGATTAGCATACTCGTGTCTGTTAACGTCCCACTTTGTGAAGTGCAAGTGCGGGTTGCACATTCTTGTGACGAGCGTGAGTTACCTTGTGCAGTATTTGACGGCTCAACTTATGCATCTGCACTTTGCGACCCCGTACTTCTGGAAGGCAAACGTTGTGTTATGCCTGGAATAACATGCAAACCTAGCCTTTACTCGACGTAGCAGGCTTTCGTTCTTTAGTCCCATATTTAAAATTTAAAAAAGGGCTCGATATTTACTTCACCGCGATTGCAGAGGTAAACTGCCTTTAAATCATATCCCCTGTAAAATTCGCGGACGACCTCTGCAGTTCGAATTGTTGTTGTTGTTATTGAATGCCCACAATGAGTAGGTTTACTCTTTTGTGCGTCCTATAAAGAACGTAAAGTGGCAGGTTGTCGTAGCCTTCCTCACATCCAGAGTTAGCTGATGAAGGTTGACCGGGGTCCTCCAGTCGGTTGTGCTATGCTTGGCTTCATCTGCGTGTCGCTCACTACTACGGACATCACGTCGAACCTCACCAGACTGTTGTCCTCGACAACAGCCCGTTTCCAAGACGACAAACGCGGAGGTCAGGCGAGGGTCTTGGCCAGTATATTTCTCCTGACCCTGGCTGCTAACATTGTCTGATCAATGTGTTTTGTTTGCCCAGACGTTAGCCTCATCGTCCCCTGCAGTGGAAATTGAGAAGTAATGATATGTTGTTATTGTATTTACCTCAACGTTCGGCAAACGTGCTTTGCTGCAATCTATCCAGCTGTAAACGGGTACCTGATTTATATTTAGCAACGGTAAGGCATCGGAGAAAGAGACCTGCACTACCACCTCGCAGAAAGCCGATAACTAGTAGAATGAAGTCTTTAAGACTTCCGTACTGTTGTACACGTGGGCCGTCTTCTTAACATAGACTCTTGGAGTTTCGCGCCGGTGTATATAAATAAGCCCCCCTTGGCGGTGTGTCAGTTTTGGTTTGGTTCCGTAGTTGGGGAAAGAAGAAGATGTTAGTTGTGGAATGTTGATGTGTGGGAGGTGTGTAGTTGTGTGATAGGGGGTGTACTCCGTCTGTACTTGGTGATTTTTTTGTTGGTGTTGTACTTTGTTGTTAGTGTAGTGTAGTTGATGATGTAGGGCGTTGTTGTTGTGATTGTTGTTGATATACATATACACATACTCACAAAACATACAATAGAATACATACAATACTAAAGATGCAATAGAATAATTACATATAGCACACATTCCAGAAGGTTCATAGGTCATGTATTAAGGGCATTCACAATCGCATGGAATTTCGAGACCTGCGATTTAAAATGGTTATGATAAAGCTTATTCCTAAAAACCTAGAAATTTGGATCACCTTGTTTATATATTGTATTGACGAACCGTGTGCCTGGGCTGTTACTGATTCAAATTAAAGATGATTTAATCAAAGGAATATAATCATGTTATCATAAATTAATTGATTAAATTCGAACAATATTTTCATTTGGAATTAATTTTAAGGGATAGTACACGTGACAAAGGAATTACATCATTTTAACTTTCTAAATCTATACATTCTCAAAAGATGATCGATTATTAATTATCTTATATTGTTAACATCAAATATGGGGACGATAAGGCTAACGTCTGGTCAGGCAAGATGCACTGATCAGACAGTGTTAGCCACGATCAGGAGAAATATACTGGCCAAGACCCTCACCTGACCTCCTCGTTGGTCGTCCTGAAAGCAGGCTGTTGTCGAGGACAGCAGTCTGGCTAACAAGGTGAGGTTCGACTTGATCCCCGTAATGAGCGACACGCAGATAAAGCCAAGTATAGCACAACCGCCTGGAGGACCCCGGTCCACCTTCATCAGCACGCTTGGGATGTGAGGAAAGATACGACAACCTGCCACTAAACGCCCTTTTCAGAGTGCACAAGAGAGTAACCTACTCATTGTGGGCATTTGCAAACAACATCATATATCATAATTCTGGGCGTGTGTATGTCGGAACTTCAGTACGGTATATGTCTGTCCGTTTCCTCGGCATCACGTCTACAAATAACTGCAAACGAATGTTGATATACGTGTATGAAATCGGTCAAAGGGGAATGATCTTCTTCTTCATCGTACGCAGTCAGACAGCAAACCTTATTTTTTCGAAAAAAGCAGCAGTCATCCTGAGGCTGTCGATACTGCCATAGAGCTTGTCTAGTGTTGCCACTGATGATGGCCACATCTGCTCTCTCTGATCCTCGTATGTCGGGCAGTTTTGCAGCAAATGCGCAGCGGTCATTTTCCCGGTACCACACGGGCGTTCGTCAGTGCCACCTATCTTCAATTTGTTGAATAGGTGGTACCTCAGTCTATTGTGGTCAGTGCGAAGTCTGAAGACCACGACCTGCTCTCTTCTGTTCAACTGGTAATAGGCATCGTTTTTTGTGTAGCCAGTATGTTTGGTTTCCCATTTGGTCATGTATCTAGCTCTAATAAGCCGTTTTGACTCTTCGTATGTCATACTAGTATCTGGTTGTGGTAGTTTTGCACCTTCTTTTGCCAGTCTGTCCTGCCTCCTCGTTGCCTTGGATGTTGCAGTGGGATGGAACCCACTGCACCACTACCCTTTTTTGGTGCGGATTGCTGGCATAGTTGACAGAGTACTGCTCTTAAATCATTAAGTTCAGTATTTTTCTGGCTTTTTAGTGCTGTGACTACGGCCAAGGCATCTGTAAGGAGGACTATGTGGCTTTCATTCCTTTTACCTGTCACCATTTCTTCCACTTCCACCCTCAGTGCCTCTGCCTCCGCTCTGAAATTGCTTGTGTATTTTCCAGTAGCGAATGACAGTGTTATTTTTCTGCCATTTGGTAGGTTCAGAAATGCTCCTGCCCCTCCGTTCTGTGTTGTGTTTGTTACAGAACCGTCGGTGTATGCATGGGTCCAGTCCATGCTTGGGTAGTTTTCCGTTATCTAACTAAGGGTAGTATCTCTTCTTTCTTTTTCAGTCTGGCAGTTTTTGTTTCCAATACCTGGTATATTTTCTACCACCTCTGGAAATATATACTGCCTCCAGGTAGGTTTTCGTACAGTAGGGATAGGCTTTGGAGTTGTTAGTGCGTTCATGGGGCCTTCGTGCATCTTTGCTTTGGCTATTTCTGGAAAGTTTCTCCGCTTTAGTTTCCAATCTCCGAAATTGTTTAGTCTCTGGTGCATTGGATGGTCAGTCATAAGTGATGAGCCAGTGAATTAATGGTATTGCATATTTTCAAAAATGTTTTAATCATTCTTTACAAATGATAGGTTGTGCAGTTGCGAATGTAGCTGAAAGTTGATAAATCCGTAGGTGGGTTCGTCTCACTGCAACTATTGGTTGTTGTAAAGCTGCATGATAACAACATTTTCAATTTACACATTTCATTTCTAAAACCATTATTGAAATCGTGAATTCGTTTCCTCGTGACAAAAACAGCCACCAGGGCCACGCACTGAGCAAAATGGAAAAAAGACCACCCTGGCCACATATAAAACGATGGCTACCACCAACTTTCTAGGCGAGATTAGGTGATCATTCTTCGGCTACGCATAGGACACAACAGACTCAGATGTTATCTTTACAACAAGTTCACGATTGCCACTACGGACCTTTGTACCTACGGCATAGTGCCCCCCCCCCCCCCCCCAGGTTGCAGTTCTGCCCATCGTCTACCAAATTAAAAAAAGTAGCATTTGGCAACAGCCAATCTTCTTCCACGAGCAGCTGTACGGAATTGCACGGAGCCTCAAGTCGACTTCTTCCTTCGTTAGAGTCGTTGAAGCCGAGGTCTGGATTGACTTCGTTCTTAATCTCTCGTTACCAAGCCCTTAAAATAGCTTTGCAAGTAGCAGGATGTTGTTCAGAGAACGTACTCCGCTGTGTCGTTTACAGCTTGACTGCAATATTTGCACCTTTCTGTCCAACACATCCGACAGGAAGCAGGAAGCCGAGGTCTGAAGACGAAGGAGGAAGAAGAGAGGGAAGTAAAATTTAAAATTACGCTGCATTATTTTTGTTAAGGTAACTTTTAACAAAAATGTTAGCATTTTCACAAACAAATTATATGAAAGGGCTATCTAGATATTTTCGTCATTAACATTAGTTAAATCGTAAACTCAAACGCTGCCGAAGTCATCAACATTACCTATTTTCTTTCAACCATTCTCGCAAGCGCACTAATGCAGTTAGAAAGAAGCAAACAAGGATGTAAGCATTTTGTTTACAGCATAGCTTTCAGGAATAGGACAGGTATTCATTTCGCACAGTCTTTTAGATGGGAGTGCATTTGTTGCAAAGTTTCAGAAAACACGCAGACATCCTTGAAGCTGAAACCAGAAAGTATGTAGCACTCATTCCAGAACCTTGGACACGGAGCCAGGACCGGTCCAAAATAATCTTGGAGGTTCCAGGGTTAACGAAGAAAAGTGAGCAGTCAGCAACAGAACATAAATTGCACGTTCTGCAGGAACTCAAGAAACAGTACACTAGCAACTCTTGGACACACGTGTACACAGATGGATCGGCCTCGGTGAACGATAGAAGCGGAGACAGAAGAATCTACATCGCTCACTCCAATGGGGGGCATAGAATCACTCCATTCCAGCAGGAGAGACCTGTACCAGTTTCATAGCTGAAGCAAGAGCTGTTCATGCAGCAACTCGGATTCTTAATCAGCCAAAATATAACTATAAGGAAAACGGTCATTCTAACAGAGTGTACCAAGCCATCTCAAGCCCCAAACAAGATAGAATCGCACATGAATTAAAATACAACAAAGGATTGCTGCCTCAAAGAACAAATTTAGTACAACAATGGATTCCGGCCCACTGTAGGATCCCTGTAAACGAGAAAGCAGATGAGCTTGCAAAAGCCGGGAGTTGAGGCACACAGACTCCCCATCCACAGAGCTATAAAGACCCAAAGACACTCATTAAACGACCCATGAGGACAGAATGGAGAGACCAGCACAAAGAATACAAGCCAGAAAATGACAGCATAGACAAACTTAGCAAAGATGGACAGACAAAGATCTTCAGAATCAGAACGGGAAATTGTAGACTCAAGGCCCACCTCCACAGAATGGGTCTCAGAGACACCGCCACGAGCGATTGTGGAGCACGCAAGCAAACACCAGAACATATTCAGCAGGACTGCCCAACCTATGCAGACCAAAGAGAGGCAGTCTGACCTGGGGGAGCGACCATGCTCGAAAAGATGTGTGGGACCGGCTTCACTGGACTAGAAGCATATTATCAATTGATCGATGAAGAAGAAGAAGTTTCAAAGCTAGTCAGGATTGGAAATCTATGGCTGTTCAGTTCTAGCATGCAAGATGATTCTCAGTTTCTGGAATGTGATACGAGACAAATCGGCCATTTACCGATACCCTTCTGCCTCTGATGTATCAGTGTTTCTATCAGCCTAAGGGGCTTTTCGTTTCCTTGCAGCTAAATCTGGAGTACGGCCATTAGTCATCATTTTCAGTTCTTCTTCCTCATTTATATTCCTTCTTCCTCTCCCTTCTTCTTCCTCCTCTTTTCTTTCTCCTTTTTTCTTCTTCCTTTTTCCTACGTCTTCCTTCCTTCTTCTTTGTTCTTCCTCCATCATCTTCTTCCTTTCTCTTTATTCTTCATCATTCTCCTTCCTCCCTATTCTTCTTTCATCTTCGTTCTTTGTCTTCCTTATTTGTTCTTCCTTTTTCCTCATTCTTCTTCCTCTTCACTTTTCTTACTTCATCCTTATTCTTCTTTTTCTTCCTTTTTCCCTGTTCTTCCTTCTTTATCCTCCTCCCTCCTTTTTCTTGTTCCTTCATTTTTTTAAAACATCTTTTTTATATTCTTTCTTTCTCTTCCCTCTTCTTCCTTCTTTCCTTTTCTTCTTCCTGCTGCTGTTTTCTTGTTCTTGCCTTTATCCTCTCCCTCCTTTTTCTTCATTCTTCTTCTTTCATCATCCTCTGTATTCTTCCTTCATTGTTTTTTTCATCCATACTTTTTTCCGATTCCTCTTTCTTCCCTCTTCGTTCTTACGTTTTCGTCTTCCTACTGCTGTTTTCTTGTTCTCCTTACCTTTTTCTTCTTGCTACTCCTTTCTCCGTTATTTTTCTTTTTACTCCTTCCTTTCTTTTTACCTCCTGCTTCCCTCTTCCTCCATTTTTATCCTTTCTCATTCCTTTTTCTTCTTCCGCTTTCCTTTTTTTTTCTTTCTTTTTCCTTCTCTTCCTTTTTTCTTTCTTCTTTATCATCTTCAATACCATCTATGTGTTCTACTTGTTCTTCTTCTTTGGCGTTCATACTGAAAATCACTTTGTGACATGGCGTAGTTTACATCGAGGCTGTGATATCTGCGCCTTTTGGCCCGACACATTCAGTTTTAGTAAGGCATTTCTGGGGTCGGGTTGCCTTCCCTCTGCGTTCCCTATTCTCTTAACCTGACTACGCAAGAGCAGCCTGTATCCGGGGTTGCTACTTGGAGGCGGTAATAGGGTCTTGGTCAGCTGTAGTTCTCTGACCCTGATGTAAGCAGCCAGCTTTGAGTCTCTGGCTGCTGTCATGTAAATTCGACTACTGCGTCTCGGAAACTCGTTTTCTGTAAAAAAAAAAAATTATTCAAAACTATTTAACGAGAACATTCCACGCTGATACTCTCATGTTCAAAACAATTGCGCATCTTGTAGCGTTGATCTAACGCAGTAACGATTTTGCAAAATTGACAAAACATTCAAACTTTCCACTCACTCCATGAGATCACGTAAACCAGTCATTTTGAAGGAATCTAACGCTGCTGTCGTCTTTTTCCTCTTAATGACAACCGATTAGCCAATACTACAGCGATAATTACTACCAAGTGACTTACTGAAGGCTGTCATCATCATCATCATCATCATCAGTCCCGTAACCTATAAGGTCGTTGAGGTACCGTTATTGCAGTTTGTGGAACCAGTTCCTGCCATACGTCTCGATTTGTTGCCAGGGTTCTAGTTTCAGCTATAGACCTTCCCGTCCACTCTTTTAAATCGTGCTCCCTCTTCCACACTTCCCAGGCACAGTGTCTTGCAGGACGGTCTTGGTCAGCCCCATCGATCGTGATATATGTCCAGTCACATTCAAATGTTTGTCAATTTAGTAAGCTGTAACTTGTGTTCAACAAGCATGTACGTAATTTCAGACCTGGATCTCCGTTGATAATTGTCGACCACGGCGGGTGTTTCTTATGTGCATCTGGAATAGACAGCCGAAGATATGTGTGATAAAAATGAATTAATAGATTCAGTCTCTTTCTAACTGAAACATTTTTTACAACGATTAATTGTAAAAATAATCACAGCCCGTAAATATTATAAATATATATATATATATATATAAATATATATATGCAACATACACATAACATTACAAATACCCACAGACACACACACACATATACATCCACCTACACACATATACATCCACACGGTGGTTCGATTCCCGCAAGTTTCAAGCGTCCCGTAGAATCAAGGCAGGTGAGATCAGCCGCTAGTCCTATCGGATACGAATGATACACTAGGAGGTACAGTGTACACGCGGTAAGCGTAAATAAACCCTTGGTCAGTTCACAAGGGAGCCGCGTAGTGCAGTGGTTAGCGATCTGGCTTCGTTTCTGAGTGGTTCTGTGTTCAGTCCCTAGTTCAGGCGGAAATATTTTTTTCAGACCGCAACGGATTCCGGGTCTACCCAGCCTTAAATGGGTACCGGTTCAGTCTGGGAAGTAACAGCGGCGAGGGAGAGGAGATGGCTACCGCCTTCATATAGCCGCCCCTTTGAAATGTAAGATCGCTAACACCTCACACCCCTACGGCAGTAATTATACTGGTACTAGAGTTCACACTCGAAAATAGCAGAATATTAACCATTGTTCGGATAAACATATGAAAGGTATTGACATCACTACCCATCCGTGAATGACCTGCATGAAGGTCGAAGGGATGTAGTCTCTTCATGATGTAAAAACACAACGTGGCAGTCACTTGTTTTTCTGCACTCTCATTTGTAAGTAGCAAATATATATACACCCTCATATTGGTAGAAGAGAAGTGACGAGTAAGTGAGTAAGTGAGTGAGTGAGTGAGTGAGTATGGGAGTGAGTATGGGAGTGAGTAAGTAAGGGAATGAGTGAGTGAGTGAGTGAGTGAGTGAGTGAATGAGTGAGTATGTGAGTGAGTGAATGAGTGAGTAAGTAAGTAAGTGAATGAATAAGTGAGTGAGTAAGTGAGTGAATGAGTGAGTATGTGAGTGAGTAAGTAAGTAAGTGAATGAGTAAGTGAGTGAGTAAGTAAGTAAGTGAATGAATAAGTGAGTGAGTAAGTAAGTAAGTAAGTGACTGAGTGAGCTAGCGAGTGCGTGCGTGCTTGCATGGGAGTATGTATGAATATGTGGGTGTACGTATGTATATAAATATATGTATCTACACATACATTTCGACTCTATTGTATTGCTCTTGCTAAGGATGCTATAGGAAAAACCGATGGCTGGCCAATAGCTGTTACACCATAACACTGTCCTCCTTGCATGAATCAGGCCTCTGCTCTCACAACTCAGTACACTCACAGTTGGATCGGAGCCAGTTTCAGTTCCTCGACTGTTTATTTCTGTTTCTCGCTGTAAAACGAAAGGCCTTGGTTCTACAGCAGCAAATCTCAAGCATGAACAGCGCGGGTCATGTATGGTTAGAGTCAGTGGTATCAACATCGAATGAAACCACTTAAAATTCCCTGCGGAGCATAGTTTCCTTACAGATGTTCGCCAAGTCTTCCGGTCATGCGCCATCAGTTGCACGTCTCTAGACCACACACCGCCACCACCAACTTTTCATTTAGTTTTAATATGCATTTAATTCAGCTTCACATATACGTATGTTTATGCATGTTATGTTGGTATGTTGTGTATGAATGCTATATATGTTAGGCTATGAACGTTAAGTATGAATGCTATATATGTTAGGCTATGAACGTTAAGTATATATGTTATGTGTTTTATGTGCTTATGTTGTGTATGTTATGTGTTTTATGTGCTTATGTTGTGTATGTTATGTGTTTTATGTGCTTATGTTGTGTATGTTATGTGTTTTACGTGCTTATGTTGTGTATGTTATGTGTTTTATGTGCTTATGTTGTGTATGTTATGTGTTTTACGTGCTTATGTTGTGAATGTTATGTTTTTATATGTATATGTAAAGTATTCGTGTTATATATTTTATTTATTTATATATGTTATGCATTTTGTGTATTAATGTTATGAATGATATGTATTTATGTATGGCATGTGTTTGTGTTATGTATGTGATGTATTGTATATTATGTATTGAATGTATGTATTGTATGGTATGTTATGTATTGATGTTATGTGTTGTATGTATTGGTGCTATTCTTTTTTTATATTGATGTTATAAATGGGATGTATGCATTTTTTTGTATTTTATGCATTTACGTTATTGATATTATATACTTATGTTATGCATTTATGTTATGTATTTTATTTTGTGAATGTTATATATGTATGTTATGTATGATATACATGTATATTATATATGTAGGTTATGCCTGCTATGCATTTTATGTATGTATTGTATGTATGTATTTTATTATTGCATTTTATTATTGCATTTTATTTGTAATGTATTTCTGCTTCTTTCGTTCGCTTGGAGTATGTCTACATCTACAAAGTTGTCTCTTGTATGAACCTCACTGCCTTCTGCAGCTCACACATAGGTCCATATAGTTTTCTTTACAGTGTTGTTTCTCTTGGCCAGTATGTCCGCCTCAGGATCTCATACTCTGGACATTCCTGAAGTATATGCTCCGCAGTCTGGGGTGCCTGTCATCATGTACACATACTTGAGCTGCCAATTCTAAATTCTAAATTGTGTATACATGTGGCTGCGGAGTCGGTTGTGTCCCGTTCTGAGGCGCAGTATGATAATCTGTGTAATAGCTGTAATAAATGTATTACATATGAATGGATAAATGTATGTTCGTTTGTTTGTTTCATTAGGGTACAATCTTGTACTTGAAAATTCAGAAATTATTTCCGGATACGCCAGAGAGCTGATACTTTCAGGACACGTACATACACGATCCAAATACACTTCAAAAATATTTTTGAGACAATATTTGTAAATTTTGAGACATCTTGTTAAAATGTAGGACATTCACAGTTATCCCCGCAGCGCAAAACATTAAATAATGATTTGTGTCACGCGATAAGATCAGCCAATGAAATCCTCAGCAGTATACTATAATTATCCCAAGCAGCGCCTCTAGCATTGTAACTTTTATCACGTGATCTGATCAGCCATTAAAATTTACCCAGCCGGAACAATAGAAAATACAACAGGTATGTATATAATGTAAGTGATCTATTCAACATTTCATTATTTTATTATTGCGTATTATTCTATTTAGCTACAACATTAGGGTTGGTGTTGCTGTTGTTTATTATTCACAATGAGTAAGTTTACTCTTTTGTGCGCCCTGAAAAGGGCGTTAAGTGGCGGGTTGTGGTACATTTAATCACATTCCGAGCATGCTGATGAAGGTGGATAGCCGTCCTCCAGGCGGTTGTGCTTTGATTTGATTCATCTGCGTGGCTCTTACTAGTATGGTGATCACATCGATCCACACCTGGCCAGCCAGAATGCCTTGAAAACAGTCTTGTTTCCAGAAAACGCTACATGGAGGAGAGATTGCGGTCTTGGTCAGCGTATTGTGCCTGGCCCTGACGCCACGTCCTGGTCAGTATGTTGTGTCTGAGTGGACTAGCGTATCAGTTCCCATTCATTCATTCGTTCATAGAGTCCCAGTCTTTGCAGACCATGCGCGTGACACCCTGTGAGTAGCCTCTTAGGGCGCAAGCCTGGGCGCTGAAAATGGAGACTCTGGGCTTCCCAAACTGCAGGATCCCCCTCTCGGCCCCGCAGGTATAATCCAAAGGAATGCAAAGCATGCCAATTTGGCACCAGCTCAGCTGCAGGAGCTGTCAGAATGAGTAATCTCATCATCCCTCAGTCAGCCATCTGATCATTCCTCAGTCAACCACCTCTTTATCCCCCAGACTGTCTTATTATACCAGTCAGTTATATCATCATCTCTCAGTCAACCATCTCATTATCCCTCAGTCTGTCGCATTATACGTCAGTCAGTCATCTCATCATCCCACAGTCATTAATTTCAGCGCATATGTAGTGATGGCACGCCTGACATGGCACGTCTGACATTCCCCGCCACAATTGAAGACGGCGGGTATTCAATGCCCGCTGTCCTGCATCAAAGGGGTACAACTGATGGAAGGCAAGCAGCATCGAACGAGATAAGAATGTTATTTAACCCATGGACTAGGCGTGGACCGGTACAACCCGAAGCACAAGCACACATCGGTCGGTCCGGCAGTTGCACCTATTGGACTGCACTAGCTCGACCACTAAATCTGGCTCATCTCCAAGAACCCGTCCGGCTTGGGGGTGACCCTGCCAGGAGGGATACTCCCGCTGGCATAGTTGTCGGGGTCATTGGAGCCCGCAAGTTTTACAATTTCGTCAAGTAAGGCTTACACGTGTTGAGATCGAAGACGAAAATGGTAAAGGCCGCTGTCCATCACAGACGATGATGGCATAATTTTTTTGCTAGCTGTATTTTTAGCAAGGATTAACTGCGCTACTTTTAATCCTCACTCTCTAGTCTCGAGCCGCCCGATCCCAGTGGCAAGCCATGGACAAGACGACTAGGGGGCGACTACGAGATGTAGGGGACTCCGCATCAAGCACATGTGAAAAAGACGGCGCAGTCCGGAGTCGAACCCACACCACCTGATCACGAGGCCGACGGCTTAACCATTTCGCCACGGAATCCACCAATATATACGATATATACGATACGATAATACAGAAATATTTAAATAGGCGAGCATTATCAATTGTAATGATCAATTAATGTTAACAGACAACCCACTTTTCAACCAAAACATCGTCTTCAGTTTCCAGAGTAAATGAGATACTTATTCGTATCCAGTTATTCACTCTTGTTCCTGGGATATTTAAACCAATGAGTGGATCAATCAATCAACACCCGTCGATCATTTCGGGGTGTAAGCCATTTAACAACCCTTTTCCAACAAGTAGGATCTTGTGCTGGCCTTATTGACTCTCCCCAGCTGAGGTCCAGGGAACGAAGTTCGTTTTCACAGTCTCATCTGCATGTGTTTCTTGGTCTACCTCTGTCCCTCTTTCCCTGTGTATTCAATGTCAGAGCCTGCCTGGTCATGTTTAATTGTGATTTCCGTAGCGTGCGTCCAATCTGACACCATTTCCTACGTTTGATCTGTTGCTCCACATGTTGTTGTTGGGTCCTTTCCCACGTGTATTCTTCCCTCACCAGGCCTTGTCAGCCTATACCTATAAATCTTCCGTAGACACGGATTGACAAACAACTGGGGTGTCCTCTGAATTGGTTTATTGTCATTCTCCAAGTTTCCGTTCCTTACAGAAGTACGGACTTGACATTGGAATTAAACAACCTTAATTTGGCATTGGTTTTTATTGTCCTGGATTTTCACGTATTATTCAGAAACAGGTAAAACATAGACGAAAGGATGGTCGATGGATCACGGGGACTACAATCTGCAACCGAGAGGTAAAAAAGAGGCCGTGGGGAAGTCCTCCAATGCGTTGAACATACTCCCTTGCTGCACATCACAACACCAGAGACGCCTCAGGAGGAGGGCTTACCATGCACTGGACTTCCGTGGTTTAAGACAAGGGTTCGCTGGATAAGAAGTTGGGACCCGCAACTTCGCTGAGGAACGGGCCATCAAGATTTAGAAACAGAAATGTCCTTGGTTTTCCAGTTCCTGCCTTTTCATCTAATTCTGTGAAGTACCAATGCTGATGAGCAATTACTTAGACCAGTGTCTTCGTCCTCTTCGTTCGTTGTCAAACTCCCGCTCTTAATAGCATTTAAGTAGCAGGATGTAGTACGGCATAGCCAAACGATGTCATTTTGTTCTGTAGTCCATCGTAACTGCACTTAAAAGGCGCCTCCCTTGGTTTGTCTTTCGGACTCGTATTTGCTATTAGTAGTAAGTTTGTGGGTGGTTTCCTTCTGGCCGCTTACTGTGTTTGGTGAAGGTGCAGCTCCTCTGGTCTTTTCCTGTTTATATTTAGCAGTGTAGAACCTGCATTCTGGCTGTGGTGGTGATGCTGCTAGTAACCCTTAGTGTGTCGTGGTACTCTAGGGCGTATTCCACCATCACCTCTAGGGTTAACATCCTGTTATTACATCATGTAAATGGTATTATTTATAGAGCATTATTTGAAACTCACATATATTTCACACTCAATCGGACTTTGGCCTTTGTGAAGGGAGAAGTGTTCATTGCCGCGACATATTCTCTCTCCCCCCCCCCCCCCCCCCAATTGGATTAGACCGCGCTGCATCATCAAGGGCCAACGGATCTCTTCTTGTTTTTGATCACCAATAGCTACTTGCTCAGTAGTCTCTTATACATATTGTGGCAGTGGTCTAATTCATGTCGCTGTCATATAAATCTTCTGCCCTAGTTCGTTAGTAGGACATGCTATCATTGGAAAAGTGGGCCAATTCTGGTCTATGTCTTATACATTCTTGTACCCTAGTTAAATTAAATCGTTAATACCATATGATGTCATTGTGGCAGTGGGCCAACTCTGGTCTATGTTCTCAAACATTCTTGTACCCTAGTTAAATTAAATCGTTAATACCATATTTTGTCATTGTGGCAGTGGGCCAACTCTGGTCTATGTCTCAAACAATCTTCTACCCTAGTTCGGTAGTAGGCCATAAAATCATTGGAAAAGTGGGCCAATTCTGGTCTCTGTCTCATACAATCTTCTGCCCTAGTTCGTTAGTAGGACATGCTATCATTGGAACAGTGGGCCAATTCTGGTTTCGTTCCCATACAATATTGTACCCTAGTTCTTTAGTACGACATATTGTCATTGAAGAAGTGGACCAATTAACATCTATATAACAGTCTTCTACGCTTCATTTATTAGACCACATCGTTAGTAAGACGTGCTGTCATTGTAGCAAGTGGGCCAATTCTCTGTCACATTCAATCGTCTCCCCTGCAGAGGTTATACTGCACTGTTAATAACCCATCAAAAATGATGTCAATGTGGCAGTCGCTCTATTCTAGACAGCCCCCTCACGGAAAGCAGGTGAAGACCCGTGTTTAATGACAGCTGCATATATTTCAGGGCAGCTCAAAAACCAAACTCCGCTTTTCTACTAACAACACAGCGAATACAATACTTGTCTCTCTTAGCAAGGGAACCGGCCTCGCCTCATGATCGCTGTACTTTCCAGGCTACTTTGCTGTAAATCGTAACCGTACTAATACGTCATGGTAAGTGAAACGACGAAAAAATTAACTGGCACGGCACCTTAGAAAAAGATGAGGTTTAGTTCAATAAAGTCGTTAACACATTGTTTGCCTGGTTTACAATAGCGTAATTGTTTAGCCTCTGACCTTACAAACTACGCACGTTGGCATCCACTTACCAATACGTTCTCCTTAGAAACAATTGCGCACACAATGTATCGTCTCACTAGCCATTACCCTAATATTTCCCCCACTCACAAGCCATTACCCTCATAGGTTCCCCACTCACAGGCCATTACCCTCACAGGTCCCCCACTCACAAACCATTACCGCGATAGATATCCTACTCACAAACTATTACCCTCATAGTTTCTCCACTCGCAAACCATTACCCTCATAGTTTCTCCACTCACAAACCATTACCGCGATAGATATCCTACTCATAAACTATTACTCTCATAGTTTCTCCACTCGCAAACCATTACTCTCATAGGTCCCCAACTCACAAACCATTACGCTCATAGTTTCCCCACTCGCAAACTATTACCCTCATAGTTTCCCCACTCGCAAACCATTATGCTCATAGTTTCCCCACTCGCAAACCATTACCCTCATTAATATCCCACTCACAAACCATTACCCCCATAGTTTCCCCATTCACAAACTATTACCCCCATAGTTTCCCCATTCACAAACTATTACCCCCATAGTTTCCCCATTCACAAACTATTACCCCCATAGTTTCCCCATTCACAAACTATTACCCCCATAGGTCCCCAACTCACAAACTATTACCCCCATAGTTTCCCCATTCACAAACTATTACCCCCATAGTTTCTCCACTCACAAACCATTACTCTCATAGGTCCCCAACTCACAAACCATTGCCCTCATAGTTTACCCACTCACAAACCATTGCCCTTATAGTTTCCCCACTCACAAACCATTACCCTCATAGTTTCCCTCCTCACAAACCATTACCCTCATAGATATCCCACTCACAAGCCATTACCCTCAAAGTTTCCCTACCTACCCACAGATCATTACCCTCATATTTCCTCACTCATAAGCCATTCCCCCCCCCCCCTTTCATTTGCACTTCTTTTCCCCACCCCACTGTGAGCACATGTGCTTCCGCGAGGTGCAAAGTTGTCGATTCGATTCTGGAGTGTAACAGGGAGAACACAAATATCAGCATTACAATTTTTCTACATGAAAATAACCCCACAGAAACCCCCCAAAAAAATAAAAATTGAAAGAAACAACTTGGTTGTGGATCAAAATAATGTATATGACAACATGGATATGTATAGTCCAGATAACTTCCTGCCAGTATTCATTGACATATGTTCATCTCTTCTTTCAAGATGTTAGGTGTGTATTGTGAGTCCCAGATGAGGACCTTTTAGACGTAACGTTCGTTAAGTTCTTGATTTTGTTCCTGTGTGGTACATCAGTCCTGACCCTATACTTGATCTTATACTCCTCGTAATTTCGCACAATCTAAGAGTGATATCAGATCATTTTCTGATTGAACATCATCACCAACCAAGAACGAATTGCTCAGATCAACTATGAACTAATTGCTTAGAACATACAAGGACTACTTGCTCTGAACAACCAAAACCTACTAGCTCAGAACAACCAAAGACTACTTGACTTAGGCTGCCAAGGACTACTTTCTCAGAACAACCAAAAACTACTTGGTTAGGATGCCAATGACTACTTGCTCAGAACAACCAAAAACTACTTGGTTAGGATGCCAAGGACTACTTGCTCAGAACAACCAAAAACTACTTGGTTAGGGTGCCAAGGACTACTTGCTCAGAACAACCAAAAACTACTTGGTTAGGGTGCCAAGGACTACTTGCTCAGAACAACCAAAAACTACTTGGTTAGGGTGCCAAGGACTACTTGCTCAGAACAACCAAAAACTACTTGGTTAGGATGCCAAGGACTACTTGCTCAGAACAACCAAAAACTACTTGCTTAGGGTGCCAAGAAATACTTGCTCAAAATAACAAAAAAATAATTGTTCAGAACAACTAAGAACTATTTGAACAAGAAGGAACTACTTGTTCAGAACAACCAAGAACTACATTTTTAGAACAATCAAGAACTACTTGTTCATAACAACCAAGAACTACTTGCTCAGAACAACCAATAACTACTTGTTCAGAACAACCAAGAACTATTAGCTCAGAACAGACAAGAACAACTTGCTCAGAACAACTAATAAATACTTGCTCCGAACAACCAAGAACTAATTGCTTCGAACAACCAAGAACTATCTCCACAGAACAACCAAGAACTACCTCCATAGAACAGCCAAGAACTACCTCCACAGAAAAATCAAGAACTACTTGCTCCGAACAACCAAGAACTATCTCCACAGAACAACCAAGAACTACCTCCATAGAACAGCCAAAAACTACCTCCACAGAAAAATCAAGAACTACTTGCTCCGAACAACCAAAAACTACTTGCTCAAAAACAACCAAGAACTACTTGCTCCAATCAACCAAGAACTACTTGCTCCAAACAACCAATAACTACTTGCTCCAAACAACCAATAACTACTTGCTCCAATCAACCAAGAACTACTTGCTCCAAACAACCAATAACTACTTGCTCCAAACAACCAATAACTACTTGCTCCAATCAACCAAGAACTACTTGCTCAAAAACAACCAAGAACTACTTGCTCCAATCAACCAAGAACTACTGGCTCCAAACAACCAATAACTACTTGCTCCGATCAACCAAGATCTACTTGCTCCAAACAACCAATAACTACTTGCTCCAAACAACCAATAACTACTTGCTCCAATCAACCAAGAACTACTTGCTCCAATCAACCAAGAACTACTGGCTCCAATCAACCAAGAACTACTGGCTCCAATCAACCAAGAACTACTTGCTCCAATCAACCAAGAACTACTTTCTCAAAAAACCGGGAACTACCTAGCATAGAACAACCAATAGGTACCCATATACAGCGTTTAGACTGGTAGAACCGGCCATACCATGAAAAAACCTACGTAGTCAAAACTGCCAAACCCCGCGAAGCCAGATCTAAACCCGCTAAACCCGATATCTTGGGATTGTACACTTTTTTTTCTTCTGATTTTCTTTCTCTTTTTCTGTCTCTCTATGTCTTTCTTAGTCTCTCTTTCTTACTCTCTCTCTCTTCAACTCTTTCTATCTCTTTCTCTATATCTCCCTTTTTCTTTCTTTCACTCTATTGCTCTCTCTCTCTGTAACTCCATCTCTCCCTCTCTCTCTCCCTCACTCTCTTTCTCTCTTTATATATTTATCTTTTTCTGTCTCTCTCTTTTTTTCCTCTATCTTTATCTTTCTATCTCTTTTTCTCTATTTCTCACTTTCTCTCTATTTCTCTCTCTCTCTCTCTCTCTCGATTCTTTTTCACTCACTTTCCCCTCTTTCTTTCTCTCTCTTTCTCTTTTTGTTTTAATCTCTCATTCTCTTTCTTTCTCTTTCTTTTTTTCTGTATTTCTCTTTCTTTTTTTACTGTCTCTCTTTCCATATTTTCTTTGCGTTCATTCTTTCTCTATTTCTCTCAGCCCGACCATTTTCTCTCTCTCTCATTCTCACTCTCGTGGCTTTCATTAGATTTAATATGGGGCAGCCAGCCTCAAGTGCAGCCTTATTAGTTACCCCCTACGACGTGACGGAGAGGTTGCAGTGTTACTATTCACTGCTCCCCTTTCCGGCTCCGGCAGCAGACTCGCTAGAACCGCTCCACACAACCTTGCAGACTCACCTCTAAACTCCTACAATCTCATTTATGCTCACAGAATCACAAGGTAGAATCCGCTGTATAAACAATGTGTTTTTTTTTCTCTTGGTGAGCACTTTAAAGGGAATATTTTTTTATGTGCAATCCATGCTAGAGACGCGCGTATTCAAGTGATATTTATGGAGTCTGTGATGTTCATCATATGGCAGTACACACTTAATCTTGTGTTTGTATAAGTCAAAACATATTTACCTCCTACTGTGAAATAGGCTGTAAAAGTCATTGGCGAAGAAAGAGGAAATAGTTGTTTGAAGATATTCGTGCTGAGGTGAGTTATCCTTTGACGTTTCTTTGGTAGCTCGCTACAGTGGCTCTCCATTTATCATGAGGCGTACTTGAGAAAATGAACACTAGTCGTCCTGGCTGTAGTGCAATTTGAGGCTCCTCAGTAAGCTCAGCACTGTGTCGACCTCCCCTCATCTTGGTCAGAATGCTGTTGTTGTTGTTTAATGCTCACAATGAGTAGGAATACTCTGTTGTGTGCCCTTAAGTGGCGGGTTGTCGTAGCTTTCCTCACATCCCGAGCGTGCTGATGAAGGTGGACCGGGGTCATCCAGGCGATTATGCTATGCTTGGCTTCATCTGCGTGTCGCTCACTACTACCGGAACCATGTCGATCCCTTATTTCGTTAGCCAGGCTGTCATGAAAACAGCCCGTTTCCAGGGAGGACTGCGAGGAAGCCGGGTTGAGGGTCTTGGCCAGTATGTTTTGCCTGACCCTGACTAACATGTCTGATCAATATGTTGTGTCTGACCCTGACTAAGATGTCTGATCAGTATGTTGTGTCTGACCAGACGTTAGTCTGCCTTCCCATCAGAATGCTGTAACACAACCTTTTGAAAAGCTTTTAACTTAGACCGTTAACCGTTTGTGCTGATCTCAATTTCTCCTATTTTAACAAACTTTTCGTAACCAAAAAGTTCAAATTGTGTACACATCCTCTTATTAGTGCAACAAGTTAATCAATTTCTTATTTTGAAAGATTCTCGAATGACCTGTCCTTGAATAAAGTACTTCTCAAATTCAAAATGCGGAATTAGGGGTCCCTGTCGGGGAGATCTGTTCCAACTACGGAGCAGAACTAAAAGCAACGGAAAATCTTTGTGCCGAATAATCTCAGATTTTGAACGTGGTACAATACAGCCTGAGGAAATAGTTTTATTCTCAGACTCAAAGTCTGTGGTCAAAGCCTTGGAAATCAAAACGTCTCCAGATGTTAATAATGTCTATAAAATTAATGACCAACTGTCCACCTATTACGGAGAGGAAGGGGTGCTCCAATTAATATCTGACCATATTGTAATACCAGGAAATGAGAAAGCTGACGAGTTGGCAAGAAGCAGAGGAACGCTACCACATCCACTACCTAATATCACACTATCGATCTGCGGGCAGATACTGAGCAAGATGTAAAGACAGGGATGGCTAAATCAGCAATCATACACCCCATACAGGCCAAACGTATGTCAGACACATCAAAACCAGATCCCTAGTACCTAGTCACGAAGTTGAAACAAAGAGACCAGAGTTTGGTCTTCAAGCTGAGAGCAGACCATGCCCCTGTCAACAAACAAAGAGACCAGAGTTTGGTCTTCAAGCTGAGAGCAGGCCATGCCCCTGTCAACAAACAAAGAGACCAGAGGTTGGTCTTTAAGCTGAGAGCAGGCCATGCCCCTCTCAACAAACAAAGAGACCAGAGTTTGGTCTTCAAGCTGAGAGCAGGTCATGCCCCTGTCAACAAACATCTGAATATAATAGACCCACTTCGTGAACCAAATTGCCGATTCTGTGCCACCACACGGAATCAGTCGAACATCTCCTGACTGCCCAGGGCTGGCTGATCTGCGAAACCGGCTGCTCCCACCATACAGACCATACTCTGCACAATTCCACAACAACTGAGGAAGACATGTGCTTTTGTGTGAGAAGCAATGGGATGTCAATAGCTACCAGCTAATGGGATTATGTCATCATGTAGGTCTGACCAGATGGATTCATCATCATCATTCAGCATGTTCTTTGCAGAACGTCTCTCTCACGCAGTCGCTCTCACTGTAAGACTCGATCTCTAGCCAGAGATCGCTATGATCTTTAGTACCTCCGTGATGTCTTTTATCCATCTGATTCTCGTCCTGCGCCTGTCCCGCTTTCCAGGCACGATATCCTCCACTATCTTTCTCTCCATGTTATTATGGCGTCTGATGTGGCCAACATATATTCATTTTCTGGACAAGGTATTATTTACCAATCATTTTTTCTCGATATCCAGTTCTTTTAATGTATCTGTATTTTTCTTATTCGCTCATCATCATGTGGCATGTCCTCTGCAGAACGTCGCTCTCATGACAGCCTATCTGTAGAAAATTATCTTCCGCCAGTATTCATGCCTGCCTCAAGGTCAAATCCATCGTCTTCTTGGTGTCCTGAGCCCATCCTATTCTCGGTCGTCCCCTTCCTCCTTTCCCAGTGACCATGCCCTCCATAACCGCTTTCTCCAGTCCGTTGTGTCGTTTGGCGAGTAAAAAAATCTCAGTTTTCGGGTCATTTATGAGCCAATTCTCTTCTACATTCAGGTCTTGCCAGGATGAATTTGTCCACGAAAAGCCAGGCCAGCAAGATCTTATTGCGTATCATGAAAAATATAGAAACAAAGCTGAGCTATGAGATAAACGAAAGACAAGCAGGGTTCAGGCCAGGAAGAGACACGACAGACCATACGTTTTTTGACCACCACGTTAGCATTCCCTCTTCGATCCATTCTCCTTAGCCAGTCTGCTCTGTTGCATCCTGGTGTGCAGGATCACATCGGGTCATTACATCATTTATGAGCCAATTCTCCTCAACATTCAGTTCTTGACGGATGGATTTCTTTCTTTGTCCACGGGATTTGCAGGACTTTTCTGTAGAACTGTTTCAGAAGCACCGATCTTCGTCCTCATTGCTTTTGTAATCGTCCATGTTTTACATGCATATGTTACCACAGGAAAAATGCATGTTCTGATGATCTTTAGTTTTAGTACGTTATTTGTATTATGCCATAGGTTCTGCATATTCCGTATCTTCTACTTTGCCATAGTCGTCTTCTTATTTCCTTTGCACATTCTCCATTGTTTTTTATCCATGGTATTGTTAGCACCGTCCTGTAGCATTTTAGTTCATACGATTTAATCCGTTTCTTAAGCGTTTGTGTGGTGGTCCACGTTTTACAGATGCAAGTTGACAGGATTTGTATGTTCGTCATTCTATTAGAGCTCTGCCCTCAACTTCTCATTTCATTCAACACCTGCATTGCCAAATCAATTCTCCGTCTTGACTTCCTTCAGGCAATCTCCATTATTGCATAACATTGAGCCGAGGTACTAACAAAAAACTTGATCTCCTGTATACATTTCGAATTGGTCTTTGCCTTGTCTGTGCACAGGTGGATTGGCTGAACAAAAATGTAGCTTTTGGCTACCTGGCATCAGACACTGATCTGCCAGATTGTATCCCAGGTTTCCAGGAATGGCAACATGGACGGGTAATTGGTTAGCCCACTTCACAAAGAGTCCCGAGGTCCAGTACAAGCCTGTCTACAACACTTGACCTCCGACACCGTTACCCGCTGTGGCAAATACATTCACACTTTGTTTAGGCTGTTGCCAAGAGTGGTTGGAATGAATGCTATAAATTTATGTTAAGAAGCAGTGGAAACAAAAGCGAATATAAATATGAGATGTGTGTGTGTGCTTCTTTCATTCATTGTTCATTGTCTATTTGCAATTTCTGTTTCTTCGTCCACTAGTCTGCATTCGTCTAATTATTTGTTTCTCATAAAAATGTTTTTTAAAATTTTTTTATCTATTTCTTCTTGTTCCCCTTGTTTAAAAGAAATAAACAGTCACCAGTTTTAACCTTACAATTTTATGGAAGTATGTCCACAGGAAACAAAACCGCTCCCACGTTGGAATTACAAACAAGCCGACTGGGACAGATTTGCAATCCTGACAGATGGGCTGTGTGAAACCATCAACACACGGAACAACAAAATGAAACCCATGGTGGAAAGCCTAAGCAAAGCAATAATGCAAGCTGCCACTGAAACCATCCCAAGAGGGGCTAGGAAAAATTATAAGCCCTATTGGAATGATGATTTGCAGAAAGCGGAAGATGCAGTCACAAATGCTAGGAACATGGCAGAGCGAGAACAATCAATGGAGGCAAATATCGCCCTCAAAGCCGCCACGGCGAAATACAAATACACTCTAAACCAAACAGCAAGAGAAAGCTGGGAAAACAAAACAGAAAGTCTCAACTTAGACAGAGAAGGGAACAAATTATGGAAGTTAGTCAGAGCCATGAACGACGAAACTCCGTCAAACAAACAAATTACCATCAAGCAGGGCGAAAACTTGCTCACTTGAAAAAAAAAAGCCGCAAACGTCTTTGTCGAACACAATGCCAAAGCGAACCACATAGATGTCCCTGCAGATAGGCATACGGACATTAATGAAGAGCAAAAGGGGCACGACAACATCAATATGGCACCAGAAGAGCATATTATGGCAAAACTAACAATGAGCGAAATGGAAGAGGCCATGAGAACATTAAAGAAAAGGAAATCTCCCGGAAAAGACGGATAACAGACGAAATGCTGATGGGGCTGGGCAAGCAGCAAAGAGGAAACTGCTATCAGTCCTGAACCAAAGCTGGAAAAGGTGGTATTGTACCCCAGGCATGGAAAGACGCAGTACTTGTACCAGTACCAAAGAAAGAAAAGACAAAACCGATCCAAATGGATACAGGCCTATCAGCCTACTGAGCTGTGTCGGCAAACTGTTGGAACGTATGATAAACACCAGACTGATGTGGCATCTGGAAGAAGAACGGATACTAATTCCACAGCAAGCAGGCTTTAGACAGCACAGATCCACTGAGGACCAGGTCATCCTCATAGCCCAGGAAATAGAAAGATGCCTACCAGGAGCAAAAGCATACAGTAGCGGTTTGGGTGGACCTGGAAAAGGCATTTGACAAAGTCTGGAAAGACGGACTTGTAATCAAGCTAAGAAGAAGTGAAGTTTGTGGAAAATGTACAAGTGGATCAACCACTACCTCAAAAAATAGAACGGCCCAGAGTCCAAGTACAAGGGCAGATGAGCAAAAAAATGACACTTGACAGCGGGAGTACACCCAAGGGGAGTACTGTCACTCACACTCTTCCTGGTGTATATAAATGACATTAACAGATAATATACCAAGAAGGGTTAATAGCTCAATGCTTTGCAGACGATCTGGCTATGTGGACCTCTGAAAAGAATCTCACCATAGCAAGAAATCGGATGCAGCAGGCCCTAACATCGCTGGAAGAGTGGGCGAACTCATGGCTGGTCAAAATAAACGAGGAAAAGACCACATGTACAATATTCTCGCTATCAATCAAACCCCCAAAACACCAAATTAAGTCTAAACGGCAAATACCTACAGCCAAACGACAACCCAAACTATCTGGGAGTCACATTGATCGGTCGGCATGACATGGAAAAGTCAGATCGAGAGAAACCGAATGAGAGCCAGAGAAAGAATGGCAATCAATAAGGAAACTTGCTGGCACAAGCTGGGGAGCAGACGAAAGTATACTAAAGAAACTGTACACTGGAAGAGTGAGACAGTTCTCGAGTATGGCATTGCGGCATGGACAACAAGCAGCAAAGGCGAACTTCGATAAAGTTAGCAAACTCCAAAACCAAGCCATGAGTTATAATAGGAGGCATGAAGTCAACGCCAATTGTAGAACTTGAAAAGATTTCAAAACTGCAATCCATGGCCGACAGAAGAGACTGCAGAGCCCAGCTGCAATCAGAGAAACTCAGAAGACTGACTCGACCATCAATGCACCAGAGACTTAAACAATTTCGGAAGTGGGAAACTAAAGCGAAGAAACTTTGCAGAAAATAGCCAAAGCGAAAGATGTGCACGAAAACCCCCATGAACGCACTAACAAC